>VWZN01001875.1:149044-170319 GCA_013396955.1 Regulus satrapa
CCAGCGGGAGTACCGGGGCACAGAGGGTGTGCGGGATACAGCGGCAGTACCGGGGCACAGAGGGTGTACGGCGCACAGAGAGTGTATGGGGCACAGCGGCAGTACCGGGGCACAGAGAGTGGTGAGGGTCAGTGTCAAGGTCCCGGTTACACCGAGAGTAGCGGGGCCCAGCGAACGTACCGGGGCACACCGGGGCGGTGCCGGGGCTCCCCGCTGCCCTCGGCCGCCCCGCCGCGCCGCCCCCCCCCGTTCCGTGCCAGCCCCGCTCCAGAGGGACCGGGCGCCCTCAGAGGGCCCCAGATAAGCTTGGAGAGGAGGAGGCTCAGGCGTGACCTCAGCGCTCTCCAGGATTCCCTGAAAGGAGGTTGGAGCCGGCGAGCGTCGGTCTCTTTTCCCAGGCAACCAGAGATAGGACGAGAGGGTGTTCTCAGCCCTCAGAGAGGGTTTAGTTTGGACATCAGGAGGATTTTTTTTTTCACAGAAGGGCTAATTAAACATTAGAACGGACTGCCCATGGAAGTGCTGGAGCCGCCATCCCTGGAGGTGTTTTTAAGGAAAGACTGGATGTGGCACTTTGTGCCAGGGTCTGGCTGACATGGTGGCGTTGGGTCAGACATCGGTATCGATGTTCTCAGAGGCCTTTTCAAACCTAATTGATTCTGTGATTACAGAACTGGTAACTCTTCTGTGGAAGAGGTTTATGGGAATTGCCCCTTGGAGGTTTATGGGAATTGCCCCTTGGAGGCTGCATATCTCCTGACCTGCAGTCAGGCCAGTGGCCGATCAGCTGCTGGAAAACTGATTGCCTGTCTGCCAGCTGCAAGGAAGAGCTAAACCAATATGTGTGTCCTGTTGGAGGATAAAATGAGATTTATAAGTTTCCTGGATTTTTTAAAAATTAAATCTAAAATACTTCTTCAGTTGTTGATTTATTGGATAATGAAAGGAGTTGCTTATGTTTTTAATGGTCTGCAAATTATCTATTGCATTTCTAATACTTTGTGTTTGATCTGGTGTTTTTTGTTTGTTTGTTAGTTTAGGGGGGTTTTAAGTTAGTGGAACAAGCAACAGTAATCATTGCAATGAAAGGAACAGTAATTGTTTTAAATATTTGTGCTCAACCATTGGTACATGGACAGACATAAACAATTGCTCAGTTGTGCTCTAGATGTTCTTTTTTGCTAAGCCTTCTTTGTACCTGCTATTTTATAGTGTGTTTATTGTGCAACTTCAATTTTCTACTGTTGCTCCAATATGGATCATCCCACACCTTGATTTCAGAAAAATTATAAATGCATGTCAAGTTTTTACATGCATAACTGTATAGTTAGCAGAGAAGTGAAAAATCCAGCCTGCTCACTCGATTTTAATTTTTGCTAAGGAAAAAAATTGCACATTTGAATGTGGGAGAACCAAAAATAATTTTTCATGCAAGTTTCTTTCTCTCAGAATGAATATGCTGAAATGATTGTTAAGATAATGTTGAAAATGTTATAGTGTTACCCTTCAATCTTCCAAAATGCTTTTTGTAACTAATATTATATGGAAGTTATTTCATTTGACAGCTAATTACATGCCCTAAACATTGTGCTGTAGTATATTACAATGAATAAATACAGGGATGTTGTGTTCTTTTTCCAAGCTTTCTCTGTACAAACATGCATCATGTATCAGCATGGTGGCATTTGTTCTCTGATTACATATTATTTCTGAGCCCTGCAGACATAACTTTCCTTTTTATTTGCAAGTTAATGGTACTGATGCTTTCCACTTTAACAATAATTCTTTCTCTCCTTTAGAGATTGTTGTCAGGAGACAGACACAGACCTTTGTATAATGCAGTAATACTGGTCATGTTTATCATTACACAGAATTTTAAAAAAGATGTGGTTGTATATTTTGTAAACCAAGTTATATTTTTGTATGCTAAAGACCCCATGCCTAGAAATATCTGTAATGTTTCAATAGTCAGGTAACGACTGTGGGTATTTCATCCGTTCTCCTAACTTCAGCCTTTTGTAGGGTTAATTTTCAGGCTGCTAACTGCTAATTTTCAGGCTGCAGGTTTTGGATTGTCAGTATCCAGAGGTTTCACTTATTTTAACTATTTCAGATTCTTCCCTCCCCAAAGCTGTGTATCTTCTACCAAAGTGTAAAAAAGTAGTAGGGCTAAAATTTTTCTTAAAGTTGGAAAGGTGTGCTCTTCCACCTGATATGAGGGCTGCAAGGAAAGAACTGGGGGGATATTGAGGGATAATGATAATGTGGAAGCATTACTTACAACTGGACCTGAGAAGTCCTAAGAAAATTAAGTTTAACAAAATATATACAACTTTTGGGATTTTTTTTTCCCACCTATTTAATGACTTTCCTATCTTATTTCAGCACAGCTTCCAGTGGTTCTGATTGCTTCAGCTCCTGCCTGCCTTGCCTAGGATATAAGTGAGCCAGATTCTATTGTCATCTGCTGTAATGTAAAACATGGAAAATACACATTAAATCAAGGGAGCTGATTTAGATTTGCACTCTGAAACTGAGCTGGGGACATGAAAACATGCTTTGGCTCTGTTCTCTCTTGGCTTCAATTCTCTGGTGCTAAATCCATGCTTTGATTTCTCCTGAGGCCTTTGGAATTTCTTTGAACAGCGCTGCTCCCTGCAGACAGAAGACAGTACAGATGTGATTGCCATGACCATCTTCCTGTTCTTTTCCATCCTGCCTCTTGTACTTACTGTTCTTGGAGCAGCATGAGATCCTGAGAATTTTCTTTGATTCTTCCTGTCACTCTTTGTGCTTCCCTGTAATCCAGAACTAACTCTTGTCACCCTGTGTTTTTATATGTGTGTGATGATCTACAGCCTCTCATCCTGTACACTCTCTCTTCTACCTCCTTGTAACCATCTCATCATCTCCATCCTTTTTTTTTTTCTCCTCTCTCCATCCCACCTGAAAGAATTCCTTCTTTGTGTTTTCACCCTCTTAAATAGCATTGATCCTTATCTCAGTTGCCTTTATCTGACCTGTAATTTTCTCTGTTAGTTTCTTGCTTTTCATCTCACTTCATAAGACCAAGCCATGTCAGCTGACTAATTACTGTGTTGCCCCTTCAGCCCAAGTGGCTGCAGAGCACCGAACCAGTAATAAAGTCATGGTAAATGGACTACAGGAGAAAAATCTTGATAAAGGTTTGTTCATTTAAACACACACCCTTGGTGATGTGACTTGCTTTCTGTACCGCTTCCCTCTTTCTGCTCTTGCTCTAATTCTTGTTTGTGCTGCAGGTGAAGTTCCCCAGAGCAGGAGGCTGACCCTTGCATTTGTGAAACATGCAGAGTATTGTGTACCTGGCCAGAAATAAGAGTCAGGGAGAATAACTGGCTGATAGCTGGTTTGCCCTCCACGTGGCCTCTGTTCTGTGAGGAGGCCCACTGCTCTGCTCTTGTCTCTGTCCTTTCCTACACTCCTTTTCTCTCCCTGAGCTGTCTCTTTGACTTTTATCCAAGGATAAAGCCCTTTGAGGTGGATGACTCACAGCTCTGCACTTGCTTTGACTCACATTTTGCCACCTAGTATATTGGTCAGCTCTTACTAAACAGCAATTTGTTGGTTTTTTTTTTTTTTTTTTTTTTTTTTTTTTTTTTTTTTTTTTTTTTTTTTTAATTGGTAATGACGACAATCCTTGCAGCCCACATTTTTGATTTCCCTGTCATTTCTTCTGGGTCAGAGCTATGCTTGTTTTCTCTATGATTAGTCAAAGCTGTATTTCCCCTTTCTCCCTCTTCCTGGATTTGATACTGTTTGATTTTTTAGATGTCCCCTGCAGATTTCAGAGTCTCTGAAAAAGGCTCTTTTGTCTCTGGTGCCCAGCTGTTCGGGCTGCATTTCTATGGGTGAAGGTGCTGGTCCCTGCACATCCAGCCTTCCCAAGATGGAAAAGCAACCTCATCCCTTGCCCTCCCCCATGCAGCATCCTCACCATTCATCAGTTGCTTGACCTGGAGCAGCGTATTCCCCAGCTTCCAGTGGCATTCCCGGTACCACACCTTGAGTGATGACACAGCTGATGTCATCACACAGGTGCTGATGATGAGGGCATAGCAAACACTTCAGCTGGAGCAAAACAAGCACCGGAATTCAGGTCTCTTTTCAGGCACTGTGTTGTCCCTGAAGGGCAGGCCCAGCCCTTCAGTCACTGGAAACCCCATCCCTGGCACTGACATCAGCAGGAATGACAGATTGCATCTGGGAGATTGCTCTTGGAATATTGTGCTGGCCTTTTTATATAAGTATTTTTCAGAGAAGTGGAGCAATGTAATCTTTAATGTGTCTTAATGTCTTACTAAATGTAATAGATAGGCACATCTCTTATCCCAACATAGCAACCAGCAGTCTTAGGCCCACATTTTTGTCTGACCATCTTACAGCTGGCAGAAGAGAGGGCGATATCACGGCTTTCTTTTAAGCAGGAAGCAACCTGGCCTGATACTTGAAGATTATAAATCAGTAATACAAACACTGAGCAGACACGAAATCCCTTCTCAAAAGCTGCATCTAGAGTTATTAAAACATCTTGGGCTGTAGCAGCCCTCTGCAGCTGGTGCTGCTTTTCACTGGAGTGAGCAGAAACAGACTCCAGCAGGCAAAACACACTCTGACCAGGCAGATTAGCTACTACCAAGCTACTGCTTGTCTGCAAGGATTTCCTAGACAGCAGGAAAAGAAGTGAATGGGACTATACTTGGCAGTAGGGTGCAACTTCCATCTGGGATGCAGATTCTTGACTCTGAAGCAGCTCTGATAATCCCAGCTGTAATTTTCCAAGGAAGAAACATAAGCCAGGCAGTTTGTTACGGAGAAGTGTGATTCCTCTAGGAAGGGCAGTTCTGTTTCCTGAGCTTTTCTTCAATCCCAGCCAGCATTGCCAGGCTCTGACTTCATTTCCAGAACTGATCCTCTCCAAGCCTGGAGTTCTCTGAGTTGAATTGCCCCATTTGAAATTATTAATTTTACTGGCACCTGTATCAGTCTGTATAACTGCTTTTATGAGACACAGGACGCTATGAAAAATGCAGAGAACAAACAGACCTCATGGGTAAGCAGGATGCCTATCACTGTGTAATTATGTATAACTGTACAGTTACATAAATACTTTTCTTGGGGAATCACCAGTGACAGCAGCAAGCTTTGCCTGTCATGTTTTGGCTAGTTAAAGCACTGATTCACCGTCATTTGAATACTCTGTTTCCTGCTTGTTCTATGGTAAATGGATTATTGCCTGCAGTTTCAATAGTAATTAATGAAGATGAGAGATAGATCCAGTGATAAAACTGAGTTGTCTGAAGAAGTGGAATAATTTACTGCACTTGTCAAATCTCATAGTGTTTCAAAAATATCACTAGCTTGTTTGCAGACTGACTCTTCCTCTTCTTGTCAGATGCATTTTTATCAGTTGGGGTAACGAATCTGAACCTACAAACCATGGTTTGACTCTTTTATTCCTCCTCCATGTGAGGTATCTTCCATCCTTCCCTTTATGCTGCTCACCTTGGGCTCATTTTTGCAGTTGCATATTCCTGTTGAGCTGTCCCACCATGTGTTACGCATCAAGTTGGTTGAACCTTGGGAGCAGAAAGCAGCAAATTTGTGCTCAGCTCTTAGCAGGTGTCATTGTATCACTTCTGGTACCCCCTCCAGCCTGTTATCTCGTTCAGCTCTGGGGGAAACGATATTGCTTAGATGGAGAGCAATCCACAAAAGGAGCAATGCCCTGAGAGAGGAGCTGGCTAGGCAGGGGTCTGAGCTTCTTCCAGAGGAGATGGCCACTTTGATGATTTTAAAACACAGTGTGATCCCCAGAAGAAAGGCACCATATTCGTTCAAGATTATTATTATTANGAAGGAAGGAAGGAAGGAAGGAAGGAAGGAAGGAAGGAAGGAAGGAAGGAAGGAAGGAAGGAAGGAAGGAGATGGCTTTGCTCAAACAAAAAGTGGCTAAATTGGACATTTGATTGGAATAGGGTCATCTTTCATGACATACTGTACCATATGGTACAATAACACCAGGATTGTGGGTTCAATCCCCCCTGATGGGTCATTTACTCAGGAGTGGGACTCTTAAGTCCATTTCACCTCAGAGTATTCTACAACTCTGAAAAAAAAAAGGGCAGATTCTTTGCTTCCTTGTAAATCTGCATTGCTTTTAGTTAATGTAAGTGCAGTCTGCACATAAAAAATAGGCAGCCTGGATGGTAGGTAGATACAAGATGTATCATTAAGAAACTTATGGAGAAATTAATTTATGCACAGTTCAGATGAGCATAGAGTCAACATATTGTGCTCAGTGCTAGTGAAAGTGCCAACTGTTTGTATAGTTTTTGTGATGGGAGGATGTGAGGAAACCAGGCTTTGTGCTGCACTATGGTTGGCTGCACTGTTTTTTCCTGTGTACATCATATTAGAGTAACTTGTTAAATATCCTTCCCAACTTTACGTAACTCTGACCTTACAGGTGAGGAATTGGTGCTGCCCTAGGAAGTACAAGAAGAATGATGTTTGTTGACAGAGATAGATAATATCTTCCTCTTCGGTGAGTCAGGATGTCAGCAGCAACAACTTGGACAGGAATTGACAGGAAATTTACGCTTAGTCCTTGAACTCCATGGTTTTGGCAGAGATATGACTGAATGAAACACAAAGTGACAGAGGTAGAAATCTGGATTCCCTCCCAGAGAGGGAGTTTACTTGAATTGCTTGGTCATGGACTAGCTTGTTTCATTCACAGAAAAAATTCTGGACCTTAAGGGAGACTACTATAGTATCCATCCCCTTGACATCAGAGACCCTGAGAAGCAGCTATCGTGTAACCATGCTCTACAGTATACTTAGAGGGTGTAATTAATTGCTGCAAGTCTCCAGTATGGCTTCACTGAAATCAATAAGCCCCACAAATTTCACTGAAACTTCTCTGATGTATTTTGTAAACAGCATTTACCTATAAAACAAACCCAAATATTGATGGTGTTCATTCAAAATGTCAGTTAATTTTATCCTGAAACAACTTATTTTATGCTAGAGTTTAAATTTTCATTAGTTCAAAGAATGGACATTCTTTTAGGGTCATGCCTTCCAGATGTGCAGGACTGCAAATCAATTGCCAGTCCCTGCCGTAAATTTTCATTTAGACATTTATGACATTTCATTAGACATTTATGACCTAGGCAAAGACTACATATATAAATAGGGAGAAAACTGATAGACTGCTAGAAAACAAGAGTGTCTCCCTTTCCCTGGAAAGATTAATGGAACTATCTCCCTGCAGGTATCACACTTGCTTGTGGAGTTTTCTTCCCTCCTCCTCCACCTCCTCCTCTTCCTCAGCCCTGTTTTTGCAGTTGGCATTTGCAGAAGTACCAAATTAAATCCAAGTTAATGTATATGTCATGAAATTCTGCTGAACTGAGTGGAGGGGCAAGAGGCTTTTGAGACCAGTCCTGGGAGATGCTGGCTGCCACTTGTGCCTGCAATAGGGAGCAGTGAAGGGAGTTCAGGGTCTTATGAGGGCAGAGTCTAAATTAAGGCAGGCTCTGGCATGCACAGTGGCAAGGAAATTCAATTTGGTATAAACATTGGGGCTCCAAAGTGAGTGAATGCCACCTACACTGCTCCCAGGAGGCTCCTGTTTCTCAGGAATGTTCCGGCAACATGTTGCAACCTAGATATTTGTTGTACTTTTCAGTTTGCTTTGTCATTTTCAGCAGCAGCTTTTAGTCTGTAAAAACCATACTAATATGTGGTCTTGTATTAAGGAGAACACACATTTTCATTAACTCTAAAGAAGTGGGTGGCATTCTGGCGTGCACCCTTGCAGTTTCCAGACTTGATTCCAGTGAACGGTTCCTACCCTAAACACTGAATTTCCATCATTGCAAAGAAAGGCTTCTCAGTAAATACAAAATCTCTAAGTGCTAAAATAATACATTGTTTTTCCCATTTGACTAAACATACAGGTTGACAGAACTCACTACTTGCTGACCAGGTTCAAAGGTAAAGAAGCTAAGAAAGCAAATTTAGACAGGAAAAAAAATCCTACTTGTGCAACACTGCCCGATGAACATTTTTTACCCTGTGAAATGTTCAGTGATAAGGCAGATATTTTCCCTCAATGGACACTACTCAACAGACACGTGTCAGAAGGCCTATTGATAGCTCCCATGTACATAGGATCTGCTCTCCTGCTAGCCAGTGCTCTGCTGCTCTCATTTGACCTTATCCCTAGAAGGCTGAAACTTTATTACTGTAATGAATCTTTGTTTCTCCTTCCTTGCACCTGGGGGATTTAAACGTGCTTGTGCCAAGACACCGTCTCCTTGCTTGGCTGTTTATAATCTGGGATACATGCAAGTTGATTTGACATGGAAATTAGAGAGGATGGAAGAGATTTGTCACCAGACATTTGTGACCCATGTTACATCAGCCTTTGGGAATACAGTATGCCTGCCAAAATAAAGGCTTGCCTTGCGAAATAGGTTGTTAGCATTGATAAACAAAGCTTCAACAGCAGTTGAGGATCAGGCTAGTGGCCTGAAATACTGAAGTCATTTGGGACCTTGAATTAATATATTTGTCCACAAACAGGTTCATGGTTTGGAGGAGGGCAGGGCAGCCTTTCCCGCCTAGCAAACACCGTGCCCCGTCTGATGCCAGCCATTCTGGGAGAACTTTGATCTTGTTTGATTGCTTGTCAGTTCTCAAACTGCCACTATTTTTTATTAAATTGATCAGTACAGAATTCATCAATTTTTGTGCTCCCTTCTGATTTCCAATAGCACCAGCCTTCAGTTTTGTAATTTCCTGATTTAATGACTCCTGCCATACCTGAGCCAAATCACAAAATGTGTTTCCCATGGAAGCTCTGCTGAAGGTCAGCAGATCCCTTCGCTTTTACACTGCTTTATTGATGTGTGTCACTTGAAGTGAGACACAAGTGAGTATTTCTGCCTCCCTTTTAAAGCTCTGCCTAAATGCTTTTCATCAACAGCTCCCATTGGAATCAGATTTCTCCTTTGTCGTTCTGTTTCCTCCTTTTTCCTCTGGGGCCAAACACTTCAGCACTGTTTAATGCTGGGAAAACCAGGGAATAGAAAGAGAGGTGCTGGGAAGAGGGGTAGGATTCATTTTGCCTATCCTGAGATGAGTGCCTGTGTGCTGCTCCAGCTCACCATCCCAGCTCCAGCTGAGCAAATGGAGAGGGACAGAGAGAGAGGAGTCTCCTGGGGGCCATTCACCCCCTTCTGACAGAGCTGGCTGGGAAAGGTGCGAGGAACCACATGATTTGTGCCTGAGGAGCGCAACTGCAGGGCTTGGAATGAGAGAAAATGACTTAACACCAGGAAGCACAGACTGATGGTCCAGGATACACAGGGCAAACATAGAGATTATACAGCGTGGATTGTCTACTATGTTATTGATGAAGAAGTTCACAAAGCTTCTGTGAACATCTTCTCAGTAGTTCATTTTTAAAAAATTTATTTTGTCACAATATATTCTTTTTAATAGAGAATGTAAATAAATATAAGTTTGTAAAATTGTAGTATAACTTTTCTTTAAGCTGGTATTTGTTTCACTTGAAACCTTTATTTGACTTTGCTCTCTTTTCCATTTTTTAAAATTTTCAAACAACAAACCAACAAGCCCCAGAAAAAGCTCTCAGGTAACAGTTAAATCTACATGACCCCCTATGCATCTCAGAAGTTTTCAGCAGCCAGAGGCCAAGCTTTCACCTCTACACTGTGCACCCTTCATGCATTATTAACTCTCAGAACACATTACTGTGCACATTCAGTGTATGTAAATACAGACTTTGATTTTTATTTACTCCACATAGTACAGCAGAGTTAAAAAGCTCTTAAAGTGCATGCATATAAAACGTTTCTCAGAAAATTAGTTTATGTTTAAAAGTCTGGACCATGCCTAGAACTTTTTACAATGTAGATTATCTGTCACAATAATTATTTGCTATATAACCTCAGAATTTATTTATTTTTATTAATTATTTATTGTATAACACAATGAAAATAATCCCCAAATTAATCTTTGCAGTGGTTCTGCTTCTCTTGACTTCTAAAGCATTATATTAATTTTATGCTTTGCTTCTAACTGTCATTCCAGAAGCCATGTGCCTGGTGAATAATCTCAGTTGTACTTCTGATTTGCCTTTTGTTTTAAAAAAAAAAGGAAAAAAAAAAAAAAAGCCAAGCAAATTCCCAACCTTCCTGACTAGATAGAAACTCGGAAAGACTTGAAACCATGAAAGCAAATGTATCCCCATTATCTTACCCTCATGACTTTCTGAGCCCGTGCCTGGGTGTGAGGTTTGTTAGTGCATGGGGGCTCCTGCTGTGCTGTGAGTTGTGAAAGCCAGAGTGCCAGCAGAGCAAAGGAGGGAGCAGCAATCACAGTCAGGGTTTGGGGTTCCAGGAAGGTGGTGAGATTGTTTTAAACGTGGAGAAGGAAAGGCACACAGGAGTCCAGAAGCAGAACTGATGAAGAGAGCAGGGTTTGGAACAAGGTTCCTCAGTGCAGAAGGATGCTCAGGGCCTGTCAGTGGATGAAGTACTGTACAAGGGCAGGGTTGTCCTGTGTGTGTTCCAACCTCCGTCCAGGAAATGTACTGGTAGAGCAGCAAGCATCCCATTGCACACCCAAGCAATGTTTAAATCCTCTGATCTCAATCCTACCACCTGAAGCATCGGTAGCTGCTTTGTTATTGGAAAGAAGAAAATTAGAACAGTACCATTCAAGTTGTAAATTAAAAGCTCACTGCAGATGTAGATTTCATGAGCCAAGTTATTAAGAGCATTAGTATGCATATTAGAAGTAATTTAAAATAAGCAAACAGGAAGAATTCCAGGTGAGAACATATAGAC
This sequence comes from Regulus satrapa, assembly GCA_013396955.1. NCBI lineage: Eukaryota > Metazoa > Chordata > Aves > Passeriformes > Regulidae > Regulus > Regulus satrapa. The sequence goes on from VWZN01001875.1 coordinate 159,970, forward strand.
TGGAGGAGAATTTTCCACTCAGTTACACAAGTGTAAATGAATATCTTGTAAATAAATCCACAATCATTTTCTAGGATGAAGTTACAGTCATGCTGCCTGTAAGTAACTTAACCATAAGCACTGAAAACCAAAACAACAGCATACATAAAACAACAAGAAAACAAAAATTAAATATAAACCAGAACCAACTTGTTTGTCTGTTCTCAGTGGTGCCCTGGAAATGAGGTTATCCTCTCTGAGGATGCTGATAATTTGCTGGGCTGCGACTGGTCCTGTTTTTTCTGACTAATGTCATAATTAGTCAATTGCTTGAAGATATTTGTCTGAGAAGCCTCCAATACAGTTACTTGTTTTTAAAATGTTGCTTACAGTTCTTTACAGTTTATAGTTGTTCATACTATTTTATTGACAAACTTCTTCCCTATTTTGTATGCACAGTTGTCCCTATTTTCTCTACACAAATTCTTATTTGTGAGTATTCTATAAATAATTCAAACAATAACTTCTCATTTTGTGTGACATTCAGAAATTACTAATTCCTTATATTTTATACTGAAGCTGTAAAATGCACCATTGTTCTTGCTCCTGACCGAAACATGAAAAGCTTTTAAAACCAGGTATAGTCAACAACAGTTCTCTTTGGATTAAAATAAGTCAAGGGTTTAGAAGTATTTTCAAGATGTATTTTAATATCTGAAAGTTGTCTGACTTGCCAAATAAAAGATGACTCATGGATCCCCCTAGGAAAGAAACTAACCTTGTTGTTTGTTCAAATGCCGACCAATCTTTTAATCCTCTTCAGATTAGTTTACGTGCGTGAAATCGATATTTCAAGATACTTACAGTACCTCCCGGAGCACATCAGTTACTAACCTAGCTGGGCTCCATAGAGTTTCTGCATTCCATCAGGTGTCACAAAGAGCCCCAACGGGTCTGCGCCTGGTCTGGGGGAATTAAGGCCAGGTGAAATGCCAAGCTCCTTAGCTCATCTGCTGCAGGGAGCGGGTCTGCAGTGTGCCTGCTCAAGTCTTGTTACGGGAATAAATCCAACGTGCCTCACTTACTAGGTCAGAGACAGCCTGCAGTGTCTCAATATGCTGTGTGCCATAATATCAAATGTATCACAGAAGCCAAAAGCATGATTAGGTTGCAAAGGCAAACACTGAAAATTTAAGAAATGCCAGAATTAGGATGCTTACTCAACTGACATTTATTTCCTGGTGGCAAATGATTTATGATACATTTATCTCTAGCCACATGATCACCCAGAGGTGTTTTCTCCTGCCCTGGTGCTCAGGATTTGTTTACTCTGTGCTGAGTGAGCCCAGCCCTTGGTTACTGTGCTCTCTTCAAACCCTGCTTTGGAGACAGCTACTTATTCTTACTCAGGATTTATCATATGATTGTACTGCTGGAGTAGTTCAGCAAAACAGAAGATCTACAGAGGCTTCAGCGTTTCCCATCTGCAGATGTTTAACCTTGCAATGGCAAAACCGCTCCCAAGGGGTAGGAGAAGGGATGTTTTACCCACACAAGGGAATGGAGAGGACCAAACACGGGCAGCTCCCTCAGGTGCTACTGCAGAGAAGCCCACCCAACTCACCAACATATTCAAAGCCTGCTGCACAGACTCGCAATCTCCATCCACAATTCCTTGCTCTGATGTAAACCTCCTCTCCCTCTTCCCACAACTTATCCCACCTATATTCAATAAATCAGGCCCTACATCTCTCACAGGTCTGCATTCATACTGGGTGGTAGCTTCTTTATGGCTACATTCACAGCTCCTATCAGGGACCTAAAATGACAATCTCCCCTCACACCTTGCTGACTGACATTCCCTCCTGTGACTGCAGGTAAGGTCATGGCCACCTCGGGCTGGAGCACACCCAGGAAATCGGAGGTTGTGTACTGCATCTTGACTGATTATGTTGATTTTTTTAACTGCCGAAGAACATAATTTACCAGATTTCCCTAATTAACCCATGAAATTGCAAAAAAGAATGTCACTGAGTAGAAATCACGCTGTCATGATGGAATTCTGAGTACAGAGGAATTAGCCTTTCTCAAAGAAAAAGTCAGCAGTCTTACTTTAACACAGGCAAAAATCTGTGTTTTCCTCTAGCCTCACAGCTGTACTGTTCTGCCTGAAATGTTCCGCAGTAATTCAGCAGAAGACAGAGATTCAGAATGAAAAATTTCAGCTCAAGTTTGACAAAATCATAAACAACAGAAAACAAGGCTCCTAAGGGACATGCTGAAGACCTTAATAACAGATGCTTTCAGCAACTCTGCTAATAATAAGCTGTGGGAATTGATGGTGTTCATTTTTAAATGATTTTCACATTTAAATTTTGATGGGACTTATTTGTTAGATGCTGTGTGCAGGGCAGATAAAGCAAACAGCCGGCAGACCTGCTGAGGTATTTATAAAATCTCTCTTCTCATTTAAGGGGAGGATGAAGCTTGTCTGCATCAGAGGTGCAGATTCAGGGCATGTAGGTCTGTTCTTCCACATGACCATTTTAGAGCCTTTCTCAGAACAGCCCCTGGTGCTGTACCACAGATACACACCGTATGCCCCACGATTGCCCTTCCAGAGACCAGTCCCCACATGGTACAGAGACTTACTCTGCAGGCTTGGCTTTTTCAGGTTGCTTGTCTGTCAGGAAGCTGCTGCTTAGGAAGCTCCAGGAGCTCAACTTGGGGTGACTGATTGGAATTTTCAGTTGCCTGGCTGGGCAAACACAGATTTCTCTTCAGTGTTTAGAAGAGGGTTAAAAACTATTAGGAAGTGACCTCAGCTGGCGGGTATATCATGTTCTTTCATTCTATTCACTTACAGCATTTACAACATCTCCCCATTATCGTTTAGACTTTTACAACTCTTAATAACCCTTTTATCAGAGCAGCAATAACCCATAAATCCCCTTTGGCATTTATTTCCTTGTCTCTAATACATAAAAGAACCAATTTATAACATCTCATGAATGCTGGAGATTATTTTTCAAACTACTTCTTCAAGTCTCATTACAAAAATAAGTGTTCTGATGAAGGCCCTGTTTCTGCGGTTCGCTCATCATCAGCCCTAAATTAAATTCACCAACAATATCCAATAAACTTTGTGGACTGGATGCTATATCGCAGAGAGAAATGAGAAACCAGAAATCCAAAATGTCTTCTCTGTAGGGAGGTGTTCCTTCCCTTTCCCATCTCCTCCCAGCATCAGTTTTGTCCTTAGCTGCCAGGAAGAGTTTCAGGCCTGGGCACAATCAGCAGGAGCTCTGGGGACAGGGGACACTACTTTGTTAACTGCCATCACAGAAAGTACAGGTGGACCTTGTACATCTGGCTTGGTGCACTCAGCAGTCAGATAACTAAAATCGGTTTGCTGGGCTTTGTCTGAAAATGGTGGAGAGAAACAGGCACCTCCAGGAGGGGCTTTATCCCATCCAACAAGAGGTGCCTGGGAGAGACAGCTCCAAGGTGTGCAGTCCCAGCTGCCCTCCTCTCTATGCCTCTGGCTTCAAAACTCCTAAAATTAGATGTCACTAATCTCTATGCCTTCACTTGCAGTGATGACTTTGAAGTTATCTCTGTTATTCCAAACAGAAACAAAACTCCAAAGATACCTTATTTACTCCTTTTTGTGATTTTTGCCCAGCACGCAGTAATGTCCTGCTCTCCCTGTAGGATGTTCAAGAGATTGCCATTAGTACCCTTGGAAGGTGTGTTTTGTCTTGATTTATCTACAGGTAGAACACATGCAGCCACAGGACTCTGCTGAGAAACTCTCCCCTGCACTTCCAAACCTCATCCATCAGAACACGACAAAGTAGTCCTTAGGAATCATTTCAAAGTGAGCTATTAATGAAGGCAACCTAAGGATTCTATGTGTTCCTGGCAGCAATTTCAGTTTTGCTAAATCTATATCTAGACACCAGACTCAGACTTGATTCAAAGCCCAGCACTGGAAAGACTTGACATCAGCAGATTTTGGACAGGGATGTAGATATTTCTAAGGGGTGAATTAAACTGTGCAAAGATGCCCAGTGCTAAGTGAGCCACGGCCTGGGCTGGAGACTGATATTGCTGTTCTGGTTAGACACTGTCTCCCAGCTAAGTAGCCTTGATGAGAAGCTGTCTATTTTGACTGAGAAGCTCACTTAGGGCAGCAGTTTTGCCCCCAACACAAGCTAGCCCAAGCACCTTGGTGCCATGTGAGACTGCTCACTGCCATTATAGCAGGGTCTGTGCCACAAAGACCAGATCTGCTCAGTTCATTCTATGTCCCATCTTCTCCATTGCCAGTTCATTGCTCTACAGAGGTCTACTGCCAGGTCCTCCCATTTTTCTCTTTGCTCCTGCTGACCCTCTTCTCCTCTGCAGAACTACAAACCCAACAGCTCCCAAAAGAACTTTTCATTAGTATAATTTATTAGCTAAATCGCTCCTCTGACCTATTTCTTGTTCGACTAGCATATCTCCCCATCCACTCAATATAATTGGCACAGCACCTGAACTCTGCTGCTGGGGTTTAAATGGCCTGACATATATCCCTGAGTCACAGGATATTAAGAGAAAGGTGAGAGGATTATTGGCTCCCTGCCACTGGGATCAGATTGGATTTCTTGTCCAACCACTGAAACATGTGGTTGTATAAAGAGGGTTTACACAGGCTTGGTTTAGTCCTTACTCAAAGCTTGATCACTTGAAAACAGCATGGGACTTTCACTAAGGACTGGGGACTTGGCCATGTAAGGAAGCCTTTCCTGCATACATGGCCCTGCTGATTTTTGGAAGGGGGTGATCTGCATGAGGCTCTGCAGGATGGGGCTGTCCAGGAGTCCTGGAGCTCTCTGGAGCTGGAGCTGCATCAACACTTTTCTCCTGCCTGGCTGCAATGGTCCATTGCAAAAGCCATTACCAGGAGCCTGACCTTGCCTGCCAGTCTGCATGTAGGCCCAGATTCTCCCATTCCTGTGATTTGTTATTTTGCATAATGGTTCTCTCACCAATGATCCTCTTGCTTCTGAGCTTAAGGAAGTATTAAACACTGGGCTGTAGGTTTTCACTGGTGATTAATTTTGTTATATAATCTTCTCCCCCTTTGGAATTATAAAACATCAAAGGGTACAAAACACAGCTAGTGTCCTTGCTGAGAAACATCCATTCTATCTTTTTGTTCTTTTTCCCGGGAAAAAGGGCCTGCTGACGTCATCTGCCTTGCTCAGGATCTTCCTAATTGGCCCCTGTCTTTTTTGGCTCCTCCTTCCCTCCCCTCATCTCTCATCCCTAACTCCATACTGAGAGGTAACCAGGGAAACCAGGAACCATGGCAACCCAAAGCAGCATAATTTTTCTCCGAGGAAAAAAATATAAGCATGCAAAATCCCTTTAATGTTTATACCAGGCAACTGGGCCCAAATCTTCTCTTTCCCTCCTCTTTGGAGCGAGGAAGCCGTGGGCCTGCCTCCTCTTGCTGGGGCTGCCTTTGCCATGAGCCCTGGGTGAAGCTCATCTCCCCCCCTTGCCTCATGCAGCCAAAGCCCTCAGGTCCCCATGACCCCACAAAGCCAGTGTGGCATCAGGGGCTCAGTTTGCACCACTGTGGGTGGCCACAGAATTCACAGAATTCACAGAATCACAAGGTTGGAAGAGACCTTCAAGATCATCGAGTCCAACCCCTGCTCTGACGCCTCAAATAAACCATGGCACCAAGTGCCACATCCAGTCTTTTTTAAAACACATCCAGGGATGGTGACTCCACCACCTCCCCAAGCAAACCATTCCAGCACTTTAGCATCCTTTCCATGACAGACTTTTTCCTAATATCCAACTTAATTTTCTCTTGATGCAGCTTAAGACCACGTTCTCTCATTCTGTCAGTTGCTGCCTGGTGAAAGAGGCCTACCCCACGTGATTACAGCCACCTTTTAGGGAGCTGTAGCGAGTGATAAGGTCACCCCTGAGTCTCATTTTCTCCAGGCTAAACAACCCCAGCTCCCTCAGTCATTCCTCACAGGACTTGTGCTCCAAGCCCCTCACCAGCCTTGTTGCCCTCCTCTGGACAGGTTCAAGTATCTTAATGTCTTTCCTAAACTGTGGGGCACAGAACTGGGCACAGAACTGGGCACAGAACTGGGCACAGAACGGGACACACACTGGTCGTCCTGACCCCCCAAGAGCAATCATGCTAAGACAGTAATCCCCAGGTTACAGGGAACATCTGTCCCCATCATTAAGTGTTCCTCAGCTTTGAATACATTTCTCAACAGGACACAGGGAAGTGCTTCTTTCACTAACTGGAGATGGAGAGCTTAGGAATGGAAGGGTTAAGGTCTGGTTTTCAAAGAATGAGCCAACTGGGCACTTCTCTGTAGCTCTTTTCCTTGTCACAAAATGAGTCTGTGATGGAGGATAGAAAAGTAGGTCTTCCTACTCCAACTGGATTGTTCACCCTCATATTCCAAACTGTCTGGATGAGAAGGTTTCTATCCTGCCAGGCAAGGCCAAGAACGTAGGATTCCAGAAGCCAGAATACATATTTTTATTACCATGTAGTATAATGACAGTATCAGAGTGGAACTGTCATTGCTTCTCCAAAATGTGGGAAAGAAGGGCAGCCAGCTGTGGTGGGGGGCACATGATGGCTGTGTTCTCTCTCTCCACTTTTCCCCCAAAATAGGGCACAGGGTGACACTGCCTCACTGCTGCTCAGTGCCCATCAGCAGGGCTGTGCACAGGAATGGGAATTATCACCCTCGAGCAAAGGGCTCAGCCCCTGCTCCCTGTCCCTCACTCTTCAGCCAGGCCAGTCTCCTGGGGGAATGGAAGTAAGATCCCAGCCCCTTGAAAACCCCAAGGTCACTCCTGCAAAGGGCTGCTGCAAGTGCTGCTCTTGGTGGGGTACAGGAGCAGGGGTTTTGGAATCAGCTGTGGAAGCTTCAGGCAGCACACCCAGCACTGCTCAGAGGCCAAGTCAGCAAAGAAATAACTAGCAAGTTTTGCTGCTCTAGAAGTGTACAAGAGACCAAGTGCTTGACTTCTAGCTTATTTCCTAAATAGAACACTGACTGTAAGTTGCCTTCTTTAGGAGAAGAAACCAAATAGAAGTAATAAATTGTACACGTTTATTTTTGAGTTTGCAGATGAGGGAATGTCAAGCAGCGGTTGGGAAGAAAACAAACAAACCCTGGCAAGCAGCTCTTTTTATAGAATAGTTTTGTTTTGAAATTTCTATAAGTTGGCAACAGAGTCATTAGAGACTTTTTATCCAGATAAGACTATGCCAAAATCTTCAGGAAACATCTTGCATGTTAATTTTTTTTACTTACAAAACAGGGGAGAGGGAGGGAAATGAAGGCTTAAGAAAACTTTTGCAGATGTACAGTGTCTGCTCTACAAGGCACCAAATACTTTTTATTCTGTGGATGTAGATGGAACTTTTCCCAAACCTGCCTCTTGCTAAGTTCAAATCTGGGGTAGCTCCAAATCAGTCCTTGCAGCAGATTTGCTTGCAGCCTGGGGAGGAAGATGTCACCAGGCCGAGTAAGCAAAGTTCAGGGACCCCAAGGACCAATCTGGGTTATCTCACCTTTAAGGTGAATGAACCTATTGAGAGAAGACTGGCTCTCCAGCGGCCCCAAGTACAGTTGTTTTAAAGAGACATTGTCAAAACCCTGCTGGTTATGTTGTCCCTGCCTTCTGCTTCCCAGCCAGTGCCCAAACAAGGTCTGGGCAGGAGAAGCATTGAGCCAAGAGGATATCTGCTGCATCCACAACTGCAGCTCCAGACCCAGTCCCCAGGGAAGTGGATTCTTTATTGATGTTTGCTGTTTGTGTTTGATGTCTAGGAAATGCCTGGACTTTCTTAGACTTCATTCAGTGCTATGAAAGCACTGCTGTGTGCATGCATGCATGTGTCTGTTCCTAAAACCTGTACTCTGAAGAAAATATTTCAGATTTAAATGTTGGCTCATAAAGAAACATTATTTTGTGCTACAAGAGCCCTTGCTATTGCCCCTGATAGTTTATGGCCAATAAGACCTGTCAAAATTCTATTTATTAGAGTTGTTCTTTGAAATCTGTCATCCCTTGGAATCTGCTGGCAGAGGGGAGGAAAGGGTTACCTACTATGTGAGAACGGAAATCTAAGACGGGAGCTTTATAACTGGCTCTGTGATGTGAACATTAGATAGTAATGTCTCAAAAGTAAACTATTTAAGCAGCTCCAGTTTCTAAGCTAAATTGACTCCAGTGTGTTTGTAACCAAAGGGACAGCTGCTTCCTGAAGAGCCTCTCTTAACGCTTATAAGGATTAACTGGTTTTGTGTTGAGATTATTGAGATCATCTTGATGCTCTTATTTTATTCTGAATTGTTTTCTCACTTAATTTATTGTTAATAACTTCACTTTAGAAGTGTATTTTCCTGCATTTTATGCCCTTTGTTCAAACTAGATTTCTTTCAGTAAATAGGGCCGGGGGGTGGGGGGGGGGTGTCAAAGATGGATGCCATCTAAAAGCTTGCTAAAGTTCCAAATATTCCTATAGATCCCTTTCTAAAGATTCATAGTGAATTTTTCACTTTTCACATTTCCATGCACTTCTGCAAGTAGTTGAGCACTGAGGGAAGTTTTCAAAGCAGTGTGTGAGTAGCACACAGTAGAGTCTTCTAAGTATTTCAGAAGTTTTTCACAGAGGTCACACCTGGCCTGAGCAGCAGGTTGGTCTCCACTGAAGTGCTCTCAAAGGGCCCCACATTCTCACCCAAAAGCATGTGTCTTATTTACATTGAAGGCATGGCTACACCATGAGGTTAAATTTAAAACCCTATTGCATCAGTCACTAATTACTTTTTGTGCCCATTGCATACTCATGGAGCTCATGCCAGTCAGATGAAAGACACATGCCAAGCACTTGGGAGACTGAGGGAGAAGGAGAGAAAATAGAGCAAAAGCTGGGGCAAGACATGAAGAAGGAACATCATTCATAGCCATGTCCAGGATGTGTCCAGGATGAGGTGGAGTCAGAAATATAGAGAGAGCTAAAAATAATTTCTGTTTGAAATGATCAGCAGCAGTCAGCAGCCACCATAACCCTGCCCAGAGTGAAGGGCCATAGAGAGCAGGTGAAAAAGACAAGGACAAGACAAAGAGCCTTGGGAGGTGACCATGTGGTGGCCCAAGGAGCCGAAGAGGGCCCTACTTGAGCCTGGTGCTGGAGAGCCTTGCAGTATGGCTCCCTTCCAGATGATAAGGTTCACGTGCATGGCACTGGGCTAGCATTCATCCCATCTCTTTCTTCTCAGGACAAGTCCTTTGTCAACATGACTTCCAGCCTTCGCAATGGATCTTCAGGTGAATCATCATAGCTCTCATAGAATGGCACCAAGAGATTATCTTATTCTGTGACATGGGACTCAGCTGCCTCTGATGGACTTGTGTTTAAGCATAATATGTATCCTCCTAAGTACCTCTGCTTCTTGTCTTCAGGACGTCTGAACTTCTTCCTTTGCAGTTCCATTTCCCTTACAATCTCTTTATTTCATTATAAAATATATCTAATAATCCCTTGGCTCCCGACAGCGCTTGCAACTGGGGATAATATATCTGCATTCTGTACCTAGCTACAACTGGCTGGGATACGTGTCCATCCATTAGCTGATGGGTGTAATCACTGGCTGGGTGTTTCTGCCACATGGAGAAGATGCGCCTATTTCCCACGCAGAGGACTCAAGTGCACGCTCCTGATGAAGATGAGAAGGAGGAATTAATCCCCTGATGAGAAGCCTTGGAGGTTTGATGCTGGAGCTGGAAGGCGTGAGAAATGATAAGACATTGATTAGGTCTCTGAGTCAGCAGCGGACGCACCCTTGCCACGCTACCAACTGGTCTATTAGCTCTCCCACTCATTTGTTAACTAACTTATCTTCCTGACTCATCCCAAACACAGCTGACACCAGAGGTAGGCAAACTACACACCACTGCCCCTTCGGCCGCCTCTGGTGCACTTTCTGCTGCCCTGTAACTCCCATGAGGATTAACAACTTCTCTTTGCCAAACAGGGAGGAAAAAGGTATAAACATTGTGAGTGTAAGGAGGAGAGGGAATCCTGGAGACAAAAAATGAGCCAGGGTAGCTCCTCAGAGAGGAAGAGGGGTTTTTTAATAGGTAGAATCCCCTTTTGTGCACTTCTGGTAAAAATGTGTCATGTTGGCACCAGTTCCATATTTCAGTGACAGTGATGTGTTCACCATGAGTGAAGCAGCAAGCTCTGTAGCAGCAAGGCACAGGTAATATGCAGTACAGTCTTTATTCTCTCTCTGGATATGACAGGGTTCTGCCAAT
>VWZN01001875.1:170365-191107 GCA_013396955.1 Regulus satrapa
TTTTTTTTTGTTTTGTTTTAAGGATGGGTTGACATTTCACAGTGCCAGATTAGAACCAAAGGACCAGCATGGAGGTCATAGTCACCCCAGTCCTGGAGGTCTGTGAGCATCACCATTGCAGTCAGTCTCTGCTCCTCACTGGTTCTGAGCTCATTTGGACCCAAAATAGTCTCCTAAGCTCCTCTGCAAATTCCTCTGCAATTCCTTTTTAGATGATATGCTCTAAGTTTGGTGTGGCAGTAATGGGCATGGAGATATAGAGGAAAATGGGCAAGTTAGAGAACACTTCCATACTCTTCCCTGGGATCTGGTAGCCTCAGACAGTCCTGGTCACCTTTGAAGAAATCAAATAATTTCCCTCTTTCTCTGAATTTGCAAGGGGAAACTAAGAGACACTCTGTGCTGCTGGTTGAGTGTAGCACAGGGAGAAGATCTCACCTTCCAGCACATACTGTAGGAGCCCAGTGGGAATCCAGTCAGGCTCAAGGACACTGCAAAAGGTGATTATATGGGCTTTGGTGGGATTTGACAGCAGGTGGAGTTGGGGATGAAGTTGATGGACATGGTCTCCTCTGCCTTCAAACGAGTGAGTCCATTCTCCAGGAGGGAAACAGGTTCTGCTGGAGCAGGCTGCATCATCCCATAAATGCAGCAGCATGGCATATCTGGCCTGGAGATCTGGATTATATTTACTCTGCCTTTTCAATGTTTAGGTTATTCTTGCTGGTTATTGCAAATTCAGCAGCTCCAGGTTTTAATTCTTGGTGCAGTATTCCCACCTGCTTTGTGAAGTCCCAGTGGCCTGTCTGAGAAAGGTGTTTGGTCATCTTTGAAACGGTGTCCCAACGCTTACAAGGAGCTTTGTTGGTCACCAAGGTGTTCTCAGAAGCAAGGAGGACTGTCACAGCAGATCCCCCTGCTCTAAAGGGTAACCATCATCATTTTGCACCAGGCATAGCCAGTTCCTTCTGATCACAATTTTTCTTCCCTGGGACAGAAGTCCACAAGTGTCCTTTCGTGTTTGAGTTTTGACAAGGAGATCCTCAGCAGCCTCTGAGGCTGAGGCAGCTCCCCTTTCCTGCCCCTTTGTGTGGCCACAGTGCTGATTCAAAGTATGCATGAAAGGCTCAGCCTGAGAGTACGTGCTGCTGCTATTGCACATGTGAAAACTGAATTCATTGCAAAGGAGAGAGACTTATGGGGACAGAGACCCACATTCAGGTTTGCCCCACACTGCTGCTCTCGGAGGCAGAGACATTCACCTGAGTTGAATCATCTGCAGGAGGTATAGCTGGAAGCCTGCAAACTATTCTGCTTATCAACTCACAAACATGGGGATGTGATTTCATGTCACAGGTTCTGCCTGGGCTGGCAGGGCACAGGTGAAATTTCAACTTCACCTGCTGTTAAGGCATATGAAATCTGCTCCGTGTTTTGTAGCTTTTAAAATCTAAGGGAAATCTCTTGTTGTTCAATGTAATTTCTGCTGCAGGGGAGACTGAACATTCCAGACTAAACTGCTGGGAGGGTATTGTAAACATATGATCCTAGACCATTGAGTTTTCCATCATGGATTTTCAAACTTTGCCTTTATCTTTTTTTTCTTTTTTTTGGTCCACATTTTTCCATTCTTTCTACAGCTGAGGTGACATGGAAATTCTTATGAATAAATATTCAGGACACTATTTAAATAGGCAGCTATATCTTGCAGATCATCTGCTTTTCTATGATGCATTTGGAATTGTGTAGTGTGAATTATGGATATGTGTTGCATATAGTCTGGGATAGGCCCATACTTGTCAAAAGATGGCAAGATATAATGAGACTGAACCAGATTCACAGTTCTTCCACTTCCTCAGAAGGGCATATTTCTTTGTGAAAGCAATATATTTGCCCATTATTCCCAATTATGGGGATATCTGACCTTGCAAGAGAAGCACTTAGATGGCTGTAGCACACCCTGTTCCTTATCACATGTTCAGCTGTACTGGTAAATTAACCAGATGGATCCAAACTATTCTACAGACTAGCATGAAGGAATATGCAAAACTCCCGATCCAGATTCCAATCTGATAGCAGACAACAAAGTTTATGTAGTAAAATGCCAAACTAAACCCTCGTCTTCAGAACACTCTTCCACTCAGATGTTCCAAATCCTGGGCCAAGCTGGGGCTGAGTGCTGGGACACTGAGCAGCCCCTGAGGTGTTTCCAGAAGCTGCTCATGGAAGCTTCCTCCAGAGACTAAACCCTCTAGGTGCCAGACAATGCTGGGATCTGCATCTGTTTGGCCAACTCTTGGTGTAAACCCCTGCATGGTGGGATGAACTAGGCCCTTGATGGCTACAGAGAGACATTGGAAAATAAAGGTTTACATTTACATAGTACATTTCATCCCAAACAACCCTACATCACACTGCACAAACTTTACATAAACAGCAGAACTGAAATGCAGCTGCGTCAGGAATGGAGGGTGGCAGCCAGCTGGCATGTGTTAGCAGGACAAAAATAAGCCACTATTTTTGGCCAAGGACATCAGGGCAAACCCCTCTGTTGCGAAAGTGCCTTCCAAACTTCAAAGTGCAGTTTTACTCTAAATAGTGATGGTGGATAAATAGATCTTTTGTAGTCAGTTGACTTGTTCCCAGGCACATCTGGGGAATTCATTCACTAAAATAAGGATTTGCTAAGGATTTGCTGGCACTTTATGCCAGCTAAGGCTGCAGAACTTCCTCACCCAAGATAGCACATTTCTACTCCAACTCCAGTCACATCTGCAGCATTGGAAGCCTTTTTTACACAGCTCTTACTACTGAGGGTGGGACACAGAAAAAGCTGCTCTGGCTTTCTGTGTTGAATTTACCCTGAACTGGCACATCTGGAAATTAACATTCTCTGTTGTTAGCTGGGCAAATTTGTTGATAAGAAAGATAAATTTTCACTTTGCCTAGCAGGGTAACTTTTCAGAATACAACTGACCTTTAAATATCAGCCTGGAGAAGGCCAGGACATTTGAAGATCCTGCCACAAAGCCCCTCACAGAGCAGGCTGTGCAGTATCTCTCCCGTCTCTGGGCTATCCAAACACTGCACAACCCCAAAAGGCGTGGTTGAGCAGTGCTAGGATACACTTACAGCAATGTCACCTCTGAAACACACCGTATTTTTACAGATACATATTGACTTTGGGGCGGGAATCACAGAGAGCCCTGAAGAACCTTCCAGGATAAGTTGCCCTGTGGCAGCCGGGGGGTCCCAGTGGGCCTCCTCCCATGCCTCCATGTTGTGTTGCAGCTGAATCCTGCATTCTGCTCTGGCATTTACCCTCCTCTCATCGCCCTGTCATGCCATTTGCCTGCTGCTAGAGCACTCTCCAGCCTGATTTCTGTTCTATACTACAGTCCAGTCCAGTTTGGGGGATATGAAAAATCCAGGGACCATTCCCCAAGATGCAGGATAATGAGGAGAGTTTAGCTGTGCCACCTGTCCTCAGGGCCATTAGGGAGGAGCCCCCAGCCATTTGATTTATTAACAATCCTGTGGCCTTTGGGAACTGAGCACCCCTCAGCACTGCACTGCACATTGGATGGACAAGGAAGGAAGGAGTCAGCCAGGAGCCAGTTGTCTTTCAAGCAGCCTTCCAAGCTGGGGCACACCCTGCTGGTATAATCTGGGGCTCCAACCATGCTCGCCGTCTCCCACCCCGGCACTTACACTGGCACCAAGTGCAATGACACAATGACTGGGTAGGGGAACTTGTTTTTCTGAAGACACAGAGCTTTCAGGCAGCTTGTCTCCCTGCAGTCCCAGGGTGCCAGGCCAGTAATGCAGTGCATGGAGAGGAGGATGCACCCCATGGCAGCTCCATCTGGGACTGGTTTATGGCACTGAGGAAAAACTCCACATTACAGTGTCCCTCCCTACAAACATGGAATGCAAGAGGGAGCCTGCATGCCGTCACAGCCAGCCCTTCATCCTCTTCCCTGCCTCTCTCCTCAGCAACATGCACAATCCTCACACATTGTATTCTCCTGTCAGCCAGCACACTTGGGCTAGTGACAAACCTTATAATACTCACACATGCATTTTCTATTGCTAATAATTTTTTAGTGACTTTTCTCTCTCAGAAGAAGTGTAGGGACTCCAAGTCCCAATAGAGGGCCCTAATAGAGAGACACAATTCATTGCTTTGCTCCATCCAAGACATAAAGCCATTGATCACAACTCTCTTGCTGTGTTCATTCAGCCAATTTCTTATCCACTGAAATGTCCACCCATTGAATCAATGTCTCTTCAATTTGGAGGTAAGAATAACATGTTGGACCATACTGAAGGCCTAACAGAAGACTGGATAATTTATGTCTTTTGGTCTTCTCTTATCAACTCTTGCCATCACTCCAACGCAGGCCACCAGATTGGTCAGACATGATTTGCTCTCAGTGGAAATGTCCAGGCTCGCACCTCCTTGTCTTTCTTGTATGTGCTTTAGCAGACCTTTTAGGAGGTTCTGTGCATGGTGTTCCCAGGCTCAGCTGATCTGTAATTCCCTGGATCTTCCTTTTTCCCATTTTTAAAAATGGGAGTGGCCTCTCCAGTTTTCTGGTCACCAAGGACTTCACCTAACCACCAGGACTATTCAAATATGATGGAGACTGGCTTAGCAACAAACTTGAGCAGTTCCCTCAGGACCCTGGGATGTGTCTCCTCAGGTCCCATACAGTTGTGGCTATTCAGCTTCATCAAGTAATCCTGAACCTGTTCTTCACTTTATGGAGGGAGGGGCTTCACTCACCCCACACCCATGCAGAGGATCAGGGACTTGGGAGAAGTGGGAAGTCTGGCTGTCATTGAAAATTGAGACTAAGAACTCATTGACTACCTCAGCCTTCTCCATATCAGTGTCACCCTTCTTGCTTATCATGGGGGCTACACTCTCTACACTTGGCCTTTTCTTTTCTGACCTATGTCCTTATGGAATCCCTTCTTGTAATTCCTTACATCTCTTGCCAAGTCCTGTTCCAGCTTTGCCTTGGCTTTCCTGACCCCATTCCTAGACATATGAACTGTGTCCCTGTTCTCTCCCCAGGTCACCTGTCTCTGCTTCCACTGGCAGTGAATTTCTTTCTTACTTCTCAGTCTGGGGAGCAAATTCATGTCAGTTTCTGGCCTGCCTTGCTTGATTTCCCACACACTGAAAGAACACTCTTGCACTCTGAGAAAAGGGGCCTTAAAGAGCTGTCAGTGCTGGTCATCACCTCTGTCCTTAAGGACAGTTTCCCAGTGAATCTTATTCACCAACTCCTTAAAGAGCCGGAAGTTTGCTCTTGCAAAATTCAGGGTATTGACTTTGCTCCTTTCCAGGCTCACACTCCTTGAGATCACAGATCTCAAGATGTGGGCCTGAGTGGACCTGAGAGCAAAGAAGAAAAACAAAGAAAGAAACATTTGGTGACCTTATCTGAGCCCTGAGAAATGTGGAAATGCGCAGGACAGGGGCGTGATACTCTGGGAGGAGCAGAGTCCAGGGAATGCAAGACAGATCTCTCCCTTATCAAAGAACCAGAGCAAAAATTGTTCATGGAGGTGGATCCACCTTTGATGTTGTGAGCAGATTACAGAACCATGTCACACCAATTCCCAAGATTCCTGGAAAGAAAAGCTGGTAACACCCTGGAAGACTCCATGGCATGCCAAGAGCACTCTGCTCTGTATACCAGAATCTCTCTTGTCCTTTATTAAGCCCCTTGCTCTGTTTGCACAGTATTAGAGCACTCCACTTTCCAGGGAGAAAAAGATTTTGTCTAATATTTGTAATTTTAAAGCAGAATTTTACTTTTTATAATGCACCTGCTTTATCCAGCATGTAGTCCAATATATAAAATTGATCATGACCTAGAAAAGAACCGGAGCTTTTGGAACGATGATGCAGGCAGGGACTGAGTGCAGGCCAGCACTCAGGCACTCAAACTGATTATGCACAAGTTGCACAGTTTTATACGCTCATGAGTGCACTCAGGCACTTTGAAAATCTTACTGAGCAATAACAGAGAGCCTCCCCCTCCTCTCCACTCTCTGCCTCCCATCACAAGACCCTGCAGGGAAATGCACTGTGTACAACTGATATTTCCCCCAAGCAGACTTGCATCCATGGCAGTATGAAAAATTAATAAAGGAGTACAAAGTGCATTAACAAAGGCTGACATATTTCCCACAGATAATTGACATCCCCCATTTTATTTTAAGTTAATAAAAGCTTGTCAAGCATGCAGAACTTGCGCATCATAGCAAAGGAGCTGTCTCACACAGCTCATCAGGTCACATCACTGTATCAGTGGTACTGCATACCATAAATCATGACAAATATTCCTAGTATTATATCCAGGTGTTGCTCTCAGCATCCATGTAGGAGGGCTGTCTGGCATGTGCTCTGGAAATTGCCACTCTGAGGGATGAACACAGGCTGCTAAGCCAGCCTTATAACATCTAAACGTTGGTCTCCAGCTGCGGCTAGTCCCCCTCTCTCTGTTGCAGCGAGGGGATGGATCACCCTTAGCTCATGGAGCCTGGCTGGTGTCTCCACACAGCTGGTGGTGGTGGGGAACAGCACTGTGCTGCTGGCCTGTCACTGCAGTCATTACATTGATTTTTCTATGGTCCGTATGTCCCACCAATATCTTACTGAGCCACTCATAGAGGGTGCTCACAGAATCTTCTAGAAACTAAAGAAGAAACCTGGCAGTGCTAATGACATTCTTAAGTGGAATGGCAGTCCTCTTTTTTTCAGTACTGGAGTCGGGTGGCAATCTGGTGAATTGCATACACTGTAAAGCTGAGACGTCTGTGAGGCTTTCAGAAGGCTTGCAGTAGAGCAGGCAAGTTCTAGAAGTTTTACTGGAAAATTCTGAGGCTTGAGGTGCCATCCCAAGATGGGACTGATCCAGGTAAGCAGGAGTGATCTTGTTCTTGGGTGGTCTGCTCCATTGAGGCCAGGGCTGCACCCAGTTACCCATACCTGGTTGTGTAAGTGCAAGATTTGGCCCAGGGATAACAACAGCAAGGACTGTGTCAAGCCAGTGAAATTAGGGACTCTCATAAGTGACACTAACAACACTCCAAGACCTGGGGATTTCCACATGCTGCCCTGACAAGACCTGTCTGGATGGTGATGACTGTGTCCTTTTGAGTAGGCAGTCTGATG
The DNA here is from genome assembly GCA_013396955.1 of Regulus satrapa. Classification (NCBI taxonomy): domain Eukaryota; kingdom Metazoa; phylum Chordata; class Aves; order Passeriformes; family Regulidae; genus Regulus; species Regulus satrapa. The sequence goes on from VWZN01001875.1 coordinate 177,561, forward strand.
CAATATCTCTCAGGTAACCGCATGTGGAAAGTGCCTTTTCACACCTTGAAGCACACCAGTGGTGGCCCTCAGCATACTCCTCTCCTCTCTCCCAAGCTCATGACAAGGAGGGAAGACATATGAAATGCAGTTCTACCAGAAGAGCACCATATTGAACTCTTTCTGCTTCTCTGTATCCTGGTACTTGTGGCACCGCTGCTGGATGAGGAAGGTGAAGCTGGGAAAATGGCAGCTAAAATTACATGGAAGAATTGTGCCTGTCTGGAAAACTTGCAGCTGTCTGATACTGGTATGCCAAGTATCCCCACAGCGATGGCCACCTACGCCCAGTTACTTTGGGGAGAGCTGGTTTCTTCATAGTGATTTGTTGGTAACTTGAACAACGATAACACCCGAAAGGTGAATCACAGAGATTTGATGATGTGAACATCTGGGTGGTAATTTGTGACTTCTGGCTATGCTCTGTCACCTGCCCCACTGGGTACCACTGGAGCTGTCCCACAGCTTAGCAACTCCACCAGGTACCCTGGTGTCCAGTTGAAGCATCCTCAGTCTTTTTCTCCATGTAGAAACAATGACTCGGGAAGAAGCCCTGTGTTCATTTTGAGACTGCTCCTGCATACTAGTTTATATGAAGCCATTACATTGCAGCACCACACATTTCAAAGCAAACTTCTTTGTGTAACCAGCTCTGAAAAGAGAAAAGAGCTTCTCACATCTCAGCTGAGAATTGTACCTGCACTTCTGTGAGAGCTACTAACTCTTTTCATTTAGGCTGTGGTGAATTGGCTCCTTTAAAAAGGTACCAAGCCCCACTTTGATTTTCAGTTTCTAGTCTCTACACAGGGGCTGAATCAAAGTAACTTAAACTGTGGCTTTGATTCTTGTTCCCAGAGCTGGCTTAAGATGTATTTTCCTGGGCTTCCTGCTATTTGTTATCATCTGATTGCTGGAGATTCATACCCGCCTGGTAGAGCTGGTGGACCTGGATGTGTGTGTATGTCTGGGCTTTGATGTTCACAGCTTCCCAAGACAGTATTGAAACACAACCACTTCTGATCAAGAATAATGCTGAGAGCTGATGAATTAACACATGCCTTGAAATGCTCCCATTCTGCTCTCCAGGATAACATGCTCAGTATTCTGGTTTAGCAGTATTTACCCGTACCCTGATCCAGTTGTTTGCCTCATAGTTGGTAATTACCTTGATGGGGCTATTTGGTTGGTTTTGGCAATGATGTAATCTTTGCTTGTGCTGCTTGCCTACATAGTTTGCTGTATTCAAGGGTTTTGGAGTACTTCCTCCGGTGATTTTATTTCACTGTCTCTTTAGAAAAAGCTGTAGCTATTTTCTCATCTAGCTATGGCCAGAACTTTTGTCTCAGGGAAGAATATGAGCTCAGCCGACTTCCTCCCATTATAACAGCTTCCCATTGTACAACTGGAGCTGAGACAGATTTATTGAATCTACACTTGATACAAAATAGGCTGGATCTTCAGCTGCGCTAATGTGGTACTTAGTCAGAAAAAATGACAGGACAAAGCTCTAAACAAACATTTAGGCCCCTCTTCAGCCATTTTATTTCCCAGAGGTCATGGGTTTGGTTTTTTTTTGTTGTAACTCGTGTGTAATGTCTCATCAATTTAACCAAAGATGCAAGGTTGCGATTAATTAATTAATTAATTAACTGGCGTGTCTCAAAGCATGAATATGTCCCATCCCACTCCTCCAGGGTGTTTCAGGCTGAGTGCAGTCAGGTAAGGCCCTTCGTGCATGATCTGGGTGATGGAAGTGGGCCTAGGTAGGGATAGGACAGGTTTGGTTCAAATCTGATGCCTGGATAGGGAATAGGAGGAAGATGCATGCATTTAACTATGGTCTGTCTCTGCCAGAGGAGTTCATAGTTGGAGGCACTGTGAAGTAAGGAAAGGGTCTAAGGTAACATTTTTTCTCAATTCTGCCATTTGCTTGCTAGATGACTTTCATCAGATCAACAATCTACTCAATGCTGTTGTTGCAGTGTCCATGCAATGGGTTTAAAACCATCTACCTCCAAAACCCCTTTGGGATCCATCAATGGGAGGTGATACCTAAAGTCTCACTTTGCTCCTTCTGCCTGAATATTGATTTCTTTCTTTTCAAAGGTTAAAAAATCACGGGATGAGACAGAGCATTCCCTTCCTCTCCAGCTATCCCACAGTCATGTGGCTCAGGCATAATGCTGGGGTGTGGGAGAGGAAGGGTTTGAACTCCCTGGGGCTGTGGAGCAGCTGTGCTGACTGACAAAGTCTGACAACCCTTGCTGCTGTGTTGGAGGAGTCCCCATCTCAGGTGTTTACTCAGCGCTGTGCTACCATCATCCCCCTGCTGTGAGCTGGCAGAAACAAGCCTCCCTGTGCTCCAGTTCCTCCAGGGCAAAAGGCCAGTGCCCTCCCACAAGTGGCTGATGAGGCAGGTGTGTGATGAGGCACGATGATGAAGACAGGTGTGTGGGAAGGTTTGTGGCTTTTTTGCACAAAACCAACTGAGATGAGCACCCAGGGCAAAGGCCACCAGCTCTGCTGGGAGAGACAGACCTCTGGCAAGGGCTTGGGAACAGAGACCTAGGAACCTGTGAAACCACACCTTGAACTGGTTCTGGGAATGCAAATCAAAGCCATGACATAAGTTAAATTGGTGCAGCTTCTGTGTTCAGCTGAGCCCTCTAATCTTTGAATTGCCAAAGGCCTTGAGACATCATTATGTTAGGCAAAGCCTACCAAGGGGCAGGTTGCTCCAGCCTCTTCTTGTTGTCAGCAGGTGTGGAGACACTGTGTGTGGGGTAGGTAGCGGGGATGTCTCTGATTCCCTTTTCCAAGGGATGCTTGCAGATAAACCATAGAGGCAGATTTCTGATCATTTTCTTTCATCAAAATGGCACACAGGAGCTCCATGGGAACCAAAAGCTCACCTGGGCTTTTCTTTTTGTTTGTTTGTTTTTGTTTTAGCTTTTAGTAGGATTAACACAGATTTATGTTTGAGAAAGCAGGCTAGTTCCAATCTAAAGTGCAGGACTATTCCCCTCAGTTCCCAGGAGGGCAACATCATAATCCATTATTAGCTGTGCCAGTTACAGTTATTTCCTTCCACATTTCCTTTTAGGTGTCACACTAGAATGCAATTGCTTTTCTTCCTAAGAGCACTATTTTTAAATCTGAAGAATTGAACGTTATTAATATAGTAGGTGTTGTACTGTGCAGCCCATTCCATAATGGGGTGTTTATAGCACCAATGCTCTTACCCAGTCCATTTGTAATCAGAAGTAATAGCACCACTTCACCACTTGCTCCGCTTGAAGACGCTGCAATAAATTCCAATGAGCCATAGCTTGGCTGCAGCTGGTGACTGATGTAGAAGCTTTGTGCATTTTTACTTCTTTAATGTTTATAGCTCTTTTGCATTATATGAATATTGCCAGTCCTGACGATTCAGCTGTCATGAATCAAGCCTCAAAAACTAATGAGATTTTAAAAAAATGCGTTCATTTGAAGTGTGTTTTATGGGCCTTCAAATGTTTCAGGCTTTGTGCCATGCTGTCAGGCTTCCCTTACTTTGCTGCCACAAGCTTGCTTTAAGAAAGGAAAAAGAAAGCTGGGATTAACATATGATCATCTGATTTCAACAGCTGGCCCCTACCAACATCACCTGATATCACAAAGCTTAAGATAATGCTGTAAGAGCAGTCAACACAGCCAAACCTTCATCTGTGTGACGGGCTAACACAACTGATCTGAAACAACATCACCTTGAGCTTATACACCCCTGGTTTTCTGTGGGAATTAAAACCTTTTAACTCCAGCTGCTGTGAACTCCCCACGTAGGAGGAGGAAGGAAGGGTTCATTTCGAAGAAGCACAGCAGAAGCCCCAGCCAGCATCACATGGGCTGAGCAGGCCAGAGTACATGCATAAGCCACCCTTGACTTTTTGGCAAGGAACGTTCAGCAGCGCAGATCCCCCACCCACCAGTTCATTCCCATTGCCTGCTCCAGTGGTACAAGAGTCTGTGAGGCTGCAGCATGAAGGGAATCATTCAAGATTAAAAATGACCATGCTTCTCCCTCCTGCTCTCTCCCAGTCTTCTAGTTTTAGGGTACTACCTTACACCTGGATCAGTTTCCCATTCCTGCTGGATGGTTGGCACTGCAGCAGTGACACCTCTGAAGTGATAATGGGGATGCAGAGTGATCCAAGTAGGAGACATCACTGAGATGCCAAAGAGCTTTCTCAGGACTGATTACAGACCAAAGGGTGCATGTGCATAGGAAATTGAAAGAAATGAGAAAAATCAGAGAATGGATGGTGTGTCATTCCTAGTGGAAGTAAGGAAGAAACCAAGAATTGGGAGGGGTGTCTTATAAAAGGGCAGGCCTGGCTTTCTTGCAATGCTCAGGGATAAATTACACTGGAGAGCTATTTAGTAAGTTAAGAAAACTGCACCTAAGAAAGGCCTGTCCCTGGCATCAGTTCCTCTTGAAACTCAAACTGACCCAGATTTGGTTTGGGACTTCAGTGGAATACAGGACAACTGCAAATGGATTTACAGATTTACTCTGTATTTTGAACATTTCTCAGCACTGTGCTGCAGGACTGCTTGGATCAAAAATGGGTGGTCTTAGGAGCAACCATTCTAAGAACAGACTTTAGAAAGGGGGCTGCTGATGGGAAGCAGCGTGGGAGGGGGTGGCAGCATCCTCTTCTGTCCTTGTTGAGGTAGTGTCTCTTAGTCCCAGTGGCCATCAGTTTCTTTCTGATGCCTTTAGAGCTCATGAAGCCAACATTTACATGTGTTTTGAATTCTGGCTATTCTTTGTTCTTTTCCTAAACTACCAATGGCAATTGTCTCTGCTTTACACTGCGCTTCTCCTAATTCCATACTCTGTAATCTCTCCATGCTAATGTTCTCAAATGATAAGCTTTTCTATTCCACTTGCACTCATCTTTCTTTCTCTTTGTTCTTTATTCCCATCTTCTTATTTCCTTATCCCCTTACCGATTAGCCCTTCCCCTCCTTCTCATTTCTATTCTGATGAGCTGTTTCTGATTCAAAAACTGGATTTCTAAACAAAACACAACCAAGCAGAAAAACCAAGATTAACAATTCTACTACAAGTGTATTTTTCTGGATGAGATCTATGAGCATGTGCAAGAACTCTCATCATTACCTTGGTACATATTTTTAAGACAGAGTATTACCTTCCCCCAGACCCATCTCTTTTATCTTTTAAAAATGTTCCCTAGTGACAGAGACAATATTACTCTATCAGTTTGTACAATTTCTAGCACATCTGATCACTCCTGCAATATAAATGCCATACAATCATCAAAATAATACATAAACGCCCTTGTTGCCTGAAGTATTAAGATGTCTGGAGTTGTGCACTTCCTAAGCATCTCTTTCTGTGCTCATCCACCTTCCCAGCTCTAAGGAGCTTGGAGGATCCTCCAGAGGTGACAAGGTGCTCTTACCCTCACACCACACATGAGCAACAGTGATGTGACACAGGACACGGAACACATCCCTCCAGACACGAGAACCAGCATCTGCTGAACTCTTGTGCTATGCCTCGGTGTTTGGTCTCCTTCTTCCCACACGGTGGTGGAAAGCAGGAAGTGGAAGCAAAGCCTCCGTGGGCCAGATGGTTTCATGAGTCCCCAGGAACACAGCCATAGAACTTGGTGGACTGTAAAGGGGAAAATGAGATGGGAATAATGCCAAGTCCACCTCTGTTTGCTGACGTTTTTATTTCTTTTAAAAATTATGCTCTGATCCTGTGTTTCCCAGGGCTGATCTGGAGGGGGTCGCCATCTTTATGTGGATTCATGTAAGAAAGGAAGCAGCTGGTCCCTCATATTTATTGCTGTATATCAGCCTGGAAACCTTGGCTGAAACACTGCACAAATCCCCATTTCTCTGCGTTATTTTCATCCTCCCTCTTTCTGTTCAGTGAAATAGTTAATGCTTCAAGGAAAAAAAAAAACCCTCTGGGAGTTCATTTCACTCAGGACAGGGAGCGCTGGAGCATAACTGGAGGTAAGATGGAAGTGCTGTTGGACACAGGTTTATTCCTGTTCTTATTTTAGTTGAACCAGTTCACCCTTCCCAACAAACAGGTGATAAGGCAGTGTGTTTATAGTGAGTATCCCACGTGGCACAGCTGTACTATAGATTAAGCAATGTTACTGACTCACTGCAGAGTTATTGGGCCACCTCATTCCTTCCTTTCTCAGGGCTATAGTCTTCACCATGTACACACTGATGGTCTTTGCACACACTAATCAAGCCTCAGAGCTTTTCTGTTAGGTTAGGTGTAATTGTAGGCATTTTTCAGACATAGGGACTACAAAAAAAAATCTTCCTGCCAGAGACATCAAGTTGTTTTCACTGAGGTTTTTTTTTTGTTTGTTTGTTTGTTTTTCCCTAGGGAACTCAAAACCTCCTTCCAAAGAGCTAAGGACTCACAGGTTCAAGCAGGAATTATCATTTGGTATCTCCACACCTAGGGTGTTCCTGGCCAAAACTTCGATACTTGCACTGGATAGTGGGCACCTAGATACAAAACAAATCAAACATAAATGAGATTTTAGTAATCCTGCTGTAGACAAGAGCTACACACCTAACAGGCCCATTTGTATTAACACCCACATATTGGGCTTCCTTTGATGGGTTCGGAGAGTTGTTCCTCATTTTGGTTTAATGCAAGAGGCTTTTTATGGATTTTCTGACTTACCCACATGTCAAGTACGTGATGGCTTTTAGGGACCCAGCATGGGACTTTCTCTGTACAACTGCTAAAACAACACAATCACAGAGTATGTGACCTAGCATGAGGAAGAAGAAGAGTGGGTGCTCTCTTCCAGTGGACATGTCCCAGGCATCAGGAGCTTTTTTTCCCATCCCGTGTTCTCAGCTGAGCTGGATGCGTAGGAGCCTCTGTCAGCCATGGTTTTTTATTTCCCCTGTGGTTCAGACTGAAGGAACTTGTTTTCATATCATTTTACATCATCCCTCATTACAACAGAGACCACAGTGAATGAGCCAGGAAGTGGGATAAAAATCTATGGGTTGCTACCCAAATGGCCTTTTAGTACCCACTGCAAATGCCCTCAGATGAGATCTCCATAGATAACATCAAAACTTAGGTGTCTTTCACTCTAAATACAAATCAGGTAAAATCATGGGGAAAAGAGCTGTTCCCTGATTTCAGTCTTACCAGGATTTGGGGTTGCAATAGGGGGACTAACTGCTGTTCACTGAAGCCAACGGAAAGGATTGTAAATAACTTGAACCTCTGCTTAGACTTCTGGTCTCACTACTGCTCTGGAGCTGGCTATAGCAGTTGTTGTTTACCCTGTCCCCATCAGCTGATCAGTCGTGCCTCCCTGCAGCCTCCTGAGTTGCACCAGCCCGACTGTTTGTGTAACCATGCAGTAACCTGCCTTAGGAAATACCCCAGTGCAGGGATGTTCCCTGGCACAGCTCAGTGCCTGCCTGCACAAACAGCTGGGCCAGCCCCACAGACAGGTGGCAGGGGGGCCAGGGCAAGGAAGGAGAAACAGCTGCTCAACACTGCTACCAACAAATTGTCGCCCTTGGAAGGTGCTCCCAGGTTGGTGCAAAGGGACTGAGCTACATCAGCAGGTGCTGTCTTTGCTTCAGCCATTTCACTTGTGTTGGCTCTAGCTTTTGGAGGCTTCACCAGAATAACCAAACTCACTAACCTGGCAGAAACCAGGCAGGCTGGGTAAAAAAGAGGCTAGTTTTCTACTGGGCTTGGTTTAGTTGTCTTGTGTGATGTCAGCCTGGGTGATCAGATCCTTGACGTTGTCACTTACACAAGGACACGCAGTTATATCCACGGCTGTCCTTACGCTTGATGAAAACAATCCGTGTTTACAATGGAAATACCAGAGAGCACAAGTCAAGAATGTGGTGACTAATTATATTCCTTCAGCATTACTATATTGGTATTTTGTTTATTGAGTTCTTCCATTCAAGATTCAACACACAGGCTCATTCCCTGGCCTTTTCCAGGACATATGCCTCATCAGGGACATCTGCAGAGATGGCTTTGTGTATCGTCCACTTGTTAATCCAAAGCTTTTACTGAGATGTACATACCCATCTCATGCAATACTCCCAGCAGTTTCACTTTTATATCATTCAAGAGCAGAGTAGTCAGGGGTGTGTTTTTTCCTAGTTCTGCCAAGTTTAAATTCCAAGTTTGAACCTGAAAAATTATTTACAGCTGTATTATATAAACTAACAAAAAGCAATGTTTAAAATGAAAGTGCTGGCAGAACGTTATGGAGAACAGCACTGGAAATAGCCATGTGGTCATAAACAGGCTACCTGATACGGTTTATTGTTTAACTCCTTGCTTACTTTTAGCAAGTTACGCTTAGGCTCTCAAGTGCCTGAGTCCACGGAGACAGGTATGTGTGTCAGGTTAATCACCAAGTCTGGGTTCCCCTGTGAGTACATAGCCTTGGAGTAGATCAGTGAGTAAAGAGCCTGTCAAGCAGGGACTGCCTGTGTTTCCATGTGCTTCACAGCACAGAACATACTGTAAACAAAGCCTCAGTTTCTAAGGTAAACAAGAAAAAATTCTGATTTTTAAAACAAGGCAAAAAAATCTCTGGATATTAGCAAGTTTTCCTTCTTGCAACAATCCACTGGGAAAACAAAAGGAGCGAGAGATTTTATATTACTGCAGTGTTACCTTTCTTGTGCGTAGCTGTGATGGTTTCCTAGCCTGTGATCGTAATGGCATGATGAGATGTTTATAACATGCTAAAAAAATGTTTCCTTTTTAAAGCCCATCACAGTAGCATAATAACAAGCCTTGAAATCCATCTTTCCTATATCCCCAAATCACTCGATGGAAATGATTTTTATGTGCCGACTGTTGGTGTGCATATTAAAGCCATTTCTAAGGAAAAGCTGTAAAACATACACCCGTACGCTGCTTTCTGCACACATGGCTGCACAACCAGATTAGGCCACATGGCAGTAAAAGTGCCCCTGCCTGGTGGAACAAGAGCTCCTGCAATTGTTACCACAAGTGAAGCCATGCTGGTACCAGAGCAAGGGTGGGAACAGCTCGAGTGCAGATAAGCCTTTACAGTAAATCAGCCATAACATGGTTTGGCTCCCTGCCCAAGTAATAACTAACCAGTTTTATGTTAATGATTTGCTATCCTTCTACGTTACAAGCTTTACTAAGCATAAATGACTGCAGTAAGTAGTTTGCTTTCATGAAGTCTCTACTTTTTTGACATACTGCATCACTTCCTAACTGACAGTTGTGAATTATTCCGGTTTTTTCTTTTGCTCTGGCTTCTTTCTTGCAGCCTCTCATGAAGTAATATAGGCAGTCATACATTTGGATTTTTCATTTTGTAGTTCCTGTGCATGTTATATGTTAACGCACCCTTACACACTGACTGCAGAACCGTCACTCTCTCTTGAGCACCCCAGTAAAACTGCTTCAGTCAGAATATGTGTCCATATCTGGAACCCCTCTCCATCTTTCTCTATCCATCTTGATCACAAGTCTCCAGTCCCCAAATCACAAAGCAACACTCCACAGGGGAAACCAACCCAGCTCTTTGTGGGAGTGATTGAAAAACGGGTCCAGCTTTGAAAAATCAGCAAATTATTTACCTACACTAGGGTTACTTTTTTAAGCTGATAGATCCAAGGGCCATCCTGCAGCAGCACTGGCAGGAACAGAGACAAATGTCAGAGACACAAATACCTGCGGTTATCAGTGCCTTGATGATTCCTTTAGTGGAGTCATGGTCTGAGACCTGTTCTCATCACAGAAAGATCACAGTAGAAACCCACTGGCTGTGATGTATCCTCAGCTTCACACAATTCCCCCAAGGGACTCTCAGGGCCCTTCAAAATCTCAACCATGAAAGTCCTTTATGGGGACCTGAGTACATAAACTCTGAAGTGCTTGTGGAAGTGCTGCTCTAGGTCTTACCAGCTTGGTCTCCACTGGTAAGGATTTTGATTCTCCATCATAGACCTGTCTATTCCTCCAGGGCTGGTACCTTCCAGTGTTCCTCTGGAAGGGTTCTGTAGTTCTACACTCCAGGTATGCCAGTCACCCCTGCAAGTGGGATACACCAAAAGACAGCTGCAGCCACAAGTGAAGTACTGCTGGCTTTCAGGTGACTATAGGTTTTGTGAATGAAGGTAAAATGCTACTCAATCCCAAATACCTACTCCTCCTAATAGCAGGTGTACACTTTGCACAAGGATGAATGGCTAACAAGAAACTATGATAGAAGAGAATTAGGCCAAGAAACGTAAGTTTTATTAAATCTGAAGCCTCCCCTTAGAGGTAATTTGTGCAGCCATTAAATAAAGCAAACACTATTGGAATTTCACAAATAAATTATAGGAGGAACAATTTTTCTTTACTTGAGTGGAACACACATTCCTTCAATGATATTGTTACAGTGCAGGAAGATTGGAAAAAAAAAAAGTTTTAATTTGAAGAAAATGCTCTAAATGGAAGGGAAAGGAATCACAAAGTTTCTCCCAGATTACTCTAGAAAGTGCTGCTCTTGATAATGACAGGCAGAACTCATTGTGGGAAAATGAAGTTGGGCAATTCAGAGGACATGAAAATGGAATGGAAAAGGCCTTGAGCCAGGCTGACAGCTTGGTCAATAAAGTTATGTGCTAACAGATATTAGCACATATGTGGACCCACCTAGGTGTTGAAGAGTTTAGATTGTGGAGTGATGGTTGACAACTTTGCTGCTGCCACAGTGTACCTGTTTCCCTGTGAGCCTGGGTTCCCTATTAACAGCAGACAGGGCTGTAGTATTAGAGCACCAGCAAAACAGGAACAGAACAGGACTTTGGAGAAATTATTCTACAACAAACATTGATTGTTTCTCTTTGGAGATACCTGGAGTGGTGGTGAATACTCCAAGTTTTTACAAGTTTCAATGACAGAGCAGCTCTCAGGTTATGAAAATGAACCTCCAGTGCACAAATGGCAGGTGACCACTGAGGCACACCAAATAAATTTGAAAAATTGCTGTATCCTGATACCAGCATCCATTTTGTCATGAACTTTAACAACTACATACCAGAGCCTTTCAGCAAACTTCATCAGAAAGAAATAGGACAGAGAATTGAGCACATGTTGTGCTGTGGAAAGGGCAACACCAAAATTTAGAACTTGTATTACCCTACAGATGAAATGAAGACTTAAAAAAAAAAAAATAGGAAGAGTGTTTGGAAAGAGCTCAGGTCTTGCAGCTCTCATTTTTCTGAATGTTTTTATTTGCTTTATTCTATTTACAGCTGCTAGTTCTCAAGTGTGTCCAATAATTTTTCACCTTAGAGCTTCCCAGCTCTCACACTGGAGCCAGGCACTGGCTGCTGCCCAGCTGGCCTCTGCCCTAGTTACACTCAGTAATGCAGCAAGGGCTGTAGTATCACTCCTTTCCAGGGCTAAACCGTGCCATGGACTTTTGATCATTAAAGGAAATGAACTTGGGATGACATAAAAAAAAGTAAATAAGACTTGTGTACAAGGACATTAAGATAACAAAGCAACAGTCTCAAAGGTTGGAAGCCTGCAGAGTGCAGAGCTGCAGCTTCAGTGATGTTCTTTGACAGGAGTTTAAATGCCAGCAAGAGGTGTGAGGCAATGAAGAATAAAATTCTGAGTATTTGGCTTTCAAGAAAATTTGCAAAAAACACTGTCTCAACAGCCAAGATTTACACATGTCTTCTGAGAAAGAATTACTTTCTTATGTGAAAGTACTCATCCCCTGCACTGCTGAGCTGATGATGTATTAAGTCAGTCCAAGCCCAAGTCCCACAGTGACACAAGACAACAGACAAGAAAAAAGGGAATCTAAACAAACTACTGGTGACCAGAAGACTCAAAGCAGATCCCTAGCAATAAATCCTAACAGGACATTGAAGCTGGGCTCATCTTACAAAGAGCAAAGAGTAGAGAGAGAGTTGCTAAGGGCAGATGGCAGTGCCTATCCCGGTGATATAAACACAGATGAATGCATATCGCTTCTGAGTACTGTATATGGCTCTGCCTATCTCAACAGCATAAATAACTGAAAAAGAACCCTAACACTTTTCTAGGGATTGAGTTTTAATTGTTCTGTGGTATACAACCGTTGGCTGCATCTAATTATATTTAACACGGCTATGGCTTCAAATATTCCACATTACAGAAATTATGAAGTTCAACTGGAAGTGTTTTACCTGCCAAGATCTGAATTTCATGTTATCCTGCAGTAGCTGGTGGCAAATCAAACCCACTGCAGCCTAACAGGAGGTTACATCCTTTACACGGTTATATTTAATCTCTCCTGATGCTTATCAGAGTTGTAGCCGAGTACAAGGAAAACCAGATTCTGCATTCAAATCCTTGTAAGTACAGAGAGTCATGGCAACAGCCATAAGCACAATGCATAACTCTTGCATCTGTCTGTTCAAGAAACCAAGAATTTTTTTGTGTGTGTTTTACATATAGTTTATACTTTCTTCAAATATTTTCCACAAAAGTTGTGTGGGAAAATCTGTGAAAATCAGAAAATCTGCCTCTTTATAAGAAGTACTGGAAGAAATGTGAGCTTGATCATAGCGAACATATGATCACACGGATAAAATTAACAAACTAAAAGCTACAATCTATATTCTGTTTCTTATATAACTTCCTTAAAATTCCTTTTGGGATTTCTCTAGCAATAAGATCTAAAATAAATTCAGATTGTAAATTGACTTGCCAAAAAAGTATGTCCACACCATTACGCATTCATTTTTTCTATACTATTTATGGATACATTTGTTTGTAAACTTTTTAAAATGTTCTTTCCGCTTCTTGAGATTTACTTACACCATTTCATACTTCTGTTGCACAAAGCTGACATATCCAGATGGCAAATATAAATATCAAAAGATGGACTGCCACTCAAAGACATGTGGGAAACATTTGCCAAAGCTAAATATGGTCTTAAAATAATTTCAATATTAGTGTAAAAGTTCTTCTGAACATGCCATTAGTAGCTGTGTAGTAGATCTAGTTGACACATTGGAGGTGGTGAGCTGCACTCAAATACTTTGCTACCCACAAAATGACACTTACTTCAGGATTGTTCCATACTCAGGAAATAATATAGTAAATCAAAGTAACAAATTACACAAACTGTGCTATAAAAAGCAGTACACACTAAATCGTATACAACAAACATGCATATGTGCATGGTGAAGGAAGAGTCTACAAGATTCAGCTTTTCTGCTGAATAAATATTTGAGAGTTTCAGCATTTCCTTTTATGTAATCAGATAACTGCAACTACAAATTCAACCTGAGAACTGACATTTTTACATTACAATGGCATCTTTGTTGCTGCAAACAGTAATATATATACAACAAATCAGTTCAGAGGGAAAATGCTTTCCATCATACTTGACTTTGCCTTGTTATCAGAATGAGAAATTATGTGCATGTTT
>VWZN01001875.1:213367-236399 GCA_013396955.1 Regulus satrapa
CCTCACTACCCTCCCAGCAAAAAAAAAAAAAAAAGCCAATTACCCCTTGTCCTGTTATTACACACCCTGGTCAAAAGTCCCTCTCCAGCCTTCCTGTAGGCCCCCTTTGGTACTCCAGGTCTCAGGAGAGCAGAGCAGAGAGGAAGAATCACATCCCACATAAGTAAACCTTTAAAACTGTAGGGAATGTCATACTGGGTAACACCTGAGCTCTAGGTAGCTCAATATGTTGGATGCCAGTCAGCTGCTTCATATCACCTTGCTGTGTGGTGGAATAGCCCCCAGCAGCTCTTGTCCTGATGTCTGGCAGTTTGGCTCCTTCTTGGTTAGAGTCCTTTCCATGCTGTTGGAGCTTCAGCCGTGGTTACAGCTGATTTTCCTGACAGCTCTGCATGTTGTCATGGATGTTCCAGTGCTTTCTGAGCCAGGAGAGCTGCCCTGCTGTATGGCCTGCTCAGAGCCAAAGCTGCCTTCTGTGGATGGCACTGGGAGGCAAGGTTCTCCCTGTGAGAAGTGGAGGGGCTGGCCAGCCCATCAAACCTGACAGCCTTGATTTCTGTGTTTAATGCTGAGGGCTGATGCTCAAAGAGTTGGAATGGATGTTTCCTGTGGAAGCTGCCTCTAGAGAGGGATGCAAGTCAGGCTCTACACGAAAGACTCCTTGGGACACATTGGAGCTGACCAGGAACAGAAACAGAAGATGAGGAAAAACTGCACAGAGGTGAGAATTGAACCAACACAAAGGTGAGATTTGAACCAACAAAATTCAACAAGAAGTTTTAGACACTCTAGATCAAAGGATCTACACTGAAACCGAAAACTGAACATAAGCTTCAGTTCCCCCTACTAACTCCTAGAGAACGAGGTTACTGAAATTTGTCAGCAGATTATGGAGCCCCATCATGAGAGGAAAGATTGTTAGGGACCCATCTGGAGAACTGTCTGTAGAAACAAACTTCCTCAGGGGAAAAAGCAGTTGCATGGCAGAGAAAACTGAGGCTTGAACAGCCATCCCTGACTGCATACAAAAGGCTGTGGAAATGTGGACACTGTGGGCAGCACTGGCTGTTCCTTTTGTTCTGGTGTGCTGTTGGTCTGAGTATTGCTGGGGTTTTACCCTGTACCTGACACTGATTGACTCTGGGATAATGGATTTGCAGGACAGATGGCAGGACAGACATGGTTTGGGGGCTTGCCCTGCATCAGTACTCCTCAACACCCCAGCATTGAGATCTGAACCTTTTGTCTAATGCTCCACTTAGAAATCTCAGCCTCTGCAGGGAAGAAGTATAGCACTGCCTAGTCTGATTTCTACAGTTGTGGCTATAAAACTAATAACCTGTGTGGTTATTAGTTCCTCGGTTGTTGCAAAGTGATTTTGAAAGCACTGGAGTTGTAGCAGCCACACCTTCAACTTTCCTTTCTCTTTGTTTAAATTAGTTGCTACTGCACTTCGACCCACATCACAGTGACCGAAATTAAGTATAAGTAATATCTATTGGCTTGCTGCTCTTTTGACTGTACATTCAGCAACAATGACAACATTTTGTTGGTACCAAAGAGTTCAGCACTTACGTTGTCATTTATAGCTCACAGCTGAAATTCATGGCCCTGAGTGTTCCTGGCCTCAACAGCTTCCCTTGAATAACTGCTGTTACTCAGTTGTTAACACTCACACTGTATTTAGTGATGACTCTGGGGCACAGCAAAGCTGATTATATAATTTACCACATCCTTATGTCCTGGATATAAGGATAAATCTATTTCCCATGAAGACAGACATATTGGAACAGGTTGCCCAGAGGTTGTAGTCTCTCTTCTTGCTGAGTTTGATTAGACTGGAGAAAACACAGAGTAACATGGTCTAACTTCAGCAGTCCTGAAGCTTTCCCTGTCCCTGCTTTGGACAGCTTTCTGGACTTGGGATCTCTTGAGAGATGCTTCCAACCTGAATTGTCCTATGATCCCACAACGTTACCGCATTTGTTTGCAGTAAAATATTCCTTTCTAATGCAGTACATGGAAATTTACCCAGTGTTTCCCTAAATCTCAACTAGGAATAAGGAATCCAGGCTATGTGAATGTAGTCCTTTGCAAGCACGCAATTTCACAGCTTTTTCCTGCCATAGGTTCATTGCCCCTGACTACTACTCTCATTTAGGGCCCTGTGATTGAAAAGACCATTCTCCTCAGTTTCTTCTATGTCTAGAATCTGGTATTTCTCACTGAAGTCTGTGAGGCTTCAAAAGCAATAGCATCCTTTCCCCAGGCACAGACCGCTTATCTATGACAAGGAGGACGTCAACTGTTCAGCTGATACTGCTCAGGCAGACACAGGCACTTTCTTCTCCAGCAGGAGAAAAGACAGACAAAAAGGACAAAAAGGATGGCAGATGTCATCTTTGTGGTTTGGACATTCTTACTTTCCTCCGTGGCTCACATCTGGATCATTTGGATCATACCTTTGGACTCAAGAGGAAACAAACCAGTGCAATGTTTATGTGTGCCCAAGGGCAAGGGTTATTCCAAAGAGGACAAGAAAAAAGCCTTTTCCTGGATTTGAAGTGCCCCAATCCCCTGTGTTCTTAGGAATGTGTTCACAGTGGCAGCTCTTGTCTCAGTAAACCCAGTGTCTTGGGACTTGACAAGAGCTAACACCACCTTCTGTATCAGGAAGCAGTTTCCTGTGTATCAGTGATTTCTCAGAAATTGTTCTAGGCTGGTGCTCGTGTGGGTGTTTCTGATCACTGTGCTTGGTCAACAAAACCACTCCAAATTTGGTTGTTAAGATGGAAGTTGAATGTGAAGTCAAGTTTCTGCTTGGTACATAATTAAATTCACATCCTTCGCTTCATTTAAGTCATGAGCCCGAGATCACCTTTCAGATATATCTGTGTGGCCTGTACATCTCTGCTACCAGCATATATCCTCCTATTCTTCTTTTGGCAAGGGCATTAAGAAATTCAGAAGAAAGCCCACATGTATGATCTTAAGAGGGCATGGCCAGTCCAGGCAGTTCAGCTCTCCAGATCTCCTGAAGCTCTCACTATAATCTCCAACAGCATGGGCAAGTTGTTCAGCTTTTCTGAATGACAGCACCTCTAAATCTCACCTGGGATATTGGCTGGCTAGCTTCCACAGGGATGGCTTCTTCGAAATCAAACCAAACTCACCCAAGGTTTCAGTTATATAAGGTAAATTGTTAAGAAAAAAGGGTGTGTGTGTGTGTGTGTGTGTGTAATTTTCTATGGTGGCAGAACACTATGGTATTTCTTGGCATGTTCAGACATTTGTCTGACAGATGTCAAACAGATGCACCTATACTCCCAGAGCAGGGTGTATATGGCCATCTCTAAGAGCCAGCTCTAAGGAAATAACCATTCTTTCTCAATTAAATATCAAAACTGGGGAAAGGTGGATGGATTATTCAGGCCCGTTGCATAATTTGCTCTGGGATAGACCGTTCATAATTTTTTCCAAATGTCTTGGCAAAAGGGCTTCTCTTGATCCTTAATTCTTCTTCTCTCTCTTACCTGAAATGCCATTATTCTCTGTTTCTCTCTGTGGGATGTGTGACCAGACCCTCACGTGGCAGTGCAGGCAGAAGCACTGCTAACTGCAATGAGCCACCCCAGTCCTCTCCCTTGTCTCCATCCCTGCCTTTCAGAAACGGGAAGAGCTTGTTTGGTTTTTTTAACAAAATTGCTGAACTGTCTCCTGTAATACCCTATTATCCTATCTGGCTGCAAATGTACTGCTTTTGATTTTGCTTGGCTGGTTTGCTAGCAAACCCCTTTTGCATGTATATGTACTGCACTGGCATGCCAAGAGGCGAGCAGAGATATGTTTGTCCTGCTACGTGGTTGGCAAAAACAAACCAATCCTTTTATCACCAAATGAGATGTCATTATAGCCACCCTCTGGCCTCTCCCTCAGCAAAAAAAGGCTATTTAAAAAAAAAGGAAGGAAGGAAGGAAGGAAGGAAGGAAGGAAGGAAGGAAGGAAGGAAGGAAGGGTCTCCAGCCCGTCCCGTTCGGGTGAATGAGGAAAAGGCGGTGGTGAGTCAGCACGGGGGACGCGCTGTGTCAGCCCGGCGCTTCTGGCGCGGTTATCCTCGCACCTCCCTCAAGCGCGAAGCAGAGGGAGAGGGAGAGCCGGCAAACTCCGTCTTTGAGCGTGGGGATTCAGGATCTGTGCCAGCAGCTCGTGTCGGCTTCGAGCCTCCGTCTTTCCCGTGTCGTGGGGCTCTGACGGGGCAGATGAGCGCTTCCCATTAGATACTCACAGACACCAAAAATAGACGCTCCATTACTGCAGCGTGCTAGCTGACAGTAATGATAGGGCTCTGCTTACTAGTTCAGTTGCACACCGGCAATCTGGCCTCTTTGCATGCTTTATTTATCAGATATTAATTGCGACTTCCACTTACCACCACCAGCCTAAATCATGGCATTGTCTGTTGCAGCGGTCAGACATTAACTTATTTTTGCTTTTATTATTAGCATGAGAAAACTCAATTACAGGCGAGCAGGCATGCATACACAAACACACAGTAGTAGGTCTGTGCTGATGTTCTTAAAGATACACATCTGCTGATACTAAATATAGCTCCTTGTCAGCAGCTTGGTAATTTTAGGCTCAATGAGAATTCATCCCCATGGTAACTGTACAGTTGTTGAATCATTTATTATTTGAGCTTCAAAATCACAACAGCGCTGGCAATTTTCATGCTCTGAACATTTTTAAGGCTCTTTTACAGCATTGCTCCACACCATCAATATTTGTCAAACAAATGGCTCTAGCCCTTGAACTGACTACCTGCTTCTCCTTGGACATAGTGGGGCCGGGATGCTCGATAGCAGGATGACAGTTTAAATAGGTTTCACTTTTGTGATAACAGCAGCCCCGTGCTGTGGCTGTTTAGCCAGGGATGGTACACACGAAGCCCTGCAAATTCTCAACTGGCAAAATGAAACTTTAAAGTGTCAACCTAAGCCTTGGTCTTTTGTCTGGAGAGCCAGAAAACAAGATATCTCGGGTCTCTGTGTTGCAAGAGGTTTTGTAGATAAGAGGCTGTTAGTTTTTAACCTCTCCGATAGACGTTGTTGACCCCAAGCCGGTGGGGGGACACACTGCCTGGCTTTGTGGAGATAAAAGCAGTTTGCACTTTCCCTCGCTTGCAGATAATGCTCATTAGCCACCTTGCGCTGAACCCAAGAGAAGTCAGACCACTGGGCTAGCAAAGAGTGAGAAGAAACTCAGGTTCCCTGAGCCTGGAGGCTGCCACAGAGTCTCCAGAGAGTGGGACCAGGGTAAGCTCTGCAGGAAGCGGGGGCAGGAGGCACAGACTGAGCACTGGCAGGTTTGAAACAACAGAAATCACTCAGCAGCAGAAACGCTTCCACTGCACACAAATTGCAGTGAAATGGGGTGCCAGAGGCTGATTTCAGGACGGTCTAAATCGCAGACACCAGCTCTCTCGCCAGCTGCACGCGTGACTTTTGTTGCCCTGTTGCTGGCCATTAGATTCACTGGAGTGCACAGTACAGAAGGAGCTGTTACGTTTCAGGTAGAAGAGCTCCAGTCCCTTTCAGTCTGACAAACTGCAATCTGAAAGACTGACCCAGAAACACAGACGCTATTCCCAGGTGCCAGCAGTTGTAAAGTGATACACTTAACAGAGCTGATTCTCCTGGCTTAAAACATTGTAGCTATTACACACAGTCACAACTGGAGCCATATTTTTAGATAAAATGCACTTTAATTGTGTGAGCTTTTAAGAAGCTCTTGGACAAGGTAATCTGCAAGGTGCTTTGAAATTGCCTTTCGTCTTATTAGTTCAGTTGAGTCGAACACAACAAAAAAAGAATGTGCAGGCGCCTTTTACAGCTGCCTTCTACCTTAAGCAGCTTTCTGTAAATCTGTCAGTACCCCAAGTGTTGTGCTGGGTGGGATTTGTCAGGTGATCCTGGTGTGCACTGCAGGGAGAGCCAGTGTCTGCCATCAAGGAAAACTCAGTTCCCCCCCCAGTGCAAGTGTACGATCACCACTGATGTCTGTTCAAGTCACCTACATGCCAAAAGACAATATAGTGGTTTTCTCACACATAGGAGCAGGAAAAAATGGCCCATCTGCAAAACAGCCCCCAGCTCTGAAGCTGTCCCCTGGAAAAGCAGCAGCTATCCTTTATTCTTTATTCTTTATTCTTTATTCTTTATTCTTTATTCTTTATTCTTTATTCTTTATTCTTTATTCTTTATTCTTTATTCTTGCATCTGGTTCCTCAGCCTGCTCATTTAATTAAACCAGAAATGTCCATCCTTCCAGTTGGTTCAGCTGCTGTACATTTATCCCAGAGCACATACAGTGAGAGATTTGGAAGACACTGCCTTTTTGTATTTCCACCTACCAGGCTCCATCATCTTGGGCTGGGAAGTGCTCTCTGTGGCCACAGCCTCTGCTGGTGGAGGCAATGCCAGGTGTCACTGTGCCACAGACAGAAATGTCAATAGCAGAATTACTTGCTTGTAGCAACAAAAAAAGCTGGTTACAGCTCATAGGTTTTATAATGAGTTGGGAGGTGAAGAAAATCACCTGCACAATAGGCCAGAAGTGGAGTTTATTCTCAAACCCTTTATGGCCAAGAGCTTGGTTTCAAGCAGTTTTTCCCACTTGCCACACAGTGCGGGGTGGGTGGTTTGATTCTGTCCAGCCAGGTGCTGCCCATGAAGATGGGGAGGCTGTGCCAGAGGCTCCCAGCTATCAGGAAAATTAATCCACGACCATCAGAGGTTTATGTCCAAAAAGGAGACAGAGGAGTCCCTTTTACTTTATTCGAATAAAGGGAGAGGCCATGGGGCATTTCCTGGGATCTCTCAAAGTTTCAGAGGATGCAGCCTCCCTTTTATCCTAATTTCCCGGCCGTATTTCCCTCATCTTTTCCCCATTGGCTGAGGTACTTGAGATGCACAGACTTCCAGGAATGCCTGATTCCTAAAAATTCCCCTTTAATGTATAACCCTCCCTTTTAATTCTTAACTCTTATGGAATTTATGTTTTCTTCCCCATCGTTTCTTTCATCTTTCAATATTCAATTTTATTCATCAGCAAACCTACGGTTTGTTTGTAAAAGCAAATGTCTTTTACCCATTCATCAATCAGTGGAATCCTAACATTTGTTTCTCCTATCTCTTGGTGCTAATCTTGTCTGTCAGCAGACCCACAGTTTGTTTGTAAAGACACAACTGTCATTCCTCTCACAGCTTTTCCCAAACATTGTTTTCCTCTTTTTTGCTGACAAAGGATGAAAATCTGAGTAATGACCTCAAATATGCTGCTACTGCCCTGAGGTGTGCAGCTAAGCACAGCACCCAGTTTTACATTGATACTATTTATTTATTTTTACCTCCTTATACCTTTTTGATCCTGCTTGGAGAGCAGTGGGGAAAGAACATCTGCGGTGATGTTGTGTGATGCTCCAGTGGCATCGCAGACCCCCACAGCCCGTGAGCTCCCTGGGTGGTTGTAACCCAGGGTACCTGCACAATCAGAAGCCTTCACCAGGCACCGGTGAGGGTGTTACTGAACCTGCAGAGCAGCTGCAATTGGTGACTACGCATGGAAAGGAGACCCAGCCTGCCTGAGACTTCAGGCTGGGTTTGAAATTTTGGGTACAGTCTCCTTGAACATAGGCTTCTTTTTAACCTGAAGTCAGAAAGAAATAATGAACATGTCATGCCATTCCATACTATTTTTGTAGTCACTGTCAGAAAGAGAATCAAGCATTAAAGCTCATGTCTCAACTCTACTTTACTAGTTTTTTCCATCTGGTTGTAACCGTATTTCAGGGATGGCTCACAAGCAGTGGGGTGCTCTAGTAATGTCACTCTGTCACTTTGTGCTTACTTTGTGATAGCTTACAAGTGACATTTTCCCCATGTAATATCCCTTCCCCACTTCACCTGAAGGCAGACTTGCATGGACTTTTCAATACACGGGCTGCTTTGTTCTGTATCTGGCCTGAATCTTGCACTCCAAGTTACACATCAGTCTCCTAAAAAATGCAGGTGAAGCGCTGCTGTGTGCCTTTTCATGTGGTGAGCACGTGCCAGACGCTGCTGCTGCTGCTGCCTGCGGAAAGCCGGCGCTGCTGGGGAGCTTGCAGCACAGTCACCTTCCTCTGTAACCTGAGGCTGGAAGCTAAGCAAAGCCATGGGGATTCCTTTTTTCCTGGAAGCCAAAGGAGCAGGTGGAGTGACACATGGACAGCACGGACAGAGCCAGCAGCCTCTGGATTGCAGCAGGCCATGCAACTGCCCGTGTGCATGGAAGGACACAAGGCATGGGATTTGGTGTTAGAGATCACAGAGAAAGCACTCAAAATCCCATTCTGCTGCTGATGCTTCTTTATACAATGATGGATATATTCTCTCTACAGGCAGCAATGTGTAGCAGCTCTCTAAAAAGCAAACCAGGCTTGCTGATTAATGTAGGCTATCTTTAATTTTTTCTGCACTCATTTCTGTACATTCTCAGTCTTATGCTATTATGGTGGGCTCTCACTGCTCAGCAATTAAATGTGACTGCAGCTGTGTGAGGGAGGACTCTCGGTCCCTTTTCTCCCTCTCTCCCTCCCCATCAAGAATCTCACTGCAACTGGGTTCATACAGCCTCAGCTCCTGCCCAAACCTCCCAAACACCAGCAGCAGTTCACAGCAGGGCCTCAGCACTCCCCCTCCAGGCTCCCTGAGTGGTGAGCCCAGGGCCACTCCTTTATTACCAGTCAGGCTCACAGATCAGTATGAGATTAGTCAGTAATTGCTTTGGCAGACAAGGCCTGTAGCTTTTGAGGTCCAAACCACTCCTACATTTGATTTCTCTTCTGTGGCGCAACAAGACTGGCTAGGATAAGCTTTTTTCCCCCCATTTACCCATCGCAGGACATCTTGACTGAATATGGGATGATTTGATGTGCTAGTGCTATCAACAGGCCAATAGCCTCCAGCTGTCCTGGCCTAAATTCCCCCTGGGTCTTCTCAGGCTGTTTCATTGCCTGTGATGCTCTAGTGACAGACCTGTGTCGTCAATGGTGCTTCTTGGTTGTGCACTGCTCATTCCTGGCTTGGCACTGGGGCTCCCTTGCGTGTGCAGACACCACCATTAATCCAGCTCCAAACTGTGTTCAGTAACAGCCAAATATACAGCAGTTAAAGATCTGCATTGCTTCTCTATGCCATGGACCCTCAGAGCTATGCCCACAACCCAAGGTGGTTTGTGGTGGCACAGGGCTGGGAGCAAGCATAGCTGGTGAGGAAAAAGAGATTTTCAAAGGGGGTTACTCTCATACTATGAAATAATGGCCCCAGGATGGGATCAGGGCCATAGCCTGTAGGCAGAAGTGATATCTTTCATTAACTGAAGAGATAAAGTAAAAAAAAAACCCCAAGTTTGGGTGTGGGATGGTGTGATGTTTCTGTATTTCAGACAGTTTGTCATAGGCAATGAGAGTGGGTCAGGGTAGGGCTTACAGGAGTTCATGTGAGCTCCTTGCTCAGCTATGGCCACTCAATCAGTCATCTCCCTTAAGCCCAGCCAGGCTGATGAGTGCAGCCACATTTCTCACAGGAGTAAATAAAGAAGTGGGATTGATATTTAATAACTTTTCTCAGTGCAGACACAGTCGGCTTTTTCAGCTGTTTTCCAGCTTGGTTCTGTAGGCAGTGTTTTGGCTGTATGTCTTTTCAGCAGGGTTTGCTGTGACTGTTACTGCAGCGTCTCACTGCAGGAACTCCCACAGCAGACCAGAGCCACATTCCCCAGGGAGATGCAGGTAGTACCAAGGAACTGCCATGTGACATCCAAGAGCCACAGGAGAACAGTTTTTATCACCACACTCCGTTTACACCATGAAAACATTTTTTTTCCCCCTTTGTTTCCTTTAGTAGAGCATCAGTTCTTCCATCAACTTCACAAACTAAGCAGGACAGAGGTGGAAAACGTGGGTGAAAGCAAACTCATCTTGCTTACACCTGGCTCTGACTGCCTAGACTTGTTTGCCAAGGAGCCCATCTGTGACCCATGGTTTGTAAAAGGATCACTTGGCTCCTTCCTGGGTGAGAATACAAGAGAGCACAGTTGTTTACATCTCCATTCAAGTGATTAACGATTTAACAACAACAAAACAAGAGTTTGTGCAGCTCGATGAGCTGACCCTGGCTGTCTGAGCACATGCTGAAATAACCTGTTGTTTTGAGGGGGTGACAGGCCCAGCAAACACAGACTCCTTCCCTGAGTGCAGCACCAGAAAGGGACACGGTCTGGATGGAAGATTCTGGGGAGTGAACCATGCCCAACCTTTGTCCTGGGGCGGCACTTTGACATTTGCACAGGATGGTTGGTGCTTTGGGTGTCCTTTCATCCCCTTCCCTCCCAGTGAGGGGTATGGCCCAACTCCAGCCCATTCCCAGCTCCAAAGAGACCAAAGAAGTGACTCTGGGGAAAGTAGAACAGGGCAGAGGTGGGAGCATAGAAAAAGAGAAGAAAGAAAAACCCTTTTTCCGTGTAACACAATCAATTTAAATATTGTCTTTATGAAAGCACAATAAATATTTTCACCTTTTTTTTTTTCTCAGATTAATTCCAGTTACTTTCATATTGTAAATTCTTCACACATTCAAACACGAGTGATAGATTCACATCTCAAGTTCAATCAATACTCTTAACCTCAAGAAAGTTACATTGTGGAATTGGACTTTCATCTTTACTGATGGAGTCTCAGGTTTTCCTGCTTCAATAAATAAAACTGCCTCTAGCTGAGAACCTGCCTACCTGAGATAAAGGAGATATTAAGGAATAGCAAGAGCTGTGAGAGATTCATCAACTACTTTTGCAAAAAGAAAACAGAACATACATATTTCCCCCTTTTGTAGGAAACAACTCTAGTTTGTTTTCTAAACCATACACACATTATAACAGGGAAATAATATTGTATTCAGCTTTAGGTTAAATGACATTTAATGTTGTAATGAATTTAAACAGACATATTGAAAGTAATATAAAGGATTCAGTTCTGAAAATACAGAATCAAAAATTTCCCAAACATGAGAGAGCTTGTGAAAAATAGCAAAATATATACGATCTGAGTTGGGGGGGTTAAGATGTACAGCTAACTGTATTTGAGGTTAGGAACCTAAGGAAAAAAAGCAGTATTATCAGAAAGATGAACATCTGAAGAGGACACCTTGTCCACATCTGTGCCTGACAGTGGGACCAGTTATACCAGTGCCATTTCTGATAAGTGCTTGGCCAACCAGTCCCAAAAGATTACCAGGGCAGAGACTGTGCAGCCTCCCCAGGCGGTTCAGATCAGTATTTAACTACTGCTGGTAGGAGGTTTGTTCTGAACCCTTAATCCCTGCCTGTAACTCTATCCTTAGCTCCTGGTGCCACGCACAATGGGAAGAATTTATTCCTTCTCTCATTGTAGCCATGTTTTTTTAATATACTGTTCTCATACCTCACCCCAACCTCCTTTCACCAAACTAAGCAATGCTACTGCCTGCAGCAAGCCTGGGGGAGCTGTTTTCACATTGCCTCTCCTCACTGCAGTTTTTGAGCAAATTGTTGGTTATAAATTTTTGCTGAAGTCTTACAGTCGCACTGTAGAGAATACTTGGAAAAATACAAAGGCATCCCAAACAAGAAGCTCATTTATGCAATCCAACACAAAGTTTGTTTTTATAAAAGCATTTAAATACTTTTTGCATTCAGTTTATGATTTTTTTATTTCCAAACCTTTTCTGGCCTACTGCTTCCCATCCCCTCATTCAGTCTCTATTTGTACACTTGAGATATTACTGCACAGTTAATAGGCAAAAAATTTACTCCTCCATCACTTCCCTAGTGGCTTATATGGGGTAATTTTCCTTATGCATAACTACTAATTTGTAATTGTGCTACATAATTAAAGGCAGAACCATTTTCTCTGTAGAAAAAGTTGGAAATATAATTTAAAAGTATTTTGCATCAATTAATCATGTTCAATGTGCCCATCTTTACAGAACAGTGATTTAAAAAACAAAAAAAATCTCTGTCAAATACTTTAGACTGTAACAGTATGAAGTTTTCCAGGATAAAATGTAAATCTAGATTGCCACGACTGTAGTGAGCAGGGGAGGGTTGCAGAGAGGAAAGAAGGGCAAAAAACCAAGGAAGATTTAAAGGGGGGAAGATTGAGTTTTTTTAAATTAGATACTAGAAATGAGATTAGCACTTGCCTTGTCTGGAAGAATTTTTCTACTTTGTCACCCCACCACCCTCTTTTGTTCTTTCTTCCCCTGTACTTTCTTTCAGGGATACCAAGGCACTGTTGTGGATTTGGATTCATGGTAACTGAAAACTCCCACAGCACCACCTACCTAAAAGTGCTCGTACTCTTCAGTTCTGCAGTATTTATTTTTCATGTGCCAAGAAACCCATCCAGCCCAGTCCCAGGGCAGGCAGGGAGATGCAGGGCTGCTAAAACCCAGCAGATATTTAAGAGCATCCACAGCACCTTAATGCTCTGGTAAGAGTGATAAATGTGGTTCTGAGTTACTTGCTGTAGTCCAGAGAGACCAAGCTCAAAGTACCAGCTCTGACTGACCATTTCTTAAAGCAGACAAGACATCAGGTCTTAACTGCAGGTCACATCATTTTCCTGCACAGAAGACAGTCAAACACCAAGAAGGGTGGGGAGAGCATGAAGTGGAAAGCATAAAAGTGGGAGCACAGGAGAGAGGTTAACTGCATTTCTCATTTTCTGAGTACATAGTGTGATCAAAGTTTGAAAATGCCTATTCTTGTAAGCCTTAAAAAATTTAAATACCTGAGTGCATAGGAAAAGCATACAAGATAAGAATCAGAGACAAAGCATTTAACATCCCACACATAATTTTACAAAGTTACAGCATTTTTTTCCTTAGATAATCCATTTTACATTCCTAATTACTTCTGCACTGTGTAAAATATGCCTGCATATAAAGTTTACACTGGCTTCTTTTGCAGAGATTAGACAAATATATACAAGACAAAAGATTTTTTAAAATTAAAATGTCAAATGCAAAATTAGAGGCTGTAAAAGACTTGAAAAAGAACAGTTTTAGACTGTGTGCAAAATTATGTAAAAAATTTTTTTGCCATTTCAAAGAATGAAGAGACTTTGTAGGTTCAGGCTGAACTATTTTTGTGTTAAGAGCAGCTTAATACTTTATTTATCAAGCAGAAACCCTCAAGAACTTGCATATTTCAGCACCTGTGCTTTCTAAGTGAAGGGCTTAGTGGTCTGTGGGCACACATCTGAAAATTGTGCATGAACTTCGAAGCAGTAACAGATCCATCTGGTCACTTCCAGAGTTCTGGTGGTTTTCTCTTGAGCACAATTGGCTGGAGAAGTGGTAAAGCTGGAAACATAATCAAAGTCTCCATCTAGGCTTGCTGTGTTTGTTCAAAACATCAGAAAGGGCAGAGGAATCTGTATGAAAGAGTTGTGCGGGTCACTAACACCATGATAAAAGCAAATATTAATTACCTGATTTCCTAAATATAAAATCCTTACAGAAGAACCAAAGGCTTTGGTTTTCACCTTACACACACACACAGTTTAGATGCAATTTTGTACTAAAATTTAGAGTGCTTCACTAAGAGTATACCAGAATTTATTCACTATTACATGAGCTTTCACCTTTGGAGGTGAAGCTTTACAATCAAGTCCAACATGGCAATGCCATTTCTATCTCTCAGTGCCTGCTTTGGCCACTTCTACCTTCCCATCTCTGGGACAACACAGGTACTAGCACTGCTAGGCTGTAAACTGGCTGGAACCAAAGACAAAGACAAACCCCATGAGTTTTTCCAGCTGGATCAACTTCCTGGTCTAGTCACTGGATGGCAACACAATAAATGGATGGGAAGTGATGTAGCATAGTTTAGGCCAGAAGTCTACTAAGCAGCTAATTATGACTCCAACTGGCAGTGCAGGGATGGGATTTAGCTTCATCAATCCAGCCAGCTTGTTACACAATGAGCTGAGATGGTCACTTTTACTTTTACACATGCTAAAGTAGCACACTTTGAGCATATGACAGGGAGGTGATGCTGCAAGCAAAGATTTTGACCAGAAGCAGATTACACCTTAGGCTAAGTTCTGTGTCAAAAGCAGAAGAATTACAAAATCCAGACAGTTTTGTTGCTATATTTCAGAGGGGACGCTGAACAAAGGAATAAAGGAAACAAAGGGGCATTAAAGAAATCTAATCACTTCTTTGACTGTGTATTTTTTCAAAGACTAGAGATTACAGAAACAATTTTTGCAAATACATTTCCATATCTTCCTCTGGGACTACGACACAAGTCACATGGTCCCTCAATACACTGCTTTGCAGTTCAACTTGCATTTTCCTGCACAAAGGCTTTCTGGGCAACTGCACTCTTTGACTGTCCCTGTACAGAAGATCAAGTAAACTGAACTTGCAAGGCTGAAGTGGCCTGACCAGAAAGCTCACAAAAGCAAGAAAGTAGCTGCCATTATACAAACTATCTCATTGCTGCAATTTCACATCAGTGTCAAGTGTAGACGTTGGATTCCGTAGTTACTTAAGAAAGTGGCTCATTCTGTCTAACCAACACCTCATCCTAATGCATTGCTAGGAGAGCAATAGCATCTCCACACTTTGCTCCACAGAGAAAAATGGCTCTGAGAAGCTTTCTGCAGGCTCTCAGTACTGGTATTAAAGCTTGAAGTAGCATGCATTCAAAGCTCTGGGAAACATGCATAGCAGCAGCCCTAAAGATTACTGGAATGATTAAAATCCTTTAAATTATGGCTTTCATAGGGTTTTACATTTTGCTGTGTGACATTCTGGACACAGCAAAGTATAGCCACTTTCTCAGGACAGCAAATGACAAATTATATTGAGTATGGTGCTGAATAAAACACTATGATACCCCCCAAACCCTATCTCCTGGGGTTTGTTATCCTTACCTTCACTAAGGAAGTCTAACTGCTGGGGCCTTTAAATGCAAATCCATTCTTTGGACACTGTCCTGGCTGCATCATTTGTGCGTACAAGTCCATCCTCTGCTGCATACTACAAACACAAGTTAAGACAGAAGCAATCAGAAGCCAAACGAGTGCAGAAGAGAGCCAGCAGCT
This sequence comes from Regulus satrapa, assembly GCA_013396955.1. Classification (NCBI taxonomy): domain Eukaryota; kingdom Metazoa; phylum Chordata; class Aves; order Passeriformes; family Regulidae; genus Regulus; species Regulus satrapa. The sequence goes on from VWZN01001875.1 coordinate 228,558, forward strand.
GGCTATGCAAGCTAGCCTTTATTAGGGCAGACATCAAAGTTCAGGTTGCAGAATTAGACATTCATAATGCTCCCACCACCACAGCATTAAGAGCAATTCAACAACAGGAACAACACTGGGGTAATCAGCTTTCCCTAACAGCACAACACGTGGGTACACACAGGATCTTGTTGAAGACCATTGTCTCCAGACTCTGGCAGCCCCAGCTGATTGATCTCAAGAGAGCATCCCTGGAGACAAACACCTCCTGCATGGCCACACATGCCCAAAGTCTCTAAAGGAAAAATTAACAAGTTCACTACTAAATAGATTTACATAGACCACTTACCCCTAAAGTTGTCCTAATACTGAAGGATGTCATTGGCTTCCCCTACTTACTCTATAATTTTATGAAAGTTAAAAAAAAAAAATAATTAAGAACTCACTCATAGTTCTTGCTCAAAACTGCCCCAATAATTTTGCTTTCTCTCCTGAGCATGGCATCAAGCACCTAACCCTTTCCATCACCATTTCAATGCTATTCCTTAGACCTGGGACAACCTCTCCAAACCACACTAGAGAGGTAGCTCCCAGACAACTTCCACTTCTGTTCTCCTAGCTCAAGGCTATGAAAAGAGGAGAAAATTTCTAGTGGCCTCCATCAGTCTTCCCTTTGTTTCCTTACATTGGTCTTTCAATCCTTAGCTAAGCTGGTATTCATGAAGACTAAGTTTAGCCCAAAGGCTACTGTCCCAAGATGCCTTGTGGAAGAGTCCTACACTGTTAGCCCATATTCCATCTCTCTAAATTAAGGCTCATCTTCTTGAGTGCCTCTGTATCTTCCAAGTCCAGTAGGCACATTTGCCCCAAGCATTTGTTCTCACCAGTTTGTAGTCTTGCCCTCACTGAGTTCCCATTATTTGCAAAGCCCTGTCATCTTTATGAAGCAGAGCATGGAAGGGAATAGTTTCATCACAGTAGACAATAAGTAAATCCACCAGGCAAGCCATTCCTAGACACAATATATAGATGCTTATAGACTCCAGTCAGAGAAGTCTCTTCAAGGTGTTTCAGGAAGTAAATGGAATTTATTGAGGTTTAACACTACTGCTTCTACAGGGAGCATCTGTCCATGTCTAGAAAGAGAGGTGCTTTTCATTTTTTTCCATAGGAACTGCTTAAAATGCTTGTTTATCCCCACAACTGCATTCCCAGGTACCTTTGTGACAACATCTTCACTGGTGGTTCCACTAGATAGCAGAGATAGTCTGATGCCAAGGACGACACTTATAATTTTTTTTTTTGGTCAATTTTGAGCGTGTTGTCAGAAAGAAACAGCTGTAAGGAAGGCAAGGCTTGATGCTATAGAGCAGCATCTTCACTCAAACTTAGCCCAACACATCCCACTAATAATTTCCTGCATGCCTCTTTTGTTACACTAGTAGTCATACTAATCCCAGAAAAACTACTACCACAGTCAATATAGCCTTGTTCTACTCAGACTCTCAAACATATGATCCAGGGGTCAGCCTATGACACTAATGAAGCTGAAAATAAGTCTTCCGCCACCAGTGCACCATTCAGCTTCATCACATCTCCACCACATGCTGTCTCCAACCTTTTATTTTATTTTTTTAAAAGCAGCTATAGAATAAGGATATGAATCCACAGCAGATATGCCCATCCACAGTTTGGATGCAAGCTCCATGTCAGTATCTGCCAAAAACATCTGGGGATGGAACTCCTCACAGCTGCCTCACAGTAAGGCAATATTTGATTCCCTTTACTTATGTTTTATGGACAGTTTAGACACAGCTGTCTAAACAAAGGGATAGCTTGCCTTGTTTTAAAGCTATTTTAATGCCACAATAATAGAATTTATTCAGGAGTAATAAAGAAAAAAATCTTTTCTTACCCCCAAAATATCAATGTGTAGATGTTAAAAACTTTGATATTCTTTTTTTCAGGTCTTTCATAGCTTTTCGCAAAGGCTAAGGCTGCTACCTGCTCTGACTTCCTAAGAGAAGATAACATATGGACTGCTCCCAGCCAGTTCTATGTTTGCTAAGTCTGAGGGGTGGCAATCTCCCAGAGGAACAGCAGAAAGTGACTTAGAGCAGTGATGTTTCCAGATGGAAAAGTCATCAATAGAAGACACATGAAAACCTAGCGAAAAGTGTCCGGGCAGGCATACAAGACAAGTATTCCAGCCTTTATTCTCTAATCAAACAAGACTCAGGAACAAATACTGCATATTTTACATCAGGACAGACAGAAATTTCTACTGTTGTTCTTAGCAGGTATATATACCACTATGTAATGATGCAGTGCAAGACCTTAAACTATTTCTATCCATCCAGTTCTTGAAATCAAATATTATATGAAGCATTTCCCAATGCAAATCTTTTTTCCTTATGAATTGATTCTTCTTCTTGGATCTCATCAACAGGCAGATTGGATTTTTTCCAATCAATATTTCTGAGATTGTTTTATTCTCCAAAGAATCTCAAAATAAAGCACAATTGCATTTCAGAAATCAGTTTTGGATCCAAGAACAAGTTTTCACACATTCTAAACATTGATGTTGGCCTTCAAGCAGCATTTATACACCTCAAGTGATCCCAAATACTCATCACTAAAATATTATGTGGAAACATTGAGGTTCACTTTCTCTCCTGATTTTCTAACAATTTTTTCCATTATACTTTGCTTAACAGATACCAATATCCAGAAGGAAGCTGTGGTTTATATTACAAGTGGGTGTGAGTTGGGAGCAGTCAGCATACATAACCAAGCAGGTTCTCAGGTCTCCACCGAGTATCCTGCAGGTCCATCAAGAGAACCACAAACATACCCAACACTATTTGCACATAGGAACAAATATGTGCATAGACACCATCTAGAAGTGTCAGTTCTCTCCCTGCAAGTTTTCTACCCCTATTTTTCCTTTGACATTTTTTATTTGCAGTCCTGAAAGTTTTTTTGTTTATGAAATGTATTAACTTTTTCTGCTTTGTGACAGATACTGGTGATATCCTTGCATCATTCTACTGATTAGCAGCTTCCATTAATTTCAGGACTGCATGACAGGTCCTGACTGCAGTTTAGTCTTACTTCATATCCCTTACTCTAATACTCAGAGGAGCACTAGCAGTGAAAGAGAACTTGTCAGATTCATCCATTAGGGTTTCAAGATTAAGTTATCGCCTCTCTTTTCTAGATCTAGGAAGCTCAGCAGACTCAGAGCATCTCTGCAGCACCCCAAATTTGGGCCTCTGACTGAAGCCCACAGGAGGAACAGAAAAAGTAAAGGAGACACATTAACAAGCAGCCTTCAGAAAAACTCAAAAAATGTAACAGTTGATCCCAGATTTCAGTGAACAGCAGATCTTTTCAGAAACTGGTGGGGATTTTGAAATACTCCTTGGACTCATACAGGACATGACTATAATGTGCATGTATACACAAGCTTATAGCATAATGCCTATAAAGTTTGCTACTGGAAAGAGGCCCATGAGGAAGCGCAGCTTCAATACAAAGCTTTTTTTAGAAGTGGTTTGTTCAAAAGTTAATAGTAAATTTTGTGGCATAACCACCAAAGTTGAAAGTTTTAACACAGTACTTTGTTCACAAAAACTAACAAGACATTATTAGCAAAAGTATTTACATAGCCAGAATAATTTTCCTGTTCTGCGATTGGAATGTTTATCCACATTTAAAGAAAGAAAGGCTGCATAACTTGACAAATAGCAGAAGTAGGAACACTAGACCATCGGGTCACCTGTTAATCAAACAGAAGCATTTAGATCCCTATGACTTCATAATTATGGAGGAATATCACAGATGGCATTCTCAACAAAGAAAGACTTTTTTTTTAATTTAAAAAAAAACAACTTTCAGTTCTAAAAAGTCTTATTCCAAGACCAACCCAGCTCTATCCCTGGAAACACCAAAAGCTCTTTCAATACAGATGCCTTCTCCACATTTAACCAGATAACTTGCTGCCCACTCTGCCTACTGAAATCAACTTCCCAGCTGAATAAGGTCAGGATAGCACAAGAAAAATAAGCAGGGGGAATAGATCCAGAAGCTGTGCCACAGAAGACTGCAACAGTCTGCCCAGGGGAGTGCTGGGACTTTCAACACACTCCTGTAGAAAGCTGCTTCTGAGTAAGGTGAAGCATCCAGTTGGTGCCATGAATAACCTGAGATGATTGCAAATGTTTTAAAAAACCACCTGCATGGATGACACATGTCTTCAAGCACAACAGACAGATCTTCTCTCCCACCACTGAACTGTGTTGTAAATAGGCAAAAAGAAAAACTATACTCAAATTGACCTCTGCAGCAAACTTGCACAATGTTGCTGTAACAATTAATCCTTCATACAAATACTAATGTTTTACTAGTTAGCCGAGGAACAGTCAGAAGATGACAGTAAGGGCTGCTACCTGAAAATCAAGTAATTGAGTATATTAAGGAAACAAAAGGAAGAAGTCCCCACCAGTCTCCATGGCAGCATTTTGTACGGTGTGTTGAGTAAAAATTTGGACACTGCTACCAGCAGCAACATTTTAACAGGCGTACCAGCTTTGAAGAGAGGTGGGGTTTGTTTGGTTTAGTTTTTAAATTTAAATAATTTCACTATCCTGATATCCAGATAGCTGTTGATCAGAGCATTACCATTCTGCTGCTTTCACACATCATGGCTGTTTTACTAATTAAAGCCTACAAATGAAGGGATAATGACAGCCTATGGAAGCATGCAACAATTAGTCTTTCCTGCTAATGCACTACTCCTCCAATGAAATATGGTAGTAGTTAAAGGCATCCCTGCTGGTCTAATCCTTGGCATGCTACATTTATTTTGAAAGTGAATCATGAAGTGTCCCCTAAACAATGATTCTGGTGACAAATTTGACATTACCTAAAGAGTTAAGGTTATTTTGACAAATTCATGATAGAGAGCAGCTCAACAGAACAAGGAGAAGTCATGAAGAGTTCCAGGTTCAGACACTTGATTTAAACTCCATTTGCTGGACAGAAACTAAAAGCCACCCATAGGCTTTTATATCCAGTGAGCCCATCACTGCAGATGTGATTTCATGCAATCCAAGCCAACATACTTAGCATAAAAATAATAACAAAACAAAATCACAAGAGTTTAGGACCTGTGGTCCAGAGTGTTGATGTAATGCTGCGAGTACAACTAGAAGAGGTTTTGTGTCTGGCTGCTGCTGTTCTCCATCTGCGACAGAGCTCCCAGGCTAAATACACATATGGTTGTTTCCTAACCCAGTTCTGTCAAGTGATGCTGGTTAGCCAGACATAGCGATATATAAACAAAGCTGCTGGCAGCTGCTCTAAATGGTATCACCCACTTGTTCCTAGGTTTGCCAGTTTAAAACTCCCTGTAACTTAACTGTGCTTCAATAAGGATCTGAGCAACAATCAAGGTTAGGAAAGTCTCACTTGTTTCCCGTGATTATCACTATGGAGAATCTGATAAGGCACAGAGAACAAGTGAGACTTTTTTCTAACCTTGATTATTGCTTAGACAGGTCGTTTTACTTTTATACATACTTCTGCATGCATGCATACATAAACACTAATGCTATATGTATGTTGCACACACATATACTTCTACAAGGTTATTAGTGTATAATGAGAAAACCCATACCTCATCCAGAGCAGGAAGAAACATAAGCAGACAGGTGAGAACACTAAGACATTACCCTGTTATTTCCCTGTGCAGCAAGTGTCAGAATCATACCCTTATCACATAGAAAGGCTTTTAAACTCAAAACACTCCAATGGAGAGACCTGTACACACTGGCACAACAGGGAGATAACTCCAATTGAGCCACTATTAGACAAACACACAGGAACAGAGCCACACTCTCAAGCAGGACCTGTATCTCTCAAGACAGGTCCCACAAAGCTGTGAACAGACAAGTTTACCTGCTCACCTTGGTTCAACAGGACAAGAATTTACCAAAGGCCACAGAACACAAGAACACTCTTTCAGTTATTTAGAGTTCAAGGACTTCCTAAGCCAGGTGTGGTCTCTCTATATTCACTAACTCACAATGAATTTCCTGCTATGGAATTTATCCAGTTTGTTTGAACCCACACCAGGTTTCAGTTTCCATATCATGTTTTGGCTCCGAGTCCTACAATTAAGAAGCTCCTCTTTCCACTATGTGATTTGAAATAGTTTTTAAGAAAGTAAAATCATAAATGTATTACTACATGTATGGATTTCAACAGATACTTTTCAGGCTTTAAAGGCACTGCTTAGAAGTGATAAAAATGGCATTAGAACTCAATACAGTAAGAGTCAACTTTGTTTTAAAACTATTTACCCTGTAGCAATAGCTTTCAAGTTTGTATATAGTAAAAGTTCCTATAAGATGTGTTAGCAATTGTCAAGTATTGCAGTTATTTCCAATGTACATGCAGCACCTAGCACACTTAGGATTAGATAAAGGAAAACTCCTCCCTCCCATGAATCCTATTGTTCTTTCTTAAAAGCTTGGGACTAGACGGAGAGCAAGATCACTGATTTGCTGTCAGAACATGTTGCCAAATATAATTACAAGCTGAACAGTGATATCAAAGACTGACAGATCCTGAATAACTTGCTCTCCCTCCTTTTCATTAGGAGTTCACTAAACCTATTTTAATAGCTTAGAAGGCATCCATCTCTTTACACCACTGGTTTCATCACCAAAGCCATAAGAGCATTAAGACAAGTCTGAGAGTTTCAGGATTTCTCATAGGTATGAAGACCAAACCAATATCTCCCTCCTTTCCACCATGTAAATATGCTATTATAAAGCAACTTGACCTTGCAAAACACAAGTTGTAGAAGTTTTTTTGCAGCATCTCAAAGAAAATTTCCTTATTTCTGCAAATATTCACCAGGTAGATTTATGAACCCTTGTCTGATCATTACCTACCAGCTCTTCATGTCTTTTCCTGGATGTGCATTTAAGTGGTACACTGAGTACAGAGGATACCCCATTCTTTCCTGCTGCCCATACTTAATTTTTAAATTAAACCTCAGAAACAGAAAGCTACATTTAAGAGAGTTCTGACTGCTACCAAGTTTTCTTTCACATCCTGAACAAAGCACATTGAAAAGCAGTACGAATTAAAAAACAAAAACCCAACAAAACCAACAAACCAAACCCAAACACCCCCCCNTGCCAAATATAATTACAAGCTGAACAGTGATATCAAAGACTGACAGATCCTGAATAACTTGCTCTCCCTCCTTTTCATTAGGAGTTCACTAAACCTATTTTAATAGCTTAGAAGGCATCCATCTCTTTACACCACTGGTTTCATCACCAAAGCCATAAGAGCATTAAGACAAGTCTGAGAGTTTCAGGATTTCTCATAGGTATGAAGACCAAACCAATATCTCCCTCCTTTCCACCATGTAAATATGCTATTATAAAGCAACTTGACCTTGCAAAACACAAGTTGTAGAAGTTTTTTGCAGCATCTCAAAGAAAATTTCCTTATTTCCGTAAATATTCACCAGGTAGATTTATGAACCATTGTCTGATCATTACCTACCAGCTCTTCATGTCTTTTCCTGGATGTGCATTTAAGTGGTACACTGAGTACAGAGGATACCCCATTCTTTCCTGCTGCCCATACTTAATTTTTAAATTAAACCTCAGAAACAAAAAGCTACATTTAAGAGAGTTCTGACTGCTACCAAGTTTTCTTTCACATCCTGAACAAAGCACATTGAAAAGCAGTACGAATTAAAAAACAAAAACCCAACAAAACCAACAAACCAAACCCAAACACCCCCCCCCCAAAAAAAAAAAAAAAACAAACAAAAAA
>VWZN01001875.1:238076-259356 GCA_013396955.1 Regulus satrapa
AAAGAAAAGAAAAGGCTTCTTCGTTGCTGCTTGGGTTCTCCTCTGCTTTACCTGGGGTAATATGCTGTGTAGTTCATGAAGAGCTGAGCCCCAGCAGGGTAGTAGGCTGTGGAGGGCTGGAGCGTTCGTGGGTTCAGAAGCATGGATGGCTGATACAGAGCAGCTTCTGTTGGCACAACCGCAGCAGGAGCCGGAAAGGAGTAGGCAGGGGGTGAAAGGCCTACAGGGAGCAAGTGGAAAATAGATTAGGACCTCTGAAATTCCAGAGCTAACAAAGACCATGCAAATGCAACTCCACAGTATGTCAAGAACCTTGACAACAATCTTCTCACCCTTGTTCACCACAGAAAGTAAATGTGAGCCACCAATGAGTGTGACTACAAAGTGTTGCACCCAGCCTCCAGTCAATATTTAAGTCAAAAATACACAAAAAGCCACCTCTTGCTCTGGAAATAGGGTCTCTTTCTGATATATATGTCAGTTTTGCTTGTCTATGCTTATATTTTCAAGAACCATGAGACCACTCCACGGTAAGAAGAAAACTTCCTTGACAAAGATCTGTTTAACATTCAATAAAAGAGAAGACTTTCATCCTGTATTGCTTATCCCTTAATCAACAGCAGAGTGAGAAATTAATGACTTTACAGCTTGTAGCCTTAACACTAAATTTAAACAAAACAGAAGTGTACTTTGTGCTCTTTCAACAAGATATTAGGCCCTAAATGAATTCTCATTTATGAGAGTTCACCCTCCTCCTTTGCTGTTCTCTACCTTTGCTTACTTCTCCTCCCCATTGCCATAGAAATGAACCAAAAGCTTTAGATAAAGACAGCCTTTAATTTTACTATTCAGAGTTACAACCAGCATCTCACTGTACTGTAAAACGTGGAACAACAGGGCCAAAAGGCCTTGTCTGAGGAATTCATCACAGGCAATTGTAGCTGGAAATGCAACACTGACACCTGTGTGTTTCCAAAGTTTCTGACTCTGCCCAAGAGCCTGTCCTAGGAGCTCTCAGAAGGTTTCAACCTATCTGGAACAGCCATCACATATAGGACTATCTGCTGCTGACCCCTGCTCAAGATACATTCATTGAAAGAAAAAAAAAACCAACTCTCCCGAGGATTAGCTGAAGATTTACTTGCAATCAAAAGAAACCACTCCAAAGGAAGTTTGCTGCTGTACTGACAGCTCTGACTAGCATGTAGAGGACATTTCTTAAGTCCATCACAAAAAAAAACCAAAAACAAAACCAAAAAAAAACCCACTTGCCTAGAGACACACAGAAAACTACTACGTGACTACCTTGCCATTTATAATTTTGAAAGCAAAGTATTACTTTTTCCATAGGCTCAGATTTATGTGGCACAGATGCCTAGTAAGTTTGCCCTTAAGCTCTTAAAGCGTTTCCCCCAAAAGTTTGTATAGAAGTCAGTGCTCATCCTAGTAGCTCTGAGGATCAAAATTTGAAAGGAAATACAGATTCTGCAATTACATGAGGCAGAAGCCATGTGTATTTCACTCCCACAGAGCCAACTTCCATTCCATATGAACAACAAAAAGCAAAGGAAGAGTCCAGTCAGTTGCAGTTCAAAAGGCAGAACATGTGATTAAGTCTCAAAGGGGAGTATTACCTATGGTTTCTCAAATTAAGTTTTGGAAGTGAAAAGAGAAGGTCTCTTACTTGACATGTTCACCATGAAGAAAAAAGTATAAGCACAGATCAGTTCTTTAAGGTCTAGGCAGGGCTTAGAAATTACTTTTCAGGATCCTCGCTCACTGCCACCAATTAAAGTTCCAGGGAGGGGAAGGAAAATTTGCCACCAGAAAAGCAAAAGTAGTTCTTCAGTCAATAATTTACAACCAAAGGAAAAAATAATGATTGCAGGCTGGTGGTGATTTAAGACAAGCGACCTTATTTTGAACACCCCCATCTGACAATGCTTTCCAAGAAGCAGGATCAGAGTCAGCAAAGCACCTCCAATACCTACCCACACACAGTGTAGAGCGTAGTGGCAAGACCCAAGCAAAACTTACATGGTAACTTACATGGTGGTGGGGACAAGCCATTTCGATTTAAAGTGCCCCCCATTAATACAAAGTTCATCTCTTCAGCAGAACATTGAAAGACTTCAACATATCTGTCCTTCATAGTCTTCTTATGACACTTCTGTGCAGCCAGGAAAGCTCGATCTGCAGATTTCATCTGAATGAAAGCATCTCCCGATGGACGTCCCTACAAACAAGGCAGACAAAAAAAATTAAATGTTTCTGTAGGTTCCATGAAGGAGCAGCATAGCACTAATTTGTGCTGTTATAAGCAGTCTCTTCAGTCATAAATACATTTCTCTCCAAAGTCAAGTGCAGTCAGTCATTTGAGCACTCATAAGCATGTTTAAGCTCTCCTCTCCGAAGTTTTTCCCACTTGTGACAGTTTGTATTTATTTACCTGTTTTGGTTAAGCTATGTTGTAACTTGTTACATCTTTAAAAAATAAAAAAGAAAAAAGTGACACCTACGGGAGAGACTGTAATTCAGGATACTTCCGTGCTTTAAGACCTGCTCTTACAAATTCACTAAAAGTTCAGAATTGGAAGATTAGTCCCCATTTATTATCTGTGATTTTTAAAATTCATGGATAAACACATGAATGAGTCAAGTGCTCATTGCTAAACAACTTGCTTTAAATGTTATTTTCTGAAGACCAACATGGGCTGGGATGTTTCAGTAGAGCACTAACTAGCCTAACATTTGGTATGAGCTTGCAGAGAAAAAAAAAAGAGACATCTTTATATCTGTAAGTAAGTGGGATGCACCAATGGAAAAAGTTATTTTAGCCACATGCAGCTGCTGATTTGAGCTAGCCAAGAGTAGAGAAGGATCTGAAGCTGGCTCTAATTTAAGTTCTGGGCCAGTTCTTCTTGTTTTGGAGGGGACAACTTTATCAGCATCTTTTATACAGTCGTTCATGATTAGAGGGTTGAAACCTGGGAACATGGAGAAAGATAAAAATCTAGCAGTAGGGCAAAAACAGTATTAGGGGAGGAAAAAAATGTCTGATAGCTTTGGGCAGCGCAAGGGTGGCAGACAGCCCTTAGAGGTTAAATGCACACACCAATTTCTTCCTCCAGGTTCTTTCATTAGTGCTGTCAAGGGCTGATACTACTGTAAATCATTTCTTGTGCTTTAATATCTGCACTTTTCTTAGTCTCTTCCAGCACTGAACATTCATTAGAGTTCTTAGCCTTGCCTAGGTCAAGTCCCCACAGACACAGGAATGTCTTTAGATAGACAGGTACTGAAATAACTAACAGTCCCTTCTCCATCCCCATATTCCTGAAACATAGAAGTCCTACTTTGGGATTGGGAAGGTTTTTTTTTTTTGTGGTTTTGTTTGTTTGTTGTTTGGTTTTTTTTGGTTGACATTAAGCCTAAGCTAAAACAATTTTAGAACCATCATTTTCATACAGCAATCATCAGTTTGTTCCATTGAACCACTCAGAACATCTCCATAGAGCTAAAGGACTCTTCCCCCTAAAGTCACAAGAATAGAAAGATCACAAGAATGCACAATCCTTTGTCTAAAAGGTTTTGGTAGAAACTGCTTACAGAAAACAATGGCAAAAAGATGTTTCAGCATCAATGAGCTGTTAATCTTGGTGCTTAGCTGTGAGTGCTTAAAGAAAGCAACAATATAGAAAACCCAAAGCTTTAGTTTCTGACTTTTTTGACATAGGAATTCCTGTCTCTGGAAGGCTGTAGTCGCATTTGTCCTCAAATACACTTGAGGCGCATTGTTCAGCAAGGCAGGGACAAACCAGTCCTTTGAGAGCTAACACTGCCCACACTCGTGTTCTGATGGCAGTCCTCACCAGGTACAAGAGGAATCATGCATGCTGTTGAGCAACACTCTTCAGTTCAAGCCTCCTACAGGTCAGGATCACGGCTGCTGTTCTGGGAGCACCAACTCCCCCAAGACTATGGCTTAGCTTTCAGCATGTAAGCCTCAGTGAAAGAAACCACTCAACAGCCAACAGAGCAGCTGGCACAGCAGGGTTGAAGTCATCTATTGCCAGCACGCTTTTAGAAAAGAGCTGGAGGCCCATTCATACCATTAGTGCTAATCCCAAAGGTGCTCTCCTATGGATGTCATCACCAGGACTGGATGCATGTATACAAGCATTTGGCAGAGTGGCTAGAAACACATCGCCTACCAACCTGGTGATTTAGTACCATGTGAACTCCATGGGTCCGAATATCTGTAGAAAACTCTCCCAGGAACTCCAGAATGTCCTCTATAGTAGCAGCATAGGGAAGACCGCGCAAACGTATGCAGTCTCTGATGTTAGTGGGAGGCACAAATTGTTGAGGTAATACTGGAAGAATTGGAGGTGTTGGGAGAGGAATGAGAGGTGTGGAAGAATACCTGTTCAGCACCTGTGCAAAACAAAAACAGATTACAGAAGCCTCCTTACTCATTCTTCAACTTAGAAGGAGTAAATGTAAACCCAATCCCACCTGTTTTCACTCTGGGCAGTATTTTAAGAAACAAATTAGCTCAATACAAATATTAACTGTAAAAGACCTGGATTCTAGGCACTGTGTTGTGGTTTAAGCTCAGAACCTAGCACACTTCTATAGTCATTCTATGACAAATAGTCATGTTATTGTTTAAAAAAAAAAAAATTCGGGTTTTTTTTTTTTTTAAATAACAGTTCTGTTTTGAGAAATTTACTTGAACAGCTAATTCAAGTCTCAGAGATCTTAGAACATGAAATGTGTATCTACAGTATTTTTATTGTAAAACTACCCTATCTACAGAGTCATGATGACACTTCTGTCCAAAAATATCTAATCTGCCAAAGTTTGGGAGAGTTTGGGAATAAGAAGCACATTTCACTACCACATATCCCTAATTGTGCCTTCTATAGTCCATTCAAGAAACATTAGAAGCATTACTGAGTCACAGTACCTGTGACAGTTTGAGATTCCTTGTTAGTAATTTTAACAGCAAAAACCCTGTCTGGTGAAAAGTTCCCTGACTCCTGAACCCTCTCTGAGCAAGACTGAGATTTATTTGCATTCATACAGTTATCAGAAGGTTTCACTAAACAAAGAAACATAGGAGAGTACTTGGGAAAAATGCAATAATGAGTGAGCACTGCAGCTCTGCCTTCTCATCACTAATGTCACCTTTTAAAGCACTGAAATCTCTACATATTGGGGAGAAGAGAGTTGCATAATTCTTGGATACTATGACATGGCTACAATTTTCATCATAGATACCTTTTAGAATAGTTTCTAGAAGTTATTTACCTCAACTGAAGCTCTGCAAATCTTTTTGTGGAGACTTAAAGCAGTCAGCTCAGCTCTCCTTCCTTTCCCTGACAGTCTAGTGGCAATTAATTGTCCACCAAGCCCTGTTAAGCCAGACTCTTCAGTTTCAAAGTCCTGCCACCCTCTGCTAGGCAGCCTGTGCTTGCAGAAGATGTCAGGGACCTGCTCTTAAAGACAACTTGTAGAATTCTTCAGACACATTACACTGGAGAGGACAACTACATCAAAAGGCTTCGCCTTTTTGTGTCAATGACTGAAGAGAAATCTTTCAGCTCAAGATTTGTTGCTAAACACTCCTGAATAGATTGTCATTGGACTTAGTCAAATTCAGAATACATAGTGTAAAGCACTAGACCAACATCCACATTTTACAAAACTACTGGACCCCAAAGATTTGTATACGACTGAGAACATCCCTAAACCATAAGATCTTACATTTCAAGGGAGCAAAGTCTCACATAAATTCAGACAACACTCATTCCAGCAAGAATCAAGAGTGAGAAAAGATAAAAGAAGCTTTCAAGTCAACTGCCAGCACAAAAGTTTGGACTACAAAAAGCCAACATTTGAAACGTTTGCACCTACCTGCTGAACTTCTGCGGCAGTGCTCCGGAAGAGTTCAATGTACCTTTTCCCCAGCAAATCCTTGTGCTTTTTCAGTGCATTTTGTGCATATTCCTCACAAGCAAACAAGACAAAGGCATCCCCTGTTGGCCTGCTGTCAGGGTAAGTGACAAACAGGACTCCCTCCTTTCCTCCTGTTACAGGGCAGTGCTGGCCAAAGAAAGTCAGCACTTCTTCTGTTGTTACATTGAAAGGAAGACCTCGCATCCTGACAATCACTTGGTTTTCTTTCGACAAGAACTGTGCAACCTCATTGGAAGTACCTTTAAAAAGAAAAAGTACAGAAGCACTTCAGTCTAGGCAATCATGTAGAACCATGAGCATAGCTACATCCTCTCCACAGGCAAATTTTGAGCAGGTAGAACAATATTTTCTTCTAAAACTAGGAAAGATGACCCTCTGATAAACTAGATATCCCATTAAAGTGTAATTACTCCATCATTTAGAGGAGATTAATCGGTATTCAAAGGAAAAATAGGAAGTATGTTCAACGTTCAAAGCCCAAGGAAAATTCAATCTGTCAATCTCTTATACGAGCAAGACCTGTGCTACTGTGCCCCTTGCCTAACTTTGGAATACCTCTGGCATGCTCTGGAGCCATAAAATATGGCAACCAAGTACCCAGATCATTGTGCTGGGAAAGAAGGTTGGAAGGGCATGTTGAAAACAGCTCAGAGGTTTCATCCTATCCCAACAGGACTGCCAAAGTCTGCCAATTCTTCTCTCAGTACCTTCAGAAGACCAGCGATGCCAATAACACTACCTTATTGAAAGGTAGCTGCTAACCAAATTCGTATCTTAATACAATCCTTTCACTTAACAGCTCTTTTATTCTGCAAAGTTTGGTTGTACCAGACATGCATCATTCTTCACAGTGTCACTGTGCAATGTCTTCACTTTGACTGGTGTAACTACTATCAAAACTATCAGTTAGCTATGTAGTCGACAGCTTAACAGCCTCTCCCACCCTGAACCCTCAACCTCAGATATCCACTTAGTCACTTATAAACCTCAGCCCGAATCAGTCAGGAAGCAACCAGGACATTAAAGTAGTATTTCAGATAAAACAGCTTATTGGTTCTTCATTCAAATTTTGTATGTTTGCAGATATAAAGCAGAAGAAAAGATCAAGAGGGTTTGAAAAAGATTTTGCAGCCTTTCAATTACCAGCAAATATTTCAAGATTCCTCTTAAGCAAGCACTTCCCCTAAATCTTCCCCATTAAGTCTGAGGCAAAGATTTGAAGAAAATCAGTTCCATAAATCACTTGTATCTACACTGTGATATCTGTTTATTTTTATATGCAAGCCTCCACAACAATAGCACTGTTTTGAAAAACTACTCCAGTTTCATTTCTTCAGCAATCAATAACATTTAGATTCCCACTATCATGAAGATGACCTAACAAATTAAGTTCATATACAAGATCACTTTGCCCAATCAAATCCTGCTGGACAGGCCCCTTGAAAATTGCAAGAATGTAGAAGAGAGGCAGACAGATAAATCATGGAACATCTTTTTCTGCTGCTAGCAGAATACATAGTAATCAATACACCAGCCAACTACTTGTTCAAAGACAGAAAAAAGGGCCCCATTTAATGGAGCAGTGTGGTTGGAGATGATGATGGAACAAACCGTCACACTTCATTCCCTAAAAATTACCTCCTGCAATTTTAAGGAAGTCTTCACCTGTTGCCTTGTATACCTAGAGAAAAAAAAAAAAACCAACAAAAAACACATGATTGGCATGTAATCTGCATTCCTTTTGAGAAGAGGATTTCAATGCCCATCATGTCACTCACCTCTATGTATCGGTTGCCCATGTGATGCTTGTGCCTTTGTAGTGCTAGATCTCTATGCTCCTCGCTTACGAACCTCACAAGAGCCTCCCCATTCCTCCTACCCTGGGCATTGAGACAGAGGGCAGCACCTCCTCTGCAAGGTTTAAATCAAGAGATGAAACTCCATGACTTATGCAGCTGAAGAGCTACAAAGGTACAAGTAAATTCTTAGCTACTAACTTGGCAATATTTAGGCCTTTGAAGAATCTCGCTATGTCCTGGTCAGATGACTGCCATGGTAATCCTCTTGCTCGGATAACAGCATTGTCATCCACAAGTTCCATCTTGCTGCTGCAGGCACAGAGAAAAGTAGTAATGCTCAGACATCTGCCTCTAGTATCTGCCACGCACCAACCTCTCTGCTTGTCATTTGTACTCTGGGAACAGGCTCCATGTTCCTGCTCCATGTCTGCCGGATGGCAATGCCAAGGCAGTGAGGCCCAAGTGCCACCAACAATTGAAAGCCACTGTACAAGTGTCTCCAAAGGAAAGTTTGCTTTGTTAAGTTGCCCCTTTCCTGCTTTATCACATTTGCTCTTTGAGCTGTCATGTCTTTAATCACATTTCCAATTTACTTCCCCCTTTCCTGACATCATTTGTGCTTCTCTGTTATCTGAAGAAGGTTACTGGTATAAAAAATCAAGAACTTGCTGTTCAAATCTAGCTAGGTAAAAACTGAAGCAGAACAATTAGGTGCAATGGATTAGTGCTCACTATTTCTACAGACAGAATATAAGAATCAGCCACAAGCCAAGACTTAATCTGTTCTGGGCTGTCCTCAGCACACACAGGACCCTGGCCTAAAGAGTCGAGCCTTAACACTGCTGGTTCAGGCCATCACTGTGCTGCTAGACACTAATATAGCTAAAGGCTACATTGACTGCTTAGCATGGGAATAGCAAAGCCACAGAAAGCCAGGTATAATTGGTCATTACTGCAGTCTCTTTTGTTCTCTTACTTCTTGAAAGTGTCAAGTACAACAAACGGCTCACAGCTACCCAAGCCTGCCTTTCTGGCTATCGCAGGAAGAGCTTTTTTGCACAGAAGAGCTTAAGTGATTGATTAAGCAGATGAAGTGTTGTTCAGTAGTAGAGGACTCCCTTGTACAGAAGGGCTATGGTATGCCTGGAGGGTCATGTTTCTCTATCACATTTTAATTTCTCAGGTGGCCTTTCTGTAGCTGTCTGTCTCAAACTGCTCCCCCTTGCCGCCTAGTTCTGTACTTCTCATTATCTCAAATAAAATGTGAGTCTTCCGCTTCATCCCAGAATTTTGTAAGTGAAAAAGAAAAAGCTTAGGAACAAGGCTGAGCATAGCCCCTGAGCTAATCTCTCTGGGTACTTTCTGCCAATGTTGCATTTTTTCGTACTTTTTTGACTCAAAAGTATAAGCATCATCTACCATTATGACAGATCCTTAATCTGAAAGGGAGAAGTGTTTGTGCAAGATGGGAATATAAATAAGGTCAGTCTAACACCACTATCTTGTGATACTGCAGAGAAACAATTGAGAAAACCACTGAGAAAAAACTGTATTTAAACACAGAAAAAACACAGTTATATTTTAAAAAACCCTAAAACAACCACCCAAGCAACAAAGCAGGCATCAAAAGCACATAAAGCTTTATGTTTAAAACATATTTGGGAATAAGAACCACCACAGTTTAAACAACTGAGTGATAGCACAGTAATTCTGCCACAGTATCTTTAAGAAAGTGTTTCTTTCCTATTAAAAAAAATTTATGTATATGCACTACCTGCATAGTAAATTTCAGGAAGAGTGCAAGAGTTAGTAACTAATAGGGTTATTTCTGTTATTATAACTTCTTTGTTAATAGCACAATACACTTAGCACCCATTATAAGCACTTATTAGCAGAACACAGAACTCTCAGCAGCTAACAGGCAACACTGAAGCCTAAAAAGAAAACAGGCTTGCATCTGATCATAGATTGCCTGTTCTCTTTCCCACCTGAAGGATCAAATTGATTCCCATAGCAGTGGGAGGGTAAATAAATATAACAGCTATTAGCAAATTAGGAGTAGAGAGGAATATAGCTGATTTAAATGATAACCCTAAACAAAAAGTGGTGGGGGTAGAAACATATGCAACAAGAAGAAGGAGGAAGTACTTACCAAGGCCCACTTTCAAATTTGTAGTTCACCCTTTCTGGATCTGAAAATCGGTGATCTATGAAATATAGTACAAGTTATTTCCTATTTTATCAACGTACAGGACAGGCAGCACAACCAAAGAAGGAACAAAGAGAACTCTTTATCATAATCACTTACTGTATGGTTCAGATATTAATGTTAAAATAATATTCCCCATATCTTCAACTTGAGAGGCTCCATGGGGAAGTGCTGGACTGTTCTTGTCAAGATTTAAATCTTTAGGCTGGAGTTAAGTCAATCATCACCAAACAGATTTCTAATTGGTCTCCTGCTAGAGCAACACACTTTCATGTTGTCCTTGTATGTTGCTTCTCTCTATCCC
The DNA here is from genome assembly GCA_013396955.1 of Regulus satrapa. Classification (NCBI taxonomy): domain Eukaryota; kingdom Metazoa; phylum Chordata; class Aves; order Passeriformes; family Regulidae; genus Regulus; species Regulus satrapa. Next base: position 248,374 of record VWZN01001875.1, read on the forward strand.
CTCTTCTTGCTGGGATACATAAGCTGCTCTGACTTGGCCTCTAGCTACTGCCACCTGTGGTAAGGTCACTCTAGAAAGTGTCTGGGGACATGAAACCCCATAATAAGGACATGTATTTAATATATCCACGAATATACGTTTGACAGATACCCCTCTACATGTGGAAGAGACTGAAGCCCCATCTTCTTTAAACTCTGGGGAAGACTTGGGGCAGGAGAAGAAGAAAACAATCGACTGAAAGCTCCAGAAAGGGAAGGATATACCATATGCTTTTTGACTAAGTAAATTCAAAAGCAGAATAAGCATCTTACCACTTCAACAAAATTCAGAAATGATACCTCATCTAAACCTTGCCTATTAGAAGTTATAACCCAAGTTTTGTGCTGTTGCACAGAAGCATTTTGAGAATCTGGATAGAGTCCACCAGTCATGTGTTTTGTCAAGAGGTAAAAGAGAGCCCCACAACCCATAGCTTCAGTCTGAAGGATTTTGGAAATGACTGCAATAGAGAGCAGGAAGCATCCTGTCCTATGAAGGCCATAGAAAGATCAAAAACACTCACAGAGAGGCTGATTTAAGTTGCATATACCATCTTTTTTCAGACAACAGTAAACAGTTTACTGTGCTATCTCCTGCTTTCCATCATATTTGCCCCTCTCCAACAGTTTGCATCAAGACTTCGGAGCAAAAATGAGTTTCTTAAACCAGACCCATCCTGACGTGGAGGTACAGTAATGCAACACATTGAAAACAGCCAAGGGCACCAATTATTTGCTCACATGCCCCCTAGACTACATTAAACACATTTCAAATGCTCCAGAGTCTGCATTATGATGTTCAAAGGTTGGTTCATAGCCCAAGATAGCTTTCCTCTTTTAAGAGGAAACCTGCTTTCTCCAGCTAGAGCTGAGCAACATTTGAGTTGCCAGATGCCTACGTGAAGTGCAGGAAACAAAACAGTTTCTGTTAGAAACAAACATCTCCTACCAGCTTTGTTGTATCATCTCATCAACAGGTGAGCCAGCACAAATGCCTTTGTGAAATAAAGTCTTCCCTATTATTTGTAGGATGACTGCAAGTCAGTTCTACAAAACATTTTTTTAAAATTGTTTAACAGTTGTCTTGTTGCAAGATGAAAAATAACTTGGACTGAATTAATGCACTCCTCTTTCACAGCAAGGAAAGGAAAGGAAAGCTGCTGTGCCAACAAAAGACACTTCAGGCTAATTTGAGTTTGAAGCTTTGTTGGTTTTAAGCGTGCACTGGAGTATGGAATTTGAGAGGATCATGCTTAGTCTTAGAAGAACATTTGAAGCTTAACAGAATTATCTTAGTTTAAAAACCAGAATATTTAAACCAATGATTCCTCCCCTCCCAATGCCTGATGATAAGTAGTTTGCTAGTCACTGCCTTTACCCTCCCCCTCCTACTACCTTCTTAGGGGTAAAGTACTGCTAAACAATATTTTTCTTTAAAAACAAGCCAAAAATCCTGAGCAACTCCAAAGCACAGTTTAAGAGATTATGACTATTTATGACAATAAGAACTTCTTCATCGCAGGCTCTCTTCCCAAGCTTTAAACAAACTCAAGCTCGCCTCCTATTCTGCCCCCCAGAAAAGGGAGTTGGAAAGAAAAATAACCCACAAACAGACTCTGACAGAGAGAGTGCCTAAGCAGCACCACACAGACGTTCTGGGCACCTTGTCTATCAAAGCAGAGTCACGCTTCTCCTCTCTTTCCTGATGCTGCTCCCCCCATAGCACCTAACAGCTCCACACTGGGCAGAGCCTCTGCTGTTCATACTGGGAACCAGAAGCTGCTGACAGTGCAGCAGTTGGAACCCTGGTCTTGCCTGACCAGGTTTTATGGAGATACTGGAAATGTATTTCCTCTGTTAAAAGTCAAGAGAAATTGGGCAGAAGTTCCAATAGATATTCCAGCAGGGGACATGCATACACATGTGCTTGGCTGTTAGACTGTGCTGTCAGAACTGAAAAAACATTTCAATATTTCCTTTGAGCTGAGCCAAAGATCCCTACAAGTGATCAGTACTCAGAGAGGGGAATGCAGCAGTGTGAAAGGGGCAGGAATTTGAAGAGAGGCCATCACACAAGGAAACAAATAAGGACCGCACCCCACAATAATTTCCTTTGGTGAAACTGTTTTCTGAAGACATAGATCCATGGGAGAAGTAGTTCCTGAAAACAATCTAGTGACAGCAGAAGCTGGTACCAGTTGATAGACAGAGGGAGTCAGTCGTGCCAAATTCTAGAGAAGTACAAACACAGTGGAGGGGAGAAAGAAAGTAATCAACATTATTGCAGGCAATAACTTCACACCTTCAGTTCTGATTAGTTAGAATCATAGCTTTTGGCAAGATTGGAGAAGAAAACTGATAGATTTCTGCATGTTTGAAGAGCATGCTAAGTAAAAATCTGTATTCTAATGAACAAGATTAACTACACAGAGGTAGACACCTATGGACAGAGGCACTAGAAATTATGGTACTTGGGGAAAAAATATAAATTAAATAGTCTATGAACTCCATCCCTTGTTCTGTGAAGGGATAGGAGACCACACATGTGTCTCTGTACATTTATATTTAAAGGATGCCTCTCCTGGCCAATGGGAGGGAGAATTACAGGGGATAAAGTTCACATTTAAAGAAGTGTTAGAAACCAGACAGGGCTAATATATGCAGTAGCATCCACATATTCTTAATGAAGCAACAGCAAAAGACAGTCCCAAATAAGGCAAGATGGCAATTGACTGTCCCAATAAAGCGAGATTAAGATACTTACTCTTGGTGTGCAGCTGTGGTACCACCTCCTGCCACACTCAGCAAGTTAAAGGGAGCAGGACAAAAAGGCATATTCTATATCAGGGTGGCATCTCTAACATGGAAGAAATGTCTAAATAATTTCCTCAGATGCATCAGCACAGCTTCACTCAGTGCCAGTGTCCTCCAAGACTTACTCCTTCCCACTGTCTCTTCCATTTCTGTCTCTTGACTTCTTCCTCATTGAATAACTAACTTAACCTGAGATGACATGAAACAGCGTTGTAAATGTGCTCAGTATTGATCCTTTCCCCTTTATTCTGTTTCTTAAGTCCCTTTAGAAAGAAGATTACATCTTTCTACATAATGCTTTGCATAAAGGGAATATATATTACCCAGTTCTTGAATATTTTCACAGGAAAAACAAATAGCAATATCCAAGATGCTCAGCTGATACCCAATTATGGGCTCTTTATTGCTAGAGTTAAGCACTGTTGGTTATAATTGTGTTCCACATTATTGTCTCCAAGACACCCAGGTAAAAACCCAAAAACAAACCAAATAAAACCAAGTCCCAGTACTACAATATCCAGCATATTAAACAAGCTGTTCTGGAGTGCCCCTGCGTTGCTACTGACAGCACTGGCAGATACTCCTAGCAAGAAGTTATCCTCACACATCCAGTTCAGAAGTGAGTGGAACAAACCAAGTACTGGAGGAAGCAAGAGCTATTTGCCATTTAATGGCTTCTGCACACCCAATCTCGAGGCAAAGGATGAGTCTTCTGCAAACCTAATAGGAATAGTCATGCAAGCTTTATTCACTCCACCCTGAAGGCACTCACAGGGTGAAAACTGGCTCAGCAAGCTTTGCAAATCAAGAAGTGTAGCAAGTATGGGAGGTACAGAGGGTGCAAGAACAACCCTGCTCCTTTTGTATGCTTACATATTAAAAAAAAAAAAAAAAGTCAACAGGCCCAAGTTCCTTTCTCTGCTGGAACATGATCACTTCCCTCAAGTTTTGTTACTCAAAATTTCTCATAATTGTCCTGCTGTCATTACACTTACACAATTCTGACAAAGTCTGCCAGAAAACTGTCTCATACACAAGAACTGTTTTGACACCATGAGTTAGGCAGCAGTAACACAGAGATAATTACACCTAGTCTCAGTTCTGCCTTGGTCCCTTGAATTTCATAGCATTTTAAACATTGCTTTAGCTTTATCTAAAAGAAATGAGTGAAATGCAGAACTTTTTGCAGGGATTGGGAAGAAATATTTGTAAAGCTTTCACCCAAGTTCTTGAGTTGGGCATGGTTTCATTGCTGTACATACATTTCAAGTAGCCTCCTGATAGAGTAAGTCCACAAAGTACTTTCTAAAGGAAGAATAACTCAGCCAGTTATTCAGTGTATTATCTCTATGCTCTTTTACAAGACTGTACTTGCCTTGTCTGCAAGAAATAAATAGCCATGCACCTACAATCCCGTGTGCTCTATTCTGAAATATGTATCTGTAATTGGTACAAAGTTATCTCCCTTGACAGCTGGGAACAGTAGTGTACAGTCTCCATTTGCCCCTAATTTGTTGTTTAATCAAAAGTGACCCATCAAAACAAAAGCTTTGAGGCTTAATCTACAGTCATTTAAATTGTTAAATACCCAGCTTTCTCCTAACTATTTAAAATCATAAAAGTTTCTTCTTACTGATCTCAACCAGGTTACACATAGGTAAATGGAGAGATAAGCACATGAAGGGTTGTGCCCAAAAATCATTCTACTCCTGCTTCTATCAGTCTGTAAATGCTGGTCTCTTGAATATCTAGGCGGTACCTCAGCCCCACACTAAAACCTTCTATCCTCACCAAATGCTAATGTATCTGGCACACTTTAGTTTCTGTGGCAGAAATCATGGATGATTCATACACCCTCTTCAGCTGTAAGGCCAAGAAGCTGCACTTTCTACAAGAATAAAAAGAGCTTGATCAGATTCTATATGCTAATCTGCAGCTTCTTTTCAACCTACTGCATTTATTTCTGATTTGTTTTTGTGTCCCACACCCCAGCATAACCATACATGAAGAAAAAAAAAAATCACCTAAACAACTCCACACACAGCTTATGGAACTAGTCTTTAGACTCAGAACCTGCTTAAACAGCCTTTTTATCCTAAACCTCACATACATGTCCATAGTCTACAAGTGTAATTAACCCATACAGTTTCTGACACTGAGGAGATTAAATTTATACATTTCAGCAAGGTGAGGAGAAAAGAAAACCATCATATTTGTCAATTAAAGAAAAACAAATATTGTTTTACCCTTTTTGGTTTCTGCATTCTCTGCTCCCACGCTCTCACACAATAATAGGGAAGAGACAGTTGATTTCAGCCATGTTGAATAAACATAGCAAGTTTACAAATAAGAGTCCCAGCAGTTACAAAACAAGATAAGCCTCAAAAATAAATATAAGACCAGAATGAAGTTAGGTTTATACACCTTAAGAAGCATTTTATCCAGAACTCGGACTCAAGCTGAGTGCATTTGGATAGACCAAGCTTCTAGAAACTTGGAGAAAATATGATTGGCAACTGCCAAAACTACTTTCAGGTGCCACTGACTCTTTAGGGACTCCTGACAGTCAGGTAACACAGGGTGGCCTGCCCGCTTCTCCCAGTGGGCAGGGAATACACAGTCCATCTCAGTGCCTTTACTGAGCAGCAGCACTCCAGGGAGCTGCAGTCATACAACTCCTTCCACAGCAGAAAGGCTTAACCCAGACATTCACATTAGAAGAAACCAAGGGCAACTCTCTGAAACAACTGAAGTAGCTCATTGTCTCTAATTTCTCCAGATCATGTCAAAGCAGTCTCTAAACAATGTATTAAGTTTTTGACCATAACTTTAAGAAATCTCCATCATCCAGTTTCTGTGCATCACAGCATTCCTTTCCCTTTTCTACATAAAGATTCAGAATCCTACTCTAAGTGTACTGCTTTCCATCCAGAATACAGGGAGAAATAATTTTTGTTCCTTCACTAGCAAAGATTAATCTTAATTTGTAAATAAGAAAGCAGAGCAGAATGGTTAAAAAATCTACCCCACATGTGCATTTTATGCCCCAACAAGTACAAAGCCCAGGCAATACTAGTCCTGCAGTGAAAGCCAAAAAAACTCTGAAGCCACAGACATCACCTCTTAATGGCAATCACTCCATGGACACAATAAGCAAGTCAGAGGAAAAGTTATTAAAAGCAATAGCAGCAACATCAGCCACCAATAACGAAGACAAACATCTAAAATTCCCTTATTCCTCCTTGATACCTGACTTTTGCAACCACTACTTCAACAACTCGGTAACGTTGTGTCCAAGAGTATTTTTGGGATGAGTACTGAAGCTTGCAGCATGCTTGAAGCATCCCCTGGAGACTGCCAGGGAAGGAAGGAAAGAAGGCAGAGCCAAATCACAGCTTCAGCTCTCAAGCTCAGACTAGGAAACAGCCAGATAGGATGGGGTTACAGACCACTTCAGACTATTCAGAGAGTAATTTTAGACATCCCCAACACTGAAAATGGAAACATACTACTGACTGCATCTTGGTGCCAGCCAAGCCTCACCCTGTGAGGTGTAGCATGTGTACCTTCTAGGAGACTGAATACCACATGTTCCAACAGCATCCCTGCCTTAGGTTCATTCCTGCGTTAGAGATTCACTACAAGGTCACATCAAGAATAACCAATCTCCTCTCCTGAAAATTAAGGTGGTCTCCCAGGCAACATATGCTTCTGCCTAAAATAAAAATCTAACTGATGCTATGAAACTCAACCCCCAAATTTTAATATTACCATCCACAACAGCAATTTGAAAAGTATGTGCTGGTTACGCTTAACTGTGAAGTTTAACAAGAGACAACTACAAAGATGGTAAAGAAAACACACCGGTCAAGAAGAAATACAGGATTTTCTCCATAGAAGCATTCATCCTCATATGCTTTTATCTTTATCTTTGTGAGAAAACTCAGTACAGCTCCGAGTCACTCATTAAAGTTATACCACCCCTAAACTTGTGTTGCAAGCATTACTCATGCACCTCTGTCCTAAAATTCAGCCAAGACTGTAACAGCAGCAGAGACACCATCACTGTTAAAAGGATACATTCTGTCATGGCTGCAACATCGAGTTTGCTAACTTCAGGTGAGCCAGGGCAACACTTCTTGAACTCTTTCCGCAAGTCAAAAAAGGAGTAGAAGCATTCAGGCAGTAAAATATTCTGTAAAAGGAACAAGGTAACCACTGTTAGTTAGGGCGAGTTTAACCTACTTTGTGTCTAGATATCAAACTTGTTAACAATATCTTTAGAATAGATAGGAAACACAAAATCTTTGAGAAACTCACATAACTCTCCTTAGCCAGGTAAGTACACTCAAACTTTTCTGCTTAAACAGATTTTTCTTCTATTGTTTTATAAGAGAAATGCGCTTTTGCGCTGCCAGAGAAACATTTGCTATTATTATTAGAGTTTCAAATCCAGTATACGTAGCAGAGCAAATGCCTATTTCAACATTCATCACCAATTCTTGATTGCAATTTTAACTGTATAAGGCCAGAGGGTCATCAGTTCAATTTGTAGAATTAGGCAAATTTGGCAAGACTAGCAGATATTTTAGTTTATAGAAAAGGCTATTTTCAGAGAATAGTCATACTTCACATAATTATTTCCAACAAATAAAAAAAACCTGACTGTGCAGAAGATGGTTTCTCATGGTGCAGAGGTTGTCAGCCTATGCACATTAAGTGTTTCAACTGCAGCATACAAAGCCAGAAGCAAGTTTTGTAGCCCACTAGAAGTCAACGAAACTTTCTTGCCCCACCTCTTGTTATCTACCACATGCTTTTAATATTCTTGGGATTGGGGAGGATAAGACATGGAGAAGTCTTGGGGGCAGCTGTTGAAACCAGTGCAAACCCTTACTCCTTCAGTTAGCTCTTCATCCCAGACAGAATGCTACATATTCCTTTTGGCTGTTTGTTGCCTGCAAGGCCTTTCTAGACTACACATAAAGGCTTTCTGGGATTTAACAACTAGTTAGCATGCTGGCATTAAAACAGATAGCAGCCTATGCGAAAGCACATTTAGGGAGCCCAAAGAAAGCAGTTTAGGCTCTAAAACAAACTCTGCTTTGAGAACATTAGCACTTATCTTAGCATATGGACAGGTGTATTAGGCAAGACTTATGAAAATATAGATGGGCTTGCCAACATTTCCTGCTCTAGTTTAAGCATGATTTTGTTCCTTGGTGTTAAATTCCATACTTCATTTATGTGCTTTTTGGAATGGCTGATGTCAATTTGTTCTCTGAATACCAGGAGTTGCTAGATGGCCTCAGAATGGGTATCTGAAAAATAAATACCTTCTCCTCAAGAGCCTAGAGATTTCTGCCTGTCTAGATTTTCGTGATCCCACACTCCAATCCCTGCATTAGGATATTCATCAAAAAGCTATTACAAGTCTCACAAGCATCTGATTTACTTAATCTACAGGCAGCACAGAGCAAATTCCAAATGAACAATTCCTAATGAAACAGCAACAGAAGATTTTGAGGAAGATTTGATTCCTGTGTGTGATCCTGAGATAATACAGAAAAAGGATCCTTGACATCAAACCAACTTCAATAATTGTAGGATGTATCCCTTTTTATCCACATAATTTTAATGGATAGCAAGTTTTACTTATTAGCCAAGAAAAAGCCTTTAAAAAAACAGTTTCCATATTTTCTCATGTTATATGTCATAGAATGCTCACTGTTTCTCTTCTAACCTGCAAAGCGATCAATACTTAAAGCACAAACCAAGCTCATTCAGAACCACTTTTTTAACAGCACAGACTTGCAGCAGTGTCCCTTCAAAGATGGGGCAGCAAACTGACGGGCACAGAATTCAGTGAGAGGAGCAGAACAGCTCAGTTACAGAGCAGTGCATGTTCATACCAAACCACAAAATGAGGAGTTATTAATATTGAGGCAGTTATTTCAGAACAGGAGAGACTCATCTATTGCTGCAACCCTATCACTAACGAAAAGCAGGCAGGACTTCACAACACTGCTAGTGATTTGGCAACTCTGAAGTTATGGAAAACTCCAGACTACGGGACTAATCATCACTCATAGCCTGCCTCAAACTACCGTTCAGCTCCTTACAAATACGAGCACCGCCCTCGAGTGCCAACCGAATACCCAAAGATTGAAAGCTGTTATAACCGGGCATGAAAGTAAAATTTCAAAAAAACAGTTTATGGCCAAGATGGTTAATTATTTAGTAACGATCCCAAATCCCACCTGTTAACCCTGTAGAAGCTACAAGTACTGTCACTATGTTGCTCCTTTCTAAAACATTTAAGAGCATCTTCCTCCTGGTTTAAACTAACTTAAAACGGCATCTTAAGATCACATAAGGACAGGGCACTGTATATACCTTCCTATATATACATATATACAGACAGGCTCTTTAGTCTGGTAAGCACATTATATATGAGCTATGGTCGGTGGAGGCACCCTCATACTAGAGGGAAGTTGATTTGTTTGGCAAGAAATCATAAAAAGCACTTAAAGAGTCAAACTTAGGCTACAACTACATACCTTTTTGGAAGCTTCAGGGTGTAGAACCTGCCTAATGTGCAGCTGTCCATCAGTACAGAAACAGAAAGAAGTACCTACACCAATGTTCAGCTCATTGCTCACGGACTGATTAAACTGTTGGCAGGAACAAGAAAAGACATACATGTTACAGAGATCAGAGTGGCTCCACCAGGCAGCGTCATCAGTTGGCTACATGTTATTCCTGGGGAGCAGGAACGTGGAGCTGGAATTCCTTTTCATATAACATTCCTTTATATAATACTTTTAATATATATATAACTAATATATGTAATTATATCAATATAATTCCTTTTCATAGATAAGCTTACTCCTTCACATCTGTAGATTTGTTTCTTACTAGCTAAGCACACATTAACTTCCATGATAAATCTCTTCTCAAGGAAACCACCCCTCTTCCCCCTCCTAATGATATGGCTACACAGACAGCCAACATCACAGAATAAAATCCTTTTCAAGATTTGCAAGAGCACACAATGAGACAAAGCTAATTGCAGAGAGCTGAGGCAGTACTGGGGCAGAAAAACTTTTCAGACAGGGCATTCAAGCACATCAGAAAGAAGACAGGCTTTCAGCCATACCCTCAATGGGAATCACACACATTTCCTTGTTAATCTAGAGGCTTCAGCGACATCACCTTCCCGGGACTGAGGAGCACAAGCCTTAACAGGGGACACCTAAAGCGAGCTTCTTCCAACACTGATTAGGACTCACCCTCAGCTGAGTCGCTCAGAGCCCAGCATTGCAGGAGAGCCGGGTCAGGAAACAGCTGACCCTAACCTTCCTCTCTGGGGGTTCAGCTTTTCCCAAGGCAAATACAGAAAAGGCAAGGGAGAAAAGCCCACGAAGCCCTACAGGTACAGGCTTCCTAAGCCCATACGTGTCCGTGGTGCTCCCATACCAGACTCCACTGCTCTGATGGTGGGGATAAGCGGACGATGATACCACCTCTACCCCACGGGGGAGCTCCCAAGGAGACCGGCACTAAGCCGCCAGTTATGGGGTATCACCTGTCTCAATGCCTGCTCCAGCGGTGGAGCCAGTGCCAGGCTCTCCACATCCACTTGGGTGATCTCCTGGCACTCAGCCGTCAGTTCTGTGTGCTCAGGCCGGACCAGCACGTCATGCAGGTGCCCCAACTCCAGAGAAAGCAGAGCAGGGGGTGAGTCAGCTCTCCGGGCTGGAGGGCCCTACCTGCAGCACCAGCCCCTACCCTCCACCACAGCTTGCTCCAGCCTGGGACACCCATTACCAGCCCAGCGCCGAGACCGCCCTGCCCGCATCCAGCAAGGCAGGCGCCAAGGGGAGCAGCAGGTCGGGGTGCTCCCCCGTCGGGTGAAAATACCTCCTTACTCCTCAGGTCGACCACTTTCCACAGGAGCTGGAGCAGCTCTCGCTCGTCTGAGCCCAACCTTGCCCCGTTGGTGCCCGCCGTGGTCACGAAGAGAATCACCAGGTAGTCGGGAGACGCCGTCATGGTGCCACCGGACCAGCAGAGAGGATAAAAAGGAGGAAGGGACGAAGCGGGGGGCAACAGGAGAAGCCGGGAACCT
>VWZN01001875.1:266089-329046 GCA_013396955.1 Regulus satrapa
AGGGATAATTATCAGCGTTGAGGGAAGTGCAGGTATTTGTGTGAATCTTCCACCTAGAGATGTAACGCGTCTTTCTACAATTTCCTCCAAAGGCGCAGGGGTGCAGCTTTGCTGTCGGGCATTGAGCCCGTACCGAAAACTTGTGTAACCAACACCCCTTGCGTAAGATCAATTCGACATCATTCTCCTGGCCACGGGCTGGCTGGCTTTGTGGTGTCCCCAGTGCTTGTACAACGTGATTGCTGTCGCAGGAGGGCAATGGATGCTGAACAGGCACATCTGGCTCTGCGGAAAGGCTGAAAGGAATCGCGCTACACGAGCTTGACAGAAGCGATGAGTTCTTCACCTGAAAAGAGTTCGTATTAGGTAAGGGAAAAGCCGCAGAGGAAATTTCTCAGGCGGGGCTGAGAAATTAAGCGATCTGGTGAAACCGAGCGCAGGCAAAGGCTCGGATTGCGGTGACGCCCAGCGGGCGCTGTGGAGAGCGGGGGCACCGCCCGGCTGCTCACAGCTGCGGCCCGAGCTGTAGCAGGCGAGAGGTTGGACTCGACGATCTCAGGGGTTTTTTTTCCCCCCCCTCCTGATTCATTCTGCGAGTCCCGGAGCGCCGAGGCGAGCCCGGCTCCGTCTCCCCTGAGGGCGGCGGGACCCNCCGCCTCGCCTGAGGCGAAGCCTTGCTCGGGCCGCTGTCCCGGCAGCCCGAGATGCTGCTGGAAGGGGGCGGAGGGTGGTGGGAAAGGAGCGGGGGTTTGGAGGTGACGGGGAGTGGAAGCGAACGGAGAACAAAGGAGATAAACGCAAAGGCGACCAGAGGGCGGGGTTTGACCGCTGGTGAAATTCCTGATGCTCTCGTGTAGCTGATGATGAGGCGGGCTATTTGTGTGTTTGTGAGATATTCCCTTCGATTTATCCACTTTTATACAGAATGAGTATTTCAGTTTTTTGGGGTTTTTTTGGGGTTTTTTTTTTGGCGGCGGTAGACCGTGCAGATATTCCGCTTTGAAGCTTGTTGGGGTCGTGAGCATCTTTGCAACTGCTGATCTGGCAGCAGGTTTGTCCGGGGCTGAGCTCGACGTGCTGTTCAGGGAGGAGGAATGGGACCGATGGGGGAAAAGCGATTGTGGGATGAGAAAGACTTGTTCCAGATTCATAGAATGACTCGACTGTGTTCGTGGACAGGCACTAGGGAAAGAAAGTGGAGTGTTTTCAGCTCGTGCTGCGGTGAAATACAGTTGGAAAGTTGTTCAGGAGTCTTCTGTCTGTCTGGACCAGCTGCAAGCCCAAATGTGGTTTTAATTCCATTATTTAAGACAGTGTTAGGTGGGGAATGCTACCCAGTGCTCGTCCCCTGGGGAGAAACAGTAGCCACTCTTATTCCTCTCCAGGAACCCTCTTGTTCTCCTGTTGAACATTTTAAATCGTGTTCTTTTAAAATCATTTTCTTTCCAGTGACATTGTCCAAACCCGAACCTTATGTATTTTTTTTGTTGTTGTTGTTTCTTGAAATCCTTCTTTATGTTCTGGTAATTCTGCTCTCTGGATTATGACACAGCTCTTAAAAAGCCTTGCTGTGGTTTTGAATAAAATCATTTATTTGGCTCAGCAATGCAGTTTAACTGCTGCTGAGCTGTTCTGATGCAGGGTCTCTTTTTGGAGGAAAACTGGGTTGGATTCACGAGCTGTTCTGGTGGTGGTGCTGATGTGTGGCTGTCAGGGATCATCCTGTATCATTCCTGGAGGAATTTGTCTGCATTTGTGCCGTGCTCCTGGGGCTGGAGCTGCCCAGAGCAGCCCTTGCTCCAGAGATCCGAGTCTCCTGCATGACTCAGATCTTTTTGGGAGGCACAGATGAGCTCGCACAGCCCTGACTCCTGCTCCTCTTTGTGCATCTCCGCTCCCTGTCCTCGCAGGATTCCTTTGGTTCCGCCATCCTGCCCCTAACACATCAGCCCACAGGCCAAGGGGTTGAATTTTGATGCTAAAAAATGCCTGCACTGATTTTTTTAAACACAGTAACACGTACCTGAACCCGTGTATTTAAAAGCTGTTTCTAAAACTCCACTCAGTCTGTTTCATTGCTTGCTAAAAATTTAGTGCTTGCTTTCTGCTGCTTTCATTTGCCTTCTGATTGTGGTGGAAGAGATACATTTCTACTGTAGATCAACTTTTTAATTTTCATTTTGTAGTTGTGTTGCTGGACAGATCAGTGGTTTGGGATATTTTGTTTTTTTTTTTTCCTTTATCATTCTGCTAATTCAGCTTGCTAATTGGAAACGTGATTCTGAGCTTCTTTAGTAGAAAGTCTTTGTATGTTTGAACACAAAGTTATATATCTGTACTCTTTTATGAGCATATGATGGGTAAATGTGATGAGATCTAATGCAGTGAATTTAGTGAGAGAAGCATTAATTATTTAGTAGCTGCTGCATGGAAAGTTACTGTGAGTTTGATAACTTCCTAGTTTGCTCAAACATCTTTTTGGAGGGTGTAAGAATTCTTTATGCTTGCTGTTTCTGTGTGGTGAACAGAAATGGTATTTGCTGAAGGTTTTCAGGTGTTGCAAAATCAGAAAAATAAACATAATATGGAAGTTTTGTACAGATCTAGCAAAACTGACTTACAGTATCGTAATGTTTAGTATTTTTGAAATATGAAATTTGCTCATGTTTGGAATTGCACCACGCATACCTTCTGTCTGGAAAAAGCAACCTGTTACTGTTTAAAAGAGTCTTGCAATCCCCCGTAGTGAATTAAGTGAATAAACCAGTAACACTTTCTGTGAAAAAATAATGTTAAGTGTATGAAAAGTGCCAAGATTATTATATTAAAAACCCCTATTTTTCTGTGTCACTGTGTTTATTGGCGTTCAGCATTTTACAGAATTGAATTTTATTATTAAGATTACAACGTGTTCCATTAGTAGAGAATACAGGCTCCTTAAGTTGTTTGCATTTCACGCTTCCTAGACTTTGCTTCTCCTTTGTTTTTGTAGCAGAGTACCAACATTGATGTGGTTCGTTTTCCCTGCGTGGTTTACATCAACGAAGTCCGAGTCATTCCTCCGGGAGTGAGAGCTCACACGAGTTTGCCTGACAACAGGGCTTATGGGTAAGTGAAGGATACCAGATGCAGGAGGACCTTCCTCTTAGTTTTTATAGATCTTCCTACATAAACACCTAAAATGCATTTATGTGTTTGCTAACCTTGGGATTATTTTGGGGCGTTACTTAAACAGTATCATTTTCTGTTTGGTTTGGGTTTTTTTTTCCCCCCTTGGTAGTCCTGCTTACTCTGATAAGGAACTCATCTAATTAAATTTTACTTTTATTCTGTTTCTAGAGAGACCTCCCCTCATTCATTTCAACTGGACTTGTTTTTCAACAATGTTAGCAAACCAAGTGCCCCCGTTTTCGACCGGCTGGGAAGGTAAGTTCTTTCAAGGTTACTGTGTGACTTCATTATCTGCCTTTTCCTCCTGAAAATCTTTATAGTGCAGAGAATGCACCATAGGAAACCCTCTATCTCCCACGACTCTTATGTTTGGTTTGGATTTTGTTAGTTTGTGTTCTTATTCTTTTCTTCCCATCTGTGTGGAAGGACAGAAGTTTATGCTTAAAAGTAAGAAAAGTTTCTGTTATTTTTTAATTTTCAGAGCCCACATACATTAAAGCAAAGAATTCTGTAGAAAGAAATGATTTTTCACTCTTGTATGTATTTGTTCAGTGTTTTATCATTCGCTTGTGTGATTAGCATTGCTATGTTTTATTTCTGTAAACATGCTTTATATTAATGAAAAATCGCTTTGTGTCTTTCATTTAACAGCCTTGAATATGATGAAAATACTTCAATTATTTTCAGGCCCAATGCAAAGGTAATGCAGTGGGATTTAAACTCCTGTTTCCCTGCATGTCTCTCATTTAGGTGTAAGTGTGGTTTCATGTGCTGTGTTAGTACTGTGTTAAAATGTTTATTGTTTCAAACCTTAAAACCTGCCTGTAGTTTAGATACTCTTTACTTTAGAGTGTTCTTGTGGTTTTTTGTTTTGTCTTGTTTTTTTTTTAATTTTAAAAAAATTTTTTTTGTTGTTTTTTTTTCATGAATAGGCTGTAGTAGATTAGGGATCTGTCTGTAGTCAGTGTGCATACTGCAAGGAATTTAATGCTTTCAGAGAAAGATTATTTGTTGCCATGATGTGTTTAATGTTTTCTCCGTTTTCAAAATGTGGGATAAAGAGGAATTTCAGTGTTGGATTTTTCTGATGGCTTTTGTGCAGATACTGATGCAGTGATACTAGAGTAACCCTTTTCAAGATATCTTTAAGTGCTTTTTCTTTTTTTTTCCTTTTTTTTTTTTTGAAAAACCAACAGGTCAACACGGATGGATTGGTTCTTAGAGGGTGGTACAACTGTCTGACTCTGGCAATTTATGGCTCAGTTGACAGGGTAATAACTCATGAGAGAGAGTCACCTCCTCCACCCCCCCCTCCGCCTCCACCTCCACAGCAGCAGCCTGGATTGAAAAGAAATCCAAAACATGGTGAGTCTTAGGAGAATACAGAGATTTTTTTTTTCCTTTTACAAATCAGTGTTACAGTATCCCATCTGAAAAAAAACCAAACCTCCAGTTCTTCCACATTTTAGATTGCAATGGCTTTCATTTTTCCTTATTATATCTTCAGTTTATATTTTTTTCTAGATTTATTATGAATGGTTTTAAGTAGGGTCTCATCCTGTGCTTTTATGAGAGTGGTTTATTTGATCTGCTGCTAGTTACTTTGGATGGTCAAAATGCAGTTTAACTTGTGTGAACTCATTACAGTATAGATGATTGGAATATTAAGAAAAATAGTGATTAGAGTGTAGTATTAAAAATCATAGCAAGAAAATTTCACAGTCATAATTAACTTTGCTTATCTGACTTGTGTAAAGTATGTTGCAGAAGAATGCTTGGCACTGGTTGTAGAACAGCCATGAATAGAATCCATGGTCAAGTTTCTGTTTCAATTTTGGTTTTAGATTTAAAGTGAGAACTGTTGTTCAAAGTGTGGCTAGAAGACTGCAAAATTTGAATACTATGTGCAATAAAAACCAGTTGTATACCATAAAAATCAGTGGAGTAAAGTGTAAACTTTTTCTTTAAAAGCAATTCAGATACTATTGATAGAGTTGCAATATGAGTAGTGTCAAAACCAAAATTGGTAATTATTCATGTAAGTTTCAAACAAGTAGTACATAAAAAAACAATAGCGTTCATAAGTTTATTTATTGATGTAGTTCTTGTTTACATCAAAAATTACTTAATCAAAGGTGACTTCAGAAAGCTGCCTCATGTAATGCAGAGTATTGATGAAATAAAAGCTAATCAAAAGTAGCACTGAAATCCAAAGATCTGCTTTTATTTGCATGGTTTCATAAATGCAAGTTTTTATTTTCCCAATAAATCTAGTTGATGGAGAGAAAGAAGACCAATTCAATGGCAGTCCTCCAAGACCACAACCCAGGGGACCAAGGACACCTCCAGGCCCTCCTCCTCCTGATGATGATGAGGATGAACCTATGCCAGTGTCAGGTAGAACGAGAAGAGACTGTGTTTTATTTGCTGCACATCACTGCTTAGAGGAGGCAGAGTTCTGTGTTCCTGCCCAGCTTGAAGTTTCTTATCTGCTGTTACTTCTGCTGGACAGACTCAGTTTTAGGAAAGGGATTTGGGAAAAATAAAAGCTTTGGTTGGGTTTGTTCATTTGCATCATTTTTAGATGGTAGATTGAGAATATTGGCTGTTAAGCAATACAGTGTTGAACATGCTGCTCATGTTTTATATAAATGTTCTGTTGATTCTGGTGTCCATTGTCCTTCTCCATTTTTCTGCAGCATCTGCTGAGTTACCCAGTCTCTGTATTAGTTAGAAGTGCCAAGAACTCCACATATTCATAGTGATTGTGTTCAGTCAAATCACGTGAAGATTTTCAAAATGCTGTTTTTGCATCTCCAGTATGTGATGCAGAAACCTAAAACATATATACAGCCATTAAAGACAGTAAAAAGATTGTATCTATAAATACATTAGCAAAAATTTAAAAAAAAATAAAGGAGGGCTGAGGAGAACCTCTCTTATTGTGTGCAGGGGGATACATGGAGAGGATGTGGAAAAGGCTGAGGTAGTTATTAACTTCTTTGCCTCAGTCTTTAGTAGGGTGTGCAGTTACTCTCCAGGTACCCTGGGCTGGAAGACAGACACAGAGAGCTGAATGAACCCTCAATAATCAAGGAGAGGATGGTCAGCCCAAATATATGGAGCCAGATGGGATCCACTCACAGGGCCAGTCCTGTTTAATATCTTTGGATTTCAGAAAAGTGCTTTTCTTTCTGAAGCTTTTATCTGTTTCCAGTGGTTGGGGAGAAAGAAGATGACGTGGACCATAGGGAGGATTACTTTGAGCCAATTTCTCCTGACCGAACGTCCATTCATCAAGAAAGCCAGTATTCTGATGATGGAGAGGTAGAGGAAGATCAGCCAGAAGAAGGGGAAGATGATGATGATGTGGATGTTGAGGAGGAGGAGGATGAGGACGATGACGACGACGACGACGATGACGATGGTCACACGGTAGAGAGTATTGCTGATGAGGAAGATGAGGAGGAGGAGGAAGATGATGAGGATGAAGAAGAGGGTGAAGAGGAGGAAGAAGGTGATGGTAAGTTGTAGAGTTTAGAAAAAAATTGAGGTTTATGCAATTTTGGTGGCAGTACCTTCATGATGTATATGTGCAAAGAGAACTGAATATTTTTCCCGTGGTTGTTGCAACATTGCCTTAGTTGTGGTCCTGACATCTGTCAAGAACATCTCTCAAGAATCTTGCTGTGGAATATTTATTTGTTTATAGTAAAACTTTGTATGAATAGAGGAAGATAGATACAGTTGTGTAGGGGAGAACGAACATTCAATCTTATTTTGTTTTAAAATGTAGGAAAGTGGTGGAAGATTATTTCTTAAGTAAAAACCGAGTGAAGTTGTTTGTGTAATAAAGTCGGTTTTTTTTTTTACTTAAAGATCCCACCCATGTCTAAGCAAAAGTTTCAGGCTAGAAGTTTTCTTATAGGTGCAATCACAGGAAGAAAATTGGACAATTGGGTTGTAGCAATGTGTACTTTAGTTAAACTTTTTGCTTTATACATTCTTTTAAATGACTCCATTATTATATAGAAAACCCTGTCAGATGGGGCTTTCATTCATGTCTTGAAAGAGAAGGCTTTTTGTATGTTAGTGTGTGATAGTTCTCCAGCTTGTAATATTTGTGTAAAATGAATCACCACTTTGTATTTGGAAGATATTCTCTGCAGTTGTGAACTGGTTTATTCATAACTGATTTGGTAACTTCATCTTCCTCTTTTTAGGAGACGATGGCTATGAGCAGATTTCAAGTGATGAAGATGTAATTGCTGATCTGGAACGTGAAACATTTAAGTATCCAAGCTTTGATATTGAATATACTCCCGAGGATCTGGCATCTGTGCCTCCTGTGACATATGAACCTTTTGAAAAGGAGCTTGGACCGCTTCTGTACTTCAGCTGCCCTTACAAGACTGTATTTGAAAATGAAGTTGCTAAAATAAAGGACCAAGACTCAGAAAAAGAAAATTCAGGGGCAGTGGAAGGCTCAGTTAAATTAACCGAACTGTTGGAATTATATCAAGAGGAAAGGGGTGCAAAGTGGGTCACTGCATTAGAAGAAATTCCAAGTTTAATAGTAAAAGAATTGAGCTACCTGCTGGTGAAAGACACAAAGCAAGACTATATTACCCAGCTAGTAGACTGGACCCTGCAAGCTTTAAACCTTCAGGTGGCTCTCAAACAGCCCATTGCTTTGAACGTTCGACAGCTCAAAGCTGGGACAAAATTGGTATCTTCGTTAGCAGAGTGTGGGACGCAAGGAATAACGACACTCTTGCAGGCAGGAGTTATTAATGTGTTGTTTGAACTGTTGTTTGCAGATCACGTATCATCCTCACTCAAACTTAATGCTTTTAAAGCACTGGATAGTGTCATTAGTATGACTGAGGGAATGGAAATGTTTCTAAGAGGTGGCACAGATGTACATGAAAAGAGTGGTTATCAGAAACTCCTGGAACTCATACTGTTAGACCAGACCGTGCGAGTTGTTACAGCTGGTTCTGCAATTCTCCAGAAATGTCACTTCTACGAGATCCTGTCAGACATTAAAAAGGTGGTTGATCAGTTAGCAGAGAACACTCCTCCTCTTCCTAATCACGCAGAGCCAGAACAGGACCAGGACTTGGCAGGACTTGAAAGAACCAACCAAGAATATGAAAATGATGTGGAGGCTCCTATGGATATGGACCATCTTTTGGAGTCTTCTAATATAAGCGAAGGAGAGATGGAAAAACTTGTTAGTCTTCTTGAAGAGATCTTCCATTTGATGGAAACTGCTCCTCACACAATGATTCAGCCCCCTGTGAAATCTTTCCCAACCATGGCACGCATTACAGGCCCTCCAGAAAGGGATGATCCTTACCCTGTCCTGTTTAGGTACAGCAGTTGCAAATTCAATTTCTAGAGTGTATTTCCTCCAGCTTGATAGAGATGTATTTCAGGGGTGACTTTGTTGAATAACACTTTGCTAGATATTTCACTTAATTCTTTATTGGAGGATTCTAGATTGTGGATATAAAGTCTGAGAGGGTTTGATAAGTTAATGTACCTGTTATTTTTGGTCAATCTAGAATGCACCTAGCCAGAAGTTAACATCTTGTTACTGGTAATGTGCTTGCCCTTCAGTTGCATTCATAGATGCTGACCGGTTATGCTAGGTGCTGTCCAGTTTGAAAAAGGTTGTAAATCTCGACTGTTTCATTTGACATCTTGGAACATGTCTGTGTATGGGTAAAATAGGTCTGGAATTCCCCAGTCTCAATGTCGAGGTGGCAAGATGCAAACCAGGCTCAGATTCATGAAGAGGTCATGCAGTTGTGTCAGTGTAGCTCGTTGTTTCACAGCACAGGCAGAGGAGCTGAGGCCTGCCTGCCTCCAGCCAAGTTTCTGTCTAGAAAGTGTTTCTCTAAATGCTGACAGATTTCTTTGGTAGCATTGGTGTAGGTCATGGCTGAATATTAGCATCTGTATGCAAAGAGTCTTAAAAAAATTGCCTGCTAGATATGCTGTGATGATTGATTTCCTAGCATGTTTAAAACATTGAATCTGGCATTGATGATGATTCAGATGCAGCAGCAAATTTAATAAAACGTAATGTCCTGTTTTGTGTGTAGATACGGTTGAGGGGTTTTTTTTTTTTGGGTTTTTTAATGGAGATTAGAATTTTAGGACTTACTTCTTGTAAATAGTATAGCAGTTACGTTTTGTAAGGTTTAAATTTTGTATTGCTTCATAATTAGTTACTATTTCCCCTAGTCCACAGAGCAATAAGTACTGAAGATACTCAGTTTTCTGTGCTATTGTGCAGCGTTGACAAATGCTCGTAGCATTGCTGACGATTTCCCTGGTTTTGGTTTGTTTGTTTTGTTTTTTTTCCAGATACCTTCATAGTCACCATTTCTTGGAGTGCATTACTTTGCTGCTGTCTCTTCCAGTGACAGGTGCACATCCAGGTGTGCTTCAGGCTATCCGAGAGATCCTGCGTTTCCTGGCGCAGTCACAGAAAGGTCTTCTTTTCTTTATTTCCGAGCACGAAGCAACAAACTTGCTGGTGAGAGCGCTCTGTCAGTTTTCTGAGGCAGATCAAGAGGAAGGCCTGCAGTCAGATGGTGCCAACGAGGATGCTTTTGCCCTGTGGCTCCTGCACTCGACACAGACACTGCAGTGCATTTCGGAATTGTTCTGCCACTTCCAGCGGTGCACGGCCAGCGAGGAGACTGACCACTCAGATCTGCTGGGAACACTTCACAACCTTTACCTGATCACCTTTAACCCTGTAGGCAGATCTGCCGTGGCTCATGTGTTCAGTCTGGAAAAGAATCTCCAAAGTCTTATTACTTTAATGGAGTACTATTCCAAAGAAGCTTTAGGGTAATGTATGCATTTATTTATTTCCTTGAGCTTTTTAATTTGAAAAGTATCAATATTTTATAAATCGGTAAATCTAACATAATTTAATTGTAGATCCTGATGCTTTTATTTAAAACCAAAAACAACTTTTAAGTATGCAATCCAAAATCAGGCCTGTCATTTGTAATCGAGTACTTAATACCCCAAATCTGTCTAGGTCATCAACAAAGTTCTTGTAATATATGTAGGGCAAACTTGGTTATGTGAAAGAATCGGTAAGTGGGCAGTTTTCATTCAAGCATAAAGTGTTGCCTGTGAAACAAGCAAAAGGTTTGACGGGTACAGAGAGTACTTCACACTACTCTGGGGTGGGAATCTCTCAGTTCTTGAAGTTCTTGTAGACGGTAAAGACAGTCATTATTTTCTCTGGACAGGCAGTCGTGCTACTTTAGGTAGCGCTGATTTTGAAGTGATTTGTGAAACAGATGAAGTTACATAAAAATATTTGCGTGCCACTTGACTGGATCTCATGGTTTGTTGATGCTGAAATAAATATGAATGTGGATAATGCATTCACTTACCAAAAAGCATAGGAGGAAATAGTTTGCATTTCTTTCATTGATAATTATATGGGACAATCCTTATTGAAGATAAAAGTTCTGTAGGTAGATTTTTAGAGGTAAATTCTAAAAGTCTAACAGATATCCACTGTATTAGCTGAGATCTAAAGAAAATCCTTATTGTTGTTTCAGAGACTCAAAGTCTAAGAAGTCAGTTGCTTATAATTATGCCTGCATCCTTGTTTTGCTGGTGGTACAATCTTCCAGCGACGTCCAAATGCTAGAACAGCACTCAGCACCTTTACTGAAGCTTTGTAAAGCAGACGAAAACAACACCAAGTTGCAAGGTACCATAGTGTAATTATCAGCTGAATTGTTTGAATGTATAGAAGAATTCTTTTTTATGTGAATAATTAGTGCTTCACAGTTGTCTGGCTTGGATAATGAAATTATTTTTCCAGTTGCATGTGATTAGTTGAGTCAATGAGATAATATGCAATTTCTTTCTGTTAATAAGAATTAAATAGGAAATTATTTATAATTTTTCAAGTAAAATAGCTACCACGAATTTTGGATAATTACAGGAAGTTCAAAATTATTCAAACTGTGTTGATAATAGGAAAGCAGATTTCTATAAAAGTGGACTAACTAGTCAGTGGGAGGATTCTTTTTTTTTTTTCCTCTTGCTGTTGTTGTGGTTTAACCCCCACTGGACACTAAGTATCACACCACTGTTGCTCACTCTGCCACCCAAGCACAGTGGGATGAGGAGGAGAATCAGGGAAAAACAAGTAAAACTCATGGATTGAGATAAGAAGTTAAATAATTGAAAAAAGTAACATATAACAATACTAATAATACTAATGATAACAACAGTAATAATTGTAATAAAAAGGAGAGAAGAGATAAAACCCAAGAAAGGAAGTGCTGCACAGTGCACTTGCCCACCTGCTGATCAATGCCCAGCCCTTCCCCAAGCAGTGATCAGCCCCTTCCAGGCAAATTCCCCAGTTTTCATACTGAACATGACATCCTGTGCCGTGGAATGTCCTTTTGGTCAGTCTGGGTCTGCTCTCCTGGCTGTGCTCCCTCCCAGCTGCTTGTGCAGCTCCTCATTCACAGAGCATGAGACACTGCAAAGTCTTTGATTTAGGGTAAGCACTGCTTAGCAACAACCAGAACATCAGTGTGTTATCAGTGTTATTCTCATGCTGAACCCAAAACACAGCACTGCACCAGCTGCCAAGGGGAAAAAAAGCTCTTCCCATCCCAGCTGGAACCAGCTGATGTAGTGTGACAGGATCTTTACTAATAAATAATCCTGGGGCTGGTTTAAGGCAGCAAGGCCTGCACAGTCCATGTTACCCTCTTATTACATCTTCTGATATCCGAGCTGTGTCTTGGTGTCTTCCCAGCTCGTGTTACAGATCAGGCCTGGGACACTCAGAAAAATCCTGCTGGGCACTATTCTGACACCTGAAGTTGTGCTCTGCACTGGTTAACTGACTCATGTAGACATACCAATAATTTCTGCCAAAATTTAAATGCACTGAAATAAATCAGAATTCTTCAAAGTTTTCGTTTAGATCTCTCCTCTGTCATGCTTTTATTTTTGCTCCTCATCTGATCATCAGACTGCTTCATGAGAAACAGGGCTGGTTTATTAAACCAAATAATGAAATCAGTCTGAGTCATCAATTCATATCCACTTGATCTTCATGTTCTTACAAATGTTTTCAGGAACAATGGTTTTTAGATCTTTAAATCTCTTATTCCAGGAACCTGGGACTTTCAGGTTATTCTAGACTAAGAGAGAGACTGATAAGCTGTAAGGATTTCTAGTATGAGTGGAGTGCAGGGCAGAGATTGCCTCTGTTTGGGCACTTAATAGAAATTTTCTACTTAGTTTGTAATAACCTATTCTGTACATTAAGGGGAATGTGTTTTGGCTCTTTTCTTTAGCTGACAGTGTCCTTTAGTGTCTTTTGTAAAAAAATGTTTAATTACAGATAATGCAAGTAATAAGATAAAAATTAATTGTCTTCAGATTGACTTGAGCCAAATTTTGTCCATGTACATAGCATATACTGCCTGTCCTGAAGTTTTATTTTTGTTGCTGCTTTTTAGCTGGTACAGCTGCACTATGTGCCCCACAAATTTCACACTTGGCATTAGTACCAGTTGTGTAAATTAAGTACGTTTTGATTGAAAAAGGTTTTGTGATCATAAATCCACTGACTTAAGCCTTTTATTTTTCCCCAGAGCTCAGCAAGTGGCTTGAACCTTTGAAAAATCTTAGATTTGAAATAAATTGTATTCCAAATCTTATTGAATATATCAAACAGGTCAGTAAAATATAGGTAGATGCTATCTTTTATTTATGTTCTATAAGCTTAGACCTTTTGTTGTCTGATGTTTTGTCTTAGATATGTACTAACGTATGATATTTAAAAATACATACTGTTATCCAAAACAGATATTTCTATTAAGGCTTATGATCTAGGCTGGGCCTTGCATTGTTGTGTTTATTGAAACAAAGTCTAAGGTTGCATATGATGCAAAGATCCAATTATTTAAATCTTTTAGCTTCCTGTAAATAAAGGGTAAATGTTGATGCTCTTCTTTTTGTTTCTGCCTTATTTATGACTGCTTACCAAAAGGTGAAATAATGGAACTTTAATTTTGTGATGTACTTACAGTAACTAAATACGGAATTTGAATACTAAGCAAGCAATATACTCATAAAGTCCTTCCTTGCAATACAGGCTCATTCCTTTTTTCTTTTTCTTTCCCCCTCAAAGAATATTGACAGTTTGATGACCCCAGATGGAGTTGGTCTTCCCACTGCACTTCGTGTTCTTTGTCACATTGCATGTCCACCGCCCCTGGTAGAAGGTATGGCCGATGTATTTGTACAGGTTGGAGTGCAAACCTTAGTTTCATGAGTCTTCTGCTTAAACCTAGCTAAAGTGTAACTGCGATTGCCCAGGAGAAATTAGACATACAGAAATGTTATTTCTTTTCTGTACAGGTCAACAGAAAGACCTTAAGTGGAATCTCGCAGTTATTCAGCTCTTCTCTTCCGAGGGAATGGACACCTTCATCCGGGTGCTACAGAAGCTGAACAGCATCCTTATTCAGCCTTGGCGACTCCATGTCAACATGGGCACCACGCTGCACAGAGTTACTACCATCTCCATGGCCCGCTGCACACTCACTCTCCTCAAAACAATGCTGACAGAGCTCCTGAGGGGTGGATCCTTTGAATTCAAGGACATGCGTGTTCCTGCAGCACTTGTTTCTTTACACATGCTCCTCTGCTCTATTCCTCTCTCAGGCCGCTTAGATAGCGATGAACAAAAGATCCAGAATGACATTGTTGATATCTTACTGACTTTTACACAAGGTGTTAATGAAAAACTTACCATTTCTGAGGAAACTCTGGCGAACAATACTTGGTCTTTAATGCTGAAGGAAGTTCTCTCGTCAATTTTGAGAATTCCTGAAGGCTTTTTCTCTGGACTTATACTGCTTTCAGAGTTGCTGCCTCTTCCACTGCCCATGCAAACGACTCAGGTATAACTTGGGTGTATTTAGGTTTTTTTTAAAATTATTACTTATATGTAACCCTTTGACCATTTTTGTAGTGGTGGAAAGAACAGATATGTGAGAGAAGGAATTAAAGTTGTTGTAAAGTGTTTGTGTATATTCAGATTCTTTGTAGAGAAGTTTTTTCCACCAGAAGCAAAATTGGTATTATTTGGAGCATTTTTTTAAAGCTAGCAATCATATTTGTCCCTTGTGAGATTATCTAGACTCCTGTTACTTAAATTATTGTCTCATTTAGCTCTGAATGCTGAACTTGGTATATTAAGGCTCTTCTTTCCTTTGTCATCGTTCTTGAATTTGTGATCTTCAAAAAGTAAGCAGAAAAGGTGTGTGACAATCTATGCTCCTGAAGGAATACCTAATTTGCTTTCTCATGCCCTGCCACTTGGTGACAGTGAAAATGGCATTCCATACTCTTAATGAGGACGGTACTCGCGCTTCGTCTTTGTTTATGCGCCGTGACAGAATTCAGATTTTATCAGAGAAGTCGACAGGAAAAACCTTCCTGCCCTTCTGTTGTTGCTGCAGGTGATTGAAGCCCATGATATTGCAGTGGCACTGAACACCAGGAAGCTGTGGAGCATGCACCTCCACGTGCAGGCCAAGCTGATACAGGAGATCGTTCGATCTTTCTCCGGCTCCTCCTGCCAGCCCATCCAGCATATGTTGAGGCGGATTTGTGTTCAGCTCTGTGACTTGGCTTCACCTACTGCTCTCCTCATCATGAGGACGGTACTGGATCTAATTGTAGAAGACCTGCAGAGGTATTTTTGTTTTCTCTTGTAAAGATTTTGTTAATGAGCTGTTAAATCCACTGTGCTTCTGCGCAGTAGCTTTAGCAGGAGGAGAATACTCCTGGAAATATTATTCATTATGGGTTGAATGAATTCTCATTCCAGTGCTATATGCTGTGTTCTGACAGTGCTTTAAGGTTGCCAGAGAACCTCAAAGTTTTGATGTAGGCAGTTTCATGTTCCATGTTTATGGTAAGTATTTCAGGAAGATTTTCTTCTGGCTGGCCTTGCAAAGCCTCATCTCACCTATGAAGTGCTTTTAACGACCTGTATGACACAAATAAGAAGAGTAGGCCAGTAAAGTTTGCTGTACTGGGATTGCATATGTGTGTAGATGTTTGTAAACTGGAATAAGTTGGATGATACAGGTTCAGAAAGTTTTGAAACTGAGTGCTTTCTTTAAAGCATAATGATCTACTTACATACTGTTTACGTAACAGCATATTTATCTTATACAATTAAATGCCCTACCATATGTTAAATGCATAGTAGATTAATTAATGATGTGACCAGAAGTTCCTTAGTGGAACTTGAGCAGTTTTCAAAAAGTAAATAAAACTGTAAGTTTAAGTATGCAAACTAGGTGGACTTTTTTCTAAAATGCAGAATTATATGACTCCTGTGATGGTTGTTTTTATAGTTTCTTAGATCACTTTAAAAGAGCTTTTTCACAGTGCACTGATGATACCTTTCAGCAACACAGAAGAAAAAGAGAAGCAGTACACTGGACAGACCACTCGGCTGCTCGCTTTATTGGATGCCCTGGCTTCACACAAAGCTTGTAAATTGGCTATTTTGCATCTTATCAGTGGAACTACTAAAGGAGATGAAAAGTATGCAGAGATTTTTCAGGAGCTCTTGGCTTTGATGCGATCAGCTGGGGACAATGTCATTCATCAACAGTGTGCTGAATATGTGACTTCCCTTTTGCAGTCACTCTGTGATCAGGTATTTGCTATATTTAATGCATAACGTGTGTTGATTGTTCTAGGAGACAAATTAAATGAGGTTGTTTCTTAAATACCCTTTTTTTCCCCAAAATTAAAAAAAAAAATCAGCATTGTAAAAACACAAAAAGTGTGTATGATTGTCTACTTGGACAGATGTGCTGCCTTCTTCTCCCTGAATGTAAATACTTTCCATTTTATGACATGTCTTCTGCATTGTGTGCACTGTTCTGGTAGCTCATTAGAGACCAGAAACTGAATGGCACAACAATTTCTTGTGCTATCAGCTGAGAGAGGGATGTAATTTCTCCCATGTGGGCTGTTGACAAAACTTGAATTGTCACTGTTTACTTCTTAGCTAGTTAAATGAATATGTATCTCTTAGTGGTCTAACTGAAACCTTGTGAAAATGTATTCCAAATATAAAGATAAGTATGCTATGCTGGCACTGTAAAACTCCTCCATTAGGAAAAAGCAGAAGTTACTAGAGCAAGGTAAGAAATATTAGTTGAAAATTGATTCACAGACTGGCCCAGTAGTTTCTCATTAATGTGTGCACAGATTTGCATGTCATTATTTGTCTCACTGCAAGTATTTATTTGATCTAATGTTTACCCAGTTACACAAAAGGCACTTGGATGTTGTTGGTCAGTAGAGATAATCAGTCATTTGCATATAAACAAGATCTCTCTGTCCATGCAAACTTGTTGGGAAAATCAGTCTTGTTTTATTTTATGTAAAATATGGAAGTGACAGGAGGTCCTAAACTTCTTGGGTTGTATCTGCAGCCTCTTAATTTTTGCAGAACCACAGAATCAAATAATTTCTCAAAGGGACCCATAAGGATCATCAAGTCCAACTCCCTCCCCTTCACAGGAATATCTAAAACTAAGCCATGTCATCCAGATGCTCTCTGAACTCTGACAGGCTTGGTGCTTAATCACTTTCCTGAGGACCATGTTCCAGTGACTGTCCGTCCTCTCAGCGAAGAATCGTTTCCTAATGTCCAGCCTGAGTGTCCCTGGACGCAGCTTCATTCCATGTCCCTGCGTCCTGTCGCTAGTCACCAGAGGGAGGAGAGCACCTGCCCCTCTGCTGCTCCCATTAAGGCACCTGTAGATGGCTGGGAGGTCACCCCTCCACCTTCTCTTGTCTTCTGAACCAGCCAAGGAGCTTCAGCCTCTTTGGCCAGTGTTTTGGGATTGAGGGACACATTGGCTGCCCAGGCAGGGAACAGTTTATGTTACCCAGTGGCTGTTGGGCTTTAATTTTAGCTCTGCAACGATATTTCAGAATTTGAAGCTTTTATGTTTTAGAAATATATAATGGGTTTGTAACCCTTAACAGAACTAAACAAAAAGGATACTCTAGTATTTTGCTGGTCAGTAATAACCGAAATAGCGGAGTAAGATGACAAAGAGACAGTCAAAGAACCCCGACTTCATGTATGGTTTATATTTACTGCAGGCATACAGAATGCATTTTTACTACATGTATAATGATCATTCTTTTAGGATATTGCACTTATTTTACCAAGTTCATCAGAAGGCTCTGTGTCTGAATTAGAGCAGCTTTCCAACTCCTTACCAAGCAAAGAGCTGATGCCCTTAATTTGTGACTGTCTGATGGAAACATTAATGAACTCTGAGAGCAGTTACAGTTGTCTCCTGACATGCATCCGAACAATGATGTTCCTTACAGAGCATGATTATGGCTTCTACCACTTGAAGAGGTATGGTACTTTACTTTATGATATCACTGACAGCTTAAAATTGTTTAAAAACTTTAGTGTGAAATAATTTCCTACACGCTTAGTAGAAAATGTTGAGGATAAGGCACCTAAGCTTTTGTTTCTCTTTGGGGGCTTCAGTGCTTTACTCAGTATTTTGGTCTTACTTCACTTTCTGAGTAATTTCTGCAGTATAAGTACAGAAACACATAGTTTGAAGAAGGAGACAAAGCATTGAAAACAGGTTTTTATACACTCTGTTTCCCCTCTCCAAGGCTGGAGGATTAGAATGAGATATGGTGCTCTTGTTCTTTCCCTTTTGAGACACTCAAAGAGCTCTCATCTGCAACATTGGAGAACTGTCTGTAATTCCTCTATTTTTTGGGGTTTCAGTTTGTGCTTCCCCTAGTGTTCTGACCCACAGACAGTTAAGGCTTGAGAAACTAGTTGTTTTTTTACGAACTATTTTTGTTAACTCCACTCACTTCGAACAGAATATATACATGTAAATATCGTGTTGTTCTGATGTTTGATTCTTTGTCCTATATTTGGACCTGTTTCTGTTTGCTGAAGTTGAAGTGGAGAGGCAAAAAGGTGAGGTTTTCAGAGAGGAAAAATGAGCCTTGTCAATACAAGGTTGTTCAAAACACTTTAAGTGTTGCTGCTGGATGCAAGAAGCCATACAGCCACCAATGAAAAATTAGCAGATGCTGTTCTTTCTATGATCCCGTGTGTCCAGCTGTCAGCTTCAGTGCACAGCCTTGCTATTTCCTTTCATGTTGCCTTTACAGTTTGTTTTCTGCAGTTTGGCATCATGGAATGGATTGAAATTGTAGCTGCAAGCATGACCCTGCTTCATACATAAGGTCCTTGTGCAAGCACCTATTTCTGTACTTCAATCCCTTTTCTGCCAAAGATGAAATTGTAATTTCTTGAATGTTTTGGTAATAGTATATATAGCTGTATATGTGCAGTCTGGAATATCTGCAGACAGTACTGGTGAAAACAAAAGTCTAATACACAGACAGTAATGAAGCTCCAGCTTTGTAATCAAGGCTGAACTTGATAATTGTAAAAATTGCCAAGTTTATTTTGTGTATATGTCATTTACTTATAACCAGTTATAGTGGAATGGTAACAATGTATGTACTAATGAAGAATTTTCTCTCTTTTTGTTTTTAAAAACAGCTCTCTAAGAAAACACAGCAGTGCTCTGTACACAGTATTAAAGCGAGTAATAACTAGTTTCAGCAAAGACACGGGTGAACTGGCCTCTTCATTTTTGGATTTTATGCGGCAGATTCTAAACTCTGATACACTGGTGAGTGAATATGTATGAATGCTTAAACTCAGCTGCATTTCTCTGAAATCTGCAGTGTGAGACATTCAGGAATAATTATTTCAGAAAGCAGTTGGTTCTGCAGGTTGGTGGGTGAGGCTTTTCCATCAGTAGTGTTAGTTTTTAATGAAAGCATTAGTTTTTAATGAAATCTGAAAGCTGGGCAAGATGTATGTTTGGTAAGTAAGAGGGTTTTTGAGTAGGAAGAATGGCATATCAGTTGATACTGATTCCTGAGTGAATAGGATGCTGTGGTGTCCCAGTTTTAGATTCACAGCATCCTGTTAGAGAGCTGCTGTATTGATGTGTAGTATAGAAAGAGCTATAAAGTATTTGTTAAATCTGTGATACTGACCTCATCTTGTACAGGAAAGGGTTGCATTCGTCTTGATGCAGCATATAAACTTGCCTGTTGAAGTCTAGTTTGTTAGAATTATTTACATCGTATGTTTTTAAATCAAGAGAACTCATTTTGCTAGATTTGCTCTAATGTATGTTTAAATTGAAAGGGCTTTGCAGTCCAGAAGTACTGAACATTTATGAGAACTTACTCCCCAACTGTCAAATGTTTCAGGGATGTTGTGGAGATGATGGAAGCCTTATGGAAACAGATGGATCCCATTCGGGCAGAACGCTGGGTCTTACCACTGCAGAGTTAAAACATCTACTGCAGAAGAAAGAAGAAACCCCAGAAAACCTGCTTCTTGATCTGGAGAAACATGTTATGGTAAAAGAATTCAAATAATCGAGTTGATATTGCAGTTTTCTACTAGCACATCCTGAGAGCCCAGGCAGTTAATGGTGTCATGGAAGGCAGCACATGCCTGCAAGCAGAGGGTGCAGGGTAGTGGTGAAGCAGATTATTAATGTAATAAACAACAGGAACCCCAGCTTAGCAGTGGCTGGATGTTACTGGTGACTGGTAACAAGTGGAATTAATACTGGGGCTGGATATTGTTGGGTGTTTTCATCAGAGCCATACAATGAACAATGGATACATTTTCAGTGAATTTGTGGATGTCAGTAGGATGGGTGACTTATCTGACATACAGCAAAGAGTCCATGCAGAGAGGCCTGAATAAATGCTTCAGGATTTATTTAGCAGAAAAGGCTGAAAAGGGCCAGGTGGTTTTGTTGGTTGATAGGTTAAATGTGAGCCAGCAGTGCAGGGTCACTAGAAACAGGTGAGTTGAGTGTGTTCTGAGCCATCCTGGAAGGAGTGTGGTCAGCACAGCCAGGGGCCTTGTTGTCTCCCTCCACAGGAGGCTGCTGAGCTCTCATGTGGGCCGGCTTTGCCCTCTCACCAGTTCCAGAGAGACCTGGGTAAACTGGAGAGGGTTCTACCAAGGTGGTCAGGGACCTTCAAGAGAGAGAGGAGGAAGAAGCTGGGCTTGTTTAGCCTGGTGAAGAGGGCGCAGGAGTTACTTTACAGTTTGCTGCAGCTCTTTGGGGAGATAGATGGTGAAATCAAACTTCTTTTGATAATAGCAGATGATAAATCAAGGGGCAGTGCCCCCAGATGTTTGATTCAGAGGTTCAGGTTGACATTAAGAAAAAAAAAATTAATCACTGAGTGAGAAGTGAAAGATTGAACAGGTCAGTGGGGCTGTGGGGTTTCCATCACTGGAACCTCTTTTAGATATGACTGGATAAAGTTATGGCTGATCTGATCTGGCACTGATGATAGTCCTGCTTCAAGCAGTGCTGGTGGGGACTGGACTAGAGACATGCAGAATTCAATGCATCCAACTTTTCAGTGATTATAATTGCAAACTTACCTCTGATATTCAAATTTGATTCTATGTAACTGATGGCAGCCATGCAGTAGATGGCTAATTTAAGAGAGTCCATGAAACAGCTGCTCTACAGCCTGTTGATCACAAATGCCTTTCAACTGCTATATTCCCTCCTGTCCCTTCCCTGGCTGCCTACATCTCTTAGGTAAGATATTAAAAGCTACAGCTGTTCTGAATGAGGGACAGGAGACACGTGACATTGGAATGCTTTAACAGAGAGCTTCTTAAATAAAACCTGGGGCAGTGTCGTCCTTGGGACCGTTAAAAAGGGTATTGCATCAGCTGGGAATGAAACCTAGAATGGGCATGTGGTTTGTTTAATGTCACATCTAGGAGCTCTCTGCTTTTGTTTTGTGTGCTCAGGTGTCTTAGTTTCATTATTTGTGGCTGGATAGACTGTTGTATAGTACTGCCAATTTTCTTAAAAAATAAGCAAAACATGATTCCTTCTCTGAGGAGGGGAAAAAATTCTGACTTGTTCTGTGTTGACATAGGATCGTTCTAAGGAAGATGATGGCCTCGAATCCTTACTGGACAACATCGTTGGAGTAAGGCAGATGTTGGAATCAGCAGGTGACTCTTGTCCACTGAGTGATCAAGATGTTGAGCCTACTCTTTGTGCACCAGACTCTCTTCAGAATTTGTTTAACAACAGGTAAAATGGTTGAGTGTGTCAACAGTCTACCTGTGATTTATTTGAGAAAATGGAGTAATTCCTGCATATGTAAATTAAATATATTAAAAACAGGATCTAAAGAGCACTGTTGTCACCACTGCTGCTAGTCCTGATGTATTTAACATCATGTGAGCATCAAGGGTAAGGCAGTGAGGTTCACCCCAGGTTCTGTGGTGCTGTGTATGCTTGCAGTTAGTTGTGGTTCATAACCAAACAGCTTTTGGCACTGTTTTGTCACAGGACTACGTACGTGTTGGCAGATGTGATGGATGACCAGCTGAAGTCCATGTGGTTCTCACCCTTTCAGGCTGAAGAAATAGACACTGACCTGGATATGGTAAAAGGCTTTATTAACGTATATGAAGTGGATTTTAAAATGAGGAAATTCATAGAGCCAAATGGCTTATTTTCCTGAGCTCACCTTTCTGACTCAGCCCAGATAGAGAGGTTGGCCTTTATTAAAAGGGTTATCGAATGCCTTCAGATTGACTTGGAAGCTGCTACAAAATTGGGATCTTTTGCAGTACCCTAGGGGAGCAGTTGCTGTCCCAAACTGCTTTGGCAACTGCTGTTGAGGCTTTTCATTAGTTTGTATTAAATGTAGAAAAGAATGTGATTTAGTGTCTTCTCCCTGCTTGTCTTCTGTCATTGGGAAATATGGCAGTAGTAAATGAACTTCTGTGCACAAAAGCTTTTCACAGTTTTTGAAGCTTTTATAATCTAAACTTTAAAGGTAATAGTGAGAAAATAGAGTAGCATTCCTGATGCTTTTTTTTCCTTTTTTTTTTTTTTTTTTAGAACTAAGGAGTTGGCAGTGTCTTAATTTCTTGTGTGAGGAAATAATCAGCTTCTGTTGACTTCCTTGCCTTAATTCATTTTAGTTTTACTCTTTTATGTGCAAAGATAGTTACGTTTTAATTTCTTAAGCAAAACAAAAACTGTATAAAAGTGACATGAATAAATTTATAGGGCTGTAGCTTAAGCAAGAGAATTGTCTCCACTGCAGGTAGTAAGTGACAAGACATGCTCGTATTTGAGAGCTATGCCCTTCACTCCTTTTGTGTTCAGATCTGTCAAGATAATTTTGCTGCAGCTCTGCTGCATTTTTTGTTTTGTTACTGCTGCTCTTTTTTATTTGGAGGTGCTAGTAATGACTGTTTTGATTAAACTCTCTCTTTGAAGGTAAAAGTTGACTTAATTGAACTGTCAGAGAAGGGCTGCAGTGACTTTGACTTGCAAGCTGAATTGGAGAGGTCGTTTTTGTCAGAACCATCATCTCCTGGACGCACAAAAACCACAAAAGGGTTCAAGCTCGGCAAGCACAAGCACGAGACCTTCATAACTTCAAGGTAAAATGAGTTTAATGAGTTAGGAGTCTTCAGCATTGTTTTGTATGTTGTCAAAACGTCAAATACCTCTCACATTGCATCCCCAATACGGAGGATGCCTGCCCATCAGTAGTACAGTGTTTCATTAGCTAACTGAATCATGCTTTGTCGTTACAGTGGCAAATCTGAGTACATAGAGCCTGCAAAGAGAGCTCATGTTGTGCCACCACCCAGAGGAAGAGGAAGGGGAGGATTTGGACAAGGAATTCGACCACACGATATCTTCCGGCAGAGGAAACAGAACACGAGCAGGCCACCCTCCATGCATGTGGATGATTTTGTTGCTGCAGAGAGCAAAGAAGTGGTTGCTCCAGATGGGATACCACCAGCCAAAAGGCCACCAAAAGTGTCACAGAAGATTTCTTCGCGTGGTGGGTTCTCAGGGAACCGTGGAGGACGAGGAGCTTTTCACAGCCAGAACAGGTTCTTTACACCGCCTGCTTCAAAAGGTATGGTTGGTTCCTGTATTAGAACTGGAGTAAATTCATGCTAAAATTGCTTCAGTGATACTAACCCAATTTCCTAGCAGTTCCTCATCCCCAATGGGAGATCTTCCTGAAGCAGTGTTGTTGCAATGAGTTGTTTAGCACCAGGAAAGATTCTCTGGAAGGTGAGAACTTCCACAGCTGTACTATTGAAAAAAGGCTGTGAATTCCCATGCTGCCTTTCTGCCTCTCTTTTACAAAAGGAGTCGGCTCTTCTAGCAACTCTTGGAATACTTCCCTGCCTTTTGTGACATGGTAGTTCCTGAAGTCAAGCACCACAGTACATCTCTGGGTTTAAATGAGGCTTTGGAATAAAAGAATGGAAGTTCCTGCCAAGAATAAGATGCAGTTTTCAGTGAAGCTGGAAATTGTAGCCTAAAGAGTGTTAAATTTCTTTCATACACAGACAAGATTGCATTCCTTTTCCATCCATCCCATAATTAGGCCAAGTCCTTGCAGAGTAGAAACGGACAGTACTTCTATTTATAGTTATAGATACTAGGATTTATTTCACCACAAAATCTGAAAACATGAAGAGTCTGTCTTAATGTGCTAGGTAATGTGAATTCTTTTAAGCTTGAGTCCTTGCCTGATAAATAGATCTGTTCCCCTGATACTGTGCAGAATAGACTGTTAAGACTTCATGTTGGAATATTGCAGGTATGTTGATACAGAGTATCTTTATTTATACCAATTGTGTAACTATTATGTTACCACCCTGAGTACTGGGAGGATTGAAAGGGAAAAACCTCAGACCGGGTGATGTTTGCTCAGCAGTGTGTCGGTTTTCTCTCCCTGTCTAGGAAATTACAGTCGTCGTGAAGGCGCTCGAGGCTCAAGCTGGAGTGCACAGAGTACGCCCAGGGGAACCTACAATGACAGTAGAGGTGGTCAAAGCAATTTTAACAGGGGTCCACTGCCACCACTGAGACCATTAAGTTCAGCAGGTACATGGTATTCATATGGGCATCGAACTATAGAGAATTCCTTGAATTTCATTTTTGCTTTACAAATGAAACCATGCAAGGATGCTGCAGACACCTTGAAATTCAGCAAATGTTTTAAGCATATATGAACAGTTGTCACTGAGACCGTGTCAGATACGTGCTTTCGTACCAACTGCCCTGTAACCCATAAAAAACTTGCTGAATTGAACACTTGATCGCAGAACCTTAATTTTGCACTCAGACTTTTGTCATTCGATTGTCTTCGTACCTCCATGGTAATCGTAGCGCAATTAAAGCAGGCAGTGCTTGCCTAAAAGAAAAGTGAAAATTAAAAGGAGGAGACAGACGCTGTTTGTATCTCATCCTGGTTTCGTTTCTTACGCTTTGGCAGCAGCTACTCCGCCTAGGGCTTTTTTTTTTTTTTTNCCCCCCCTGGGGTTTTTTTTTTTTTTTTTTTTTTTCCAACTGAGTATACTTTTCTTTGCTTTAAGGCTACCGACCGAGTCCTCGCGATCGTGCTTCCAGAGGCCGCGGAGGAATTGGACCGTCTTGGACAAGTGCTAATAGTAGTAGCAGTGGTGGCTCGAGAGGGAAATTTGTTAGTGGAGGCAGTGGAAGAGGTCGTCATGTACGTTCCTTCACACGATAAAATAAGACCCAGTGGTGGAACAGCTCAACCTTGTGGACTTCTGTGAAGATGGCAAAGAAAGCAGCGTCACTAACGGACCAATTCAGAGTTTCTGGTATCCCGAGGACACCAAGAGAATATTTTTGACTGAAGAACAAGCTTTTGTTTGATACAAGACTTGAAATTTCAATAAAATTCAAGACTTTTTTGTGTACAATTGTAAATTTTTTTTTTGTTCCTTTTGAAAGAATGTTTAAATTTTTTTGTGGATTTCAGTAGGTGATACTCAGTAAAGCACCTCTTTGAGTTAAGACTTGAAGGACTTCTTAAATATTCATTGTGCCAAAAGAATGGTGCAAGTGTTTTGTGTGTGACTTATTACTGCAAGAAAAATTAAAAAATATGTATGTAAGGCAATTCTGTTTTTTTTTCTCTCAGGTTTAGAGCCATTAGCCCTTTTCTTCCTTCCTTATTTTGTTAGCCAGTCTGGGTTATTACTTAAATGAGGTGTATCTGCCAGCAGGTGAAGTAGCTGATGATAGAAAAATGACTGAAAAGAATTAATCTGTTAAAATATACAAATGTAAATGTAATTTATGTAGGTTTTGTTGTACATCTTGGGTAATGAGATTAGAAACTTTTAAGTCCCACACCGGGTAAAATTTTTAATAATACCTTGTCACTAACTTCAGGGAGAATAAATCAACATTCCATCACTTACTTTACAACTCCAGCTCATGCATTAGGAGTACAGGAGTTATTTCATTGGAAAGCACCACATAGTTTCAGTTAAAAAACAAGATATTCATACCCTTAGAGTAGCTGGAGTTAATTTTGCTCCCTGCCTCTCCTCTGCCTAACCACAGTTGAGGAGAGAGCAGAGACACAGGTGTATAACCTGAGGAAACATGTAGTGAGGTGCTGTGGTTAAACCTTGTCTGTAAAGAGCTGGAGTTTTGTTCCAGCAATTAGACTGAGATACAGTGCAAAAAGAAAAACTTGGAGGAGTAGGAATTCATAAAGAAATGTCACTACTCAATTAAATTCTGATTTTATTTTCATGTGGAACTCGGTGAAGTAAGGTTTTATGTGTTTGCATTCCTTTGGGCTCCATGGGTTTCACAGAATTAACAGATTTTCAGTAGCCATTTTTGTACAGGGCCACCTGCAGCATTTGCAGATGAGCTCCACTGTCAGACTTAGTTTGATTTTCACTTATGCTTGGTCTGTTGACATGACAGAAATGCTGTAGAGTGGTCTTACTCTGCTTAAATATGGCCCAGTTCTTGTTTTATGTAATTTTGACTTACTTTGGACAGCTTGTGTGCCTAGACTGACGAACTTTACTGCCCTGTTTTAAGTGTTTCTAAAGTATGGTAATATGTTAAATTGAAATTATTTTACATTTATACTGCATGACTGAATTAAGTAGGTTTTTCATTTGATATGCAGAAGGCCCCTGTTAGCTGTATTTTTTTCTGTGTGGAGACTCTGAGACTGTCCCACTGCTTGGGAGGTGATTGAAAAACCTATGGAAGTAGATAACAGCCATGAATTGACTGGGTGCACCTGCAGGGAACAATATCACTTCATAAACACTTTAACCGTATTTAAAATAACATGGACAGATTTGGATTGGAAGCCAAACAGTTTTCTGAATGGTAAAATAATAGGGAGATGTAATTTTACTAATAATTATAATTATTAAAATGGGTGAAGCTTTCACAGGCATTACTGTTATTAATACTATTTTTTTAAGGAGCACTGCATAAATATTTTTAAAGCTAACTCACTCCTTTATACTATGTGTTTAAGGTGGTTTTATTTTTTTAGAAATTTTACTGTTTTTGAAACTAACAGGGATA
Source organism: Regulus satrapa (assembly GCA_013396955.1). NCBI lineage: Eukaryota > Metazoa > Chordata > Aves > Passeriformes > Regulidae > Regulus > Regulus satrapa. The sequence goes on from VWZN01001875.1 coordinate 292,873, forward strand.
TAAATAATTTGGTTTCTGCCAGGCAATTTGAAATGAGAAGTAAAGCGTCGAGCATGGAATAAATATGTAAATATTCAGTACTGGTTTTTCAGAGTTTAAAATACACAGCATGTCACATTAGTGATTTCCAAACTAGGAAGAAGTAAAGGGTTGGTTACACTGGTACATGAAAACTCTGTAAATTTAGTTCAACTTGGAAAAAAAAAGCGTGTGTATATCATGCTAAGATTGGCTTTTTTTGTGGTTTTAAAATTTTTTAAAAAATTAATTAATTTAGTTGTGTGACCCTTCAAAGCAAAGTGGTTCCTTTCATGGGTAAATTCAGCAGGAAATAACGCTGTTTAAAACTCAGGTGTTACTTGGTTTACTCTTCAAAACGGCATTGCTACCATGAGTAAATAACACTTGAAAGTGTTCAATTTTGCTTTTGGTACTCTGGCTAAAATAAGACATTTCCAAGTTTTGTTTCCTGACTGAAACACGAGGCAGTGGCTAACTTTGAGACTCCTGTGCTTGCCTGATGAGCAGAACAGAGGGAGGGGGGTGAGTGAGGCAGAAGAGATCTCCAGTGCAGCACGGACAGACGAAGGCAGGGTTTGTGTGTGGCGGAAGGGTGAGACAAGTTTTGTGCGTTTGTTTTTGCTTCCATAACCTTTAGCTGCTGTGCAGTCTGTAACGTGGCTGAGGACCGGTGCACATGGACGGGTTATCAGCCCAGATCCTGGACTGGTCTCTGGTTGTGCCATGTTGGCTTTTGGCCTTTTATTTTTCTGCTGAGTGACTCCTCCAACAGAGGAGGAAAGAGAATGTGTCTTGCATCAGATTCCTGCTTGAGTGCCCCATGTTTAAGCAAATACAACGGCTCTGTTTTGCTTTTCTTACATGGTCCCTCCCTCCTGGGTTTTTGCAGTGGCCATAAAACTTGCATTAGGGGCGAGATTCCTGCGGTTGATGGACAGAGAATGAATTTTTCCTTCTTTCCCCATTCATTGTCCTGTTGTCTGTGCAGGACTGGAGTGCTGTACTCCAGGAATTCTCAAATTTCTGCCAGTGTTTTGCCTTCCAAGCAGTTGCTCATCCCATTCAGAAACTCTCATCTATGTCCTGGGAGGGAAATCAGGAGAAGGGACAGTGTGACTGAACCCCTGCTTTGTTGATTCTTCCTTCTAGGAGGGAAAATGCAGCCTTACCTACTCCAGAGCGCCGAGCCTGTAATTGCAGTGCATTTTGACTCCTGTGCTCTGCAGGCCACAGTACCTAAATATTGCTATTCCATCTGATAAAGAGGGTACTCAAAACTTCTGTACAGAATGAGGTGAAAAAAACTCTGTTAATTACGGTGCAGACCCTTTATTAGTTCAACTTTTATACAAAGTGTACTTCAATGTGATACAAAGTGTTACACACACTGGAGATTAGGATCTGTTAAGCGCTGGTTTATCCTTGTGCATATAAAGGTAGAAAATGTAAATAGACTGGCAGCGACCCATAATGCTGGAAGACAGTTCAGTGTTTACTCAGTTAATAGAAAGTTGCATAGAATTGTAGGTCTTTGTAAAGGCATCTTCTGCGTGGTAAAATCTCCCTGACCTACCGTACTCCGTCTGACAACAGTACGGGAGAAAGGCGAGGCTAGTACTGCTCCTTGTCAATACTACCCAGCACGTCTGAGGAAAGTGGCTGTAGAGAAGCACCATGCCAGAAACATCCAAGAGGACAGCACATGGAAAATATAGGCAAGGCTACCAATTTCTATCAATTGCAGGAACTGTATTCTACCGGGGGTCTATTAATACATTACTTCATACAAACACCTAAGAACAGTTCAGATATAACCACTTTTGGGCAGTCAAAATACATCACTATAATAGCAGGCATTCTGCTTGACTGTGCGATTCCCTTCCCTTCTGTGCTGACAAGAAATAATCTTGTATATGCAAGTGCCACACACCTTACTTAACCACTTGCTCTGAGTTTTGTTTCTGAATCTCCCAGGCTTGGTACCGTGGCATTGTGTAGCCACCCAAAAGTGTGGATAAAGACTGAATCCTGTTTAATGCCATGTTAGCTCCCTGCCACACGCTGGCAGCTCACACTGAAAAACTGCCTGGTGGCACAAGCTGGTGCAGCCACATCTCTCTGCTTTTGGGCTGAAGGAACAGTCACGCCACACTTGTTCTCTCTCTCTGCTCTCCCTCTTCTGGCTGCAAAGAGCAGGAAGCAGCAACTCAAAATACAATTTGCACAGTTACTGGTCCACTTGGAGCAGCAATTCCACTTGTGAGGAAATGGAACTGGTTAAAGTGTGATTTAGTATGAGAATAGTTAATACCAGTAATTCTGAGGTTGGATTCCTCCTGTAATGCACTTTTATAATATAATGCTAAATAACATATAATGAGTCACATCACGACCTGTTAATGACTAAGGAAGTAGCATTCCCAAGTGAATGTCTAACTTACGTCAAGTCTACTACGATGTTTGGAGTCTTAGTTTTTGTGAACAGGATTAACAGACTATTTAAAAGGAAGAAAAAAAATCCTTTGCTGCTATCAACTGCTGTTAAGAGCTGCATAATACGTGACACTGGAAAAGCAGGAAGGAGATGAAATATTAACATAACGGGCTATTTAATGCCAGTCTAGTCAATTGTAAGACATGATGATGATATTTCAGCAATGCCACCCTTTGAGGGGTTCATTAGCAGAGGAAAATCTCAAGTGCAAAACTGTTACCAACCCAGAGGAATGGCATAAAGCTTAAAGTCACCAGAGGGACCTGATGCCATTAGCCACTCTGTGCCTATTTAAAACATCTCTGAAAGTGCTTTTTTGCTGCTAAAGAAAACCCAAACTGACAGCCCGTTCCAGCAGCCAGTGGGCCCAAAGTGTGGCCACACTTCCACACTGGGAGTTCGGACTGTCAGAGCTTGAGTGCACAGCAGAAAGTCCTTCCTTTACCACCTAGGATGTGTTTTCTCATGCAGTTTCATGTCCGTCACTTAGGGAAAAGACAGCAGACCAAATGCTAAGTAAACATTAAATAAAGCCTATTTCCCATTGTAGGAGAAATTTAGTTATAAATGTGTGGGTGAAGTTTCTAAAGCAAACAAATGCAGAGATCCCATTATGGGGAATGCACAGAGCTAATAATTTGCTTTCTTCTGTGGTCAGAACAGAAAAGATTGGGTTACTGCCCTCTGACTCAGGAATGATGATCCAGCTCATCGAGTTCTAAAGGATTTTGAAGTAATTTTCTTCTTTACATTAGGCAAAGCAGATAAAAGTCACATCACGACCACACAGTTACAGTACACAGAAAAGCACTAACTGAATCTAATAGCATGAAATCTGATGTTGCCAAAAAGCTTGAAAATGCAGCGTGACTGCTGCAAAAATGTCAGGCAGAGCACAGACACAGCTTGCTTGTTCAGAACACGAGAGTCACAGCATCCTTACTTTCTACCTATTGCTCTACTACACACACTGATGTAAACGAACTGACCACTGAACATTCACTGTGAATGAAGGTCTTCCCAAATTATAGCTACTGGTTTACTGTTTTAGATTATTAAATATGGCTGCTTAAGAGATGTGCTATGGCATGAATTGGTGAGATTGCTAGTGTCCCAAATACCCTCAGTTACTTTGAATGTGGAAAATCCCTGCTTTAACAGACGAGCTATTTATGTCAGTTTTTAAATGCACAAGACCAGTTTTTAAATACGAAAGACCTGAATATGTGCACATCTGCCTCAGTGGTACTAAAGAAACAGCAAGTTAGCAGGATTTCTTAATGCCCGAAATTTAGACAGCTCTGACCATAAATCTTCATAATGCAGACTATGTGCTAAAGAAGATTGCTCCCTCTCTCTTTGGTTATGATATTAGCTATAAAAGCATTGCTCTGAGTGACAGCAAGGCATGCACAGTAATGCAGTTGCTTTCTAAACTATAAAATTAACATATTCCAGTTGCTGAACCCACACACATTTTCCTGAACCTTCAAAACTGATGTAACACATTCAGTAAAGAGAAGGCCAGATATCTCTATAGTTAGTCCACTGATGAACTGAGAATATGGCTTAGTTATACCACTGAGAACAACATGAACAGGCTGTGTAAAACGTTTGGAGAAGTCTTCAAACAGATTTCTCTTGCAGTGCTTACAGATAAATGCCTCCTTTATTTGTGGGTCTGTTAAAAAATCCTATTGTGAACTTTGAATCATAGAATCATCAAGGATGGAAGAGACCAAGTTCAACTGTCAACCCAGAACTACCCCTGCAACCCCTAAACCATTGCTGAGCCCCAGATCCTGACAGCTCTTCAGCACCTCGAGGGATGGTGACTCCACCAGCTCCCTGGGCACCCTATTCCAACTCTTGACTGCCCTAACAGTGAGTTTTTTCTCTAACATCCAATCTGAATCTCCCCTGCCTGAGCTTAAGGCCATTTCCTCTTGCAGAGGAAGTAGTAGAGACCAGTCCCCACCTGGCTACACTCTCCTGTCACGGAGATGTAGAGAGTGAAGAGGTCCCCCCTGAGCCTCCTCTTCTCTAGACCAAACAAACCGAGCTCTTTCAGCTGATTCTCAAGACAAGATTTCTAGATCTTCCATGAGCTTTGTTACCCTTTGCTGGACATGCTTCAGCAATGCTTCAAACTTCAGTTTCCTTTTTAAAGTGAAGGGCCAAAACTGGACACAGCACTCGAGGTGTGGCCTCACTAGTGCCGAAGACAGAAGGAAAATCACTGCCACATTATTTCTGGTACAGGCCAGGATGCCACTGGTCTTCTTGACCACCTGGGCACACTTTGGCTCATATTAAGCCAGTTGTCAACCAGCACACCTAAGTCCCTTTCTGCTGAAGACCTCTCGAGCAGCTCTGCCCTCAGCCTGTAGCACTGCATGGGATTGCTGCAACTCAAGTGCAGGATCCAGCACTTTGCCTTACTGAAATTCATGCAGTTGTTCTTGGCACATTGATTGTGTCCAGGTCTGTCTGCAGAGTTACTCAGGATGCAATTCCCACATCCAGCTCATTAATAATGGGGTTAAACAGGACTGGCCCGAATACTGAGCCCTGTAGGGAACACACTAGTGACCAGCTGCCAACTGGACTTAGCTCCATTCCCCACCACTCTCTGGGCCTGACAATCAGACAATTTTTTACCCATTGGACATCCATCCATCCAGGTCCCAAGCAGCCAGTTTTTCTAGGAGGATGTTGTGTAAGACAGCACAAAATGCTTTACTGAAGTCTAGACAGACAACATGCACAGCCTTTCTGGCATCTTCTCCTATGACTAAGGTCACTTTGTCATAGGAGATGATCAGATCAGTCAAGCAGGACATGCCTTTCTTCAATCTATGTTGTCTGGGCTTGATCCCTTGGTTGTCCTGTGTGTGCCATGTAATGGCACTCAGGATGATCTCTTCCACAATCTTGCCCAGAGCTGAAGTCAGTCTGAGAGACCTGTAGCTCCTCAGATCATCCTTCCAACCCCTCTTGTAGATGGATGTTACCTCTGCTAATCCCCAGCCAGCTGGAACTTCTCCAATTAAGCAGGACTGCTGATGATTGAAAGTGTTTTGGTTAATATTTTTGCCAGTTCCCTCCTTACTCTGGGGTGGATCCCACCAGGGCCCATAGCCTGTGAGTGTCTAACTGGCACAGCAGGTCAGTAACCATCTCATCCTGGACTGTGGGGGCTTCTCTCATCTGCCCAGGAACAACTTCCACCTCAGGGAGCGGGGTATCCTGAGGACAACTAACCCTGATATTGAAGACTGAGGCAAAGAAGGCATTAAGTACCTCTGCCTCTTCCTCAACCCCTTGTCACTACACCACCCCCTGGGTTCAACGAATGGTGGAGACACTTCTTGATCCTCCTTTTGCTGTCAGTGTATTTACAGAAACTTTTTTGTTGTCTTTAACTGTAGTGGCCGAAGCAAGTTCCAGTTGGGTTTTGCCCCTTTTAATTTTCTTCCTACTTGACCTGGTGACATTCTTACAGTCCTCCCAAGTTACCTGACCCTCCTTCTAGGGGTGATATATTCTCTTTTTTCCCCCTAAGTTCCAGCTTAAATTCTCTCTTTAACCACACTGGTCTTTTTCCCTGACTTGTCTTTCTACACAATGGAGACAGTCTGTTCCTGAATATTTTAACAATTACTTTCTAATGCACATCCAGCCTTCATGGACTCTTTTGCCCTTCAGGATAGACTTCCAAGGGACTTGGTGAATCAATGTCCTAAACAGGCCAAAGTCTGCTCACCAAAGTCCAAAGCAGAAGTTCTGCTGGTGCCCCTCCTTACTTCACCCAGTACAGAAACAGCTCGTGGTCACTCTGCCCAAGACTGACCAGCACATCACCCACCAATCTTTCTTTGCCCACAAACAACAGGGCCCCTCCTCTGTCAGGCTCATTTATCAGTTGTGTTAGTTAGAAAGCTGTCTCCCACGCATCCCAGGAACCCCCTAGGCTGCTTCCTCTCTGCTGTATTTCCAGCAGACATCTGGCAAGTTGAAGTCACCCATGAATACAAAGGCTGGTGACTGTGATGCCTCTGCCAGATGCTTGTAGAATGCCTCATCAGCCTGCTCCTGGCTGGGTGGTCTCTAATGATCTGCCCCTACTGACCCTCCCTGTGATCCTTACCCAGAGGCACTCAACCGTGTCATCCTCATCATCAACACAATCCAAACACTCCCTACTGTCCAACCACCTCTCCTGCCTCACCTGTGCAGCCATTGCAGCACTCCCTGATGACAGTAACCCCACCGTGTTTTTGTGATGGCGACAACCTTCCTGCTGAGCAATGGCTTCCAGCTCCTCCCGCTTGCTGCCTGCTCCGTGTGTTGGTGGAGAGGCGCTTCAGCCAGCCCGAGGGTTTTGCCTGCATCACAGGCTCACCTCTAGTGATCCTCCACTCCCCGAGGTGCATTCGACCGCCTCAGGGAGGTGGAGAATGCCTCTACCAGTCAATCTCTTCTTCAGATGCTCTAATGTCCCTTAACCCTTCCTCTCCCCTTTGAGCTGTGCTGCTGAGCAGAGCAGATCATGCCCCTACTCGCAACTCACACAGGTGCTCTGTTACCTCTGATGCCAGGGCCTGGCTCTGGCACTCCCTGCTTGAGCACCAACACAGATGTCAGAAGCCCAAGTGACTGTGCAAGTATTAATCTCTTGAGCATATCAAGTAGGCTTAAACCTGCCAGAAGAAAAGTAAGGATACTCTAGGTATTGATATATACCTTAAAGACATTGAGTACCAAATGGACTGGTCTTATGCTTAAAAAGATCCTGAAGAAATACGTGATACTTTCACATAGAAAAGCTTCAAATTTTTAAATAAGAAGCAGATCCATTCCCACAGACTCAAAGTTACTCACACATATCTGTTTAAAGGGTTTTAGATTAGTCTACTACCTTGGGCTTTAGTATTAGTCTCTTAAGTGTATATCAGCCTGGGAAATGAGAAGAAGCTCTAAAGCAACACCCGAAGCTGTTATATTGCAGAAGAATTACAATTTAAAGTGCTTGCTTTCCACCTTTGAAATAAGACCTTCTACAGACTACAAACAAACAAAATCTTATTAATTTCTATTACTGACTTACTAATTCTACTACTCACTTTTCCCCAAATTAAGTACATCCCAAATGGTCACATTTGCTTTTTTGTTTGAAATAGAGATACTTAGATTGTTTTTTCTTCCTGGTCTGTAACAGCCCATATCTTTGACTTTAAAAGGCTGTAGCTTTCAGTCTTGAAAGATTCCTGTAAGTGATGCAGTAAAGACAGAATAAATCAAATCTCCTTCCCCTTTTTATAAAAACATTAGCTAAAAATATGTCTTCCAATTACTGGTTTTAATGACCAGTATTCCCTCAGAAAAAAAAAATCTTCTGCTTGTTTGTATGGCCCCAAAGGAAATACAGTTGTAATTTAGACTTCAAAAGAAAAGAAAGAAAACAAGTAAATATGAAGTTAACCAATCATTCAAAGAAAGTAGTTTGCCAGAAGTAAGTAGTTTGCCAGTATTTGAAGAAAATGCTTTTTGAGCTTAGTACTATTTAGATAACTGTAACTTCCCTAGGTTTTCTTTTCACACTCTCTAGTCGTGTCAAAGGACGGAAATTTGACTTCCTGCTTCCCTCTGTAGTAGTTAATCTACAGTCCTTCTGCAGCCCCTTCAGCAGCTCCATTAACTCCCGTTTCTCCAGCTCCGCCTGCTCCAGCTCTTGACGGTGCTGTCTCTCCGCAGCCATCAGAGACCGCACATCTGACATCAAACGTGACATCTGACTCTGGAAGGCAAACACAAATTCAGCTCGAGGAACAAACTCTCCTCTAAGGATGATGCTGCAATGAAGTCGGACTGGCCATGCACGTGGGGCGACGGAGTCTTGGGATAAAAGCACGCCGCAAGAATTTTTTGATAGCGCAACAAATGTCAACAATTTGAGACACAATGCAGCATTCACCTTCTGGGATGGTCTTGTCCTAAAGATTCCAATATGTTTTCCAAAAATATTTTGTTTCCATATTTTGTTTCTTATGAAGTATGATGAGCCAATTTACCTACCTGCTGCTTTTATTTTCTCTTTCAGTAATCCAAACAAAATACGGTTGTGATTTTATTCAGATTCATTATTCAAGGATTTAACATCAAATCCAGTAAAAATAAAATATAAACTTTAAAAACACTTTAGAAAGCTTTTAAAAACTCTTGCTTTAAAAATAATTTTCCTGTGATTTAATAAAAACAGGATGAATAAAAGGACAAGACAGCCCTGCTTATTACTTGATGAAGTTTACTGTGAACCTTTCCAACCTTCTGACCACGGTGCAAATACCACTGTTGGCAGTAGGGCTCTGTGTCAGCTCTGGACTAAGCCACTTCAGATAGCAATTAAAAATTGAGCTGGATGTTTAATTGCATCCAGTTTGTGATGTATACTCCACATTTAGACACTGAAATCAGTTTCAGATTGATCTGTTGACAACGTTACACACATACAGGACATGGATGGAGTACCCAGGGGAGCTCCAGCGAACCTGAAGCAGATAAGCCACAGGAATACATCACCCAGCCTTCTTCTCCACAGAGCTAACCTGGCAAAGCTTCGATGATTTTGCTTCCCATACTTAATGACACTTTCCTCTGTACAAGACTTTATTTACAACATAAGAAACTGCTACTGGGAAAAGCAAAAGGCTAGACTGTTAAGAGAGATGAAAAAAAAAAAAAGTATTGTATTTACCTTTAGTTCTTCAATTTCATTTTGCAGAATACTCTCTTTTTGGACCATATGCCTTCTCTGTGAATCTAACCTTGACTCCATCTCATGTTTTGCCTCCTCCACTCTGCAGATCATTTCTGACCTAAAAAGTTTATTTCTCCTTGTTAAGTCTTGTAAGCAGAGAAAAGAATGATCTTCAAAATCCAGCAAGCCTTCTTGCAGCCAAACAGACTCAACTGATTCCTCTACAGGATGCCCCTGAAGAGGCATAATTTATAAATTTTAAAAAACCTGGCATAAAGAAGTGCATTCAGTGCCCATGAGCAGCCTATAGAGGGACAATCATATCATATTCCTCAAGTCTGAATCCTACAGCACTGCTAAACATGTAAGGAAGTGAGACAGCCTGAGTGTGTGTTGCTTACAGACCCAGTTTAGTGGTGGGTCTGGCAGTGCTGGATTAACTGCTGGACTCAATGATGTCAGAGCTCTTTTCCAATCTAAACCACTCCGTGATTCTGTGTAACCTTGTTCACTTTCATGGCAGACACTAAATGACCCTATGCAGTAAACTGTTACAGCCTAGTTACTCACACAGCCCCACAGCCAAAACCAGAGGGCACTACATTAACCTTTCGAGTTGAGAAGCCAGGCCACAGAATCCCTTGTGTCTCAACACATTTAAACCGTATTTGAGCCTGATTTCACAGCAGTGCTCTAAAGCACAACACTTAGGAGCTGAAAGATACAAATGGGAAGGAGCATGAGGGGTAAAATAAAGTCCAACTGGAATGTAATGAAAAGGGAAAGCTATAGAAACATACATAAGAGGAAAACAAGGATGCTGGTAAGAAGAGTCGTATTCACTGACTGTTAGTCTACCGGGACTTAAAAAAAATCCAAATTAGACCTTCAGTGGTTGAATCTACCTGTACCTGCCAAAATAATTACAGGTTTTTATCTTCTCGATCTGCAAAAACATCAACTAAGTAAAATTATGAAATAATGTGACTTTGTGTCTACAACAGGCCAATGTTTTTAGTTGGAAAAGCTAAACTGCCAACTTCAGTTTTCTTAGGTTTTTTTTTGTCATTTTACATAGTAAGCCCGCAGTTCTGTTCAGCTGCAAGCAATGTTATTTTAAGATCTATAGTAACTTGTAAAAAAAAAAACCAAACCCCAACAACAAAAGACTCAAAAGTAGAAGAATTTAAAGTCTATGCTGACGCATGACAAAATTCAGACCATTTACCACGTACCAGAATCCAGCGCTAGTATTTCAAAGTGCTTCATGCAGTGGCTTTAAGCCCAGCCCAAGAGAGAGAGAGAGGAGAGAAAGAGGAGGTTTGTACCGGAGCAGCTCCAGCTCGGTCCTGAGCTCCGCCACGCAGTTGTGCTGCGTGTCCTCGGCGCTGAGGATGGTGTAGCCGCAGCCGTTGGGGCACTCCCGGCTCCGGTACTCGCACACCGCCAGGTGCCCGTCCAGGTTCCGCCGCTCGATCTGCACCGTACAGCCTGAGCAGGGGAGAGCAAGGCAACAGCACAGCCACTCACAACAGAGGCACTCTGAGACACTCCCAACGAAAACACCCAAGGGAGGAAGCTGAGAAAAGCCATTCCTTCGGGATAGGAAACGTGACAGTTACACATATGTAGCTACTAATACAAGGCCGTTACTGAAAATACTGAAAGGTCTGAAGGAGGTTTTTTTTCTGTAAAGTCTTCTACTGCTGGTCTGGCATTAAATCAACTTCAGTAATGACAATCCTGTTGCCAAGCTAAGACACTAGGAGCTTGCCTGTGCTGCCATCATAGATTGCGATGGCTGAAATTGATAAAGAATAAACATGTGTAAAAAATAGCATGCTATCAAACTTAGGGAACCGTTCAAGGACATAGTTAAGAGAGATGTGGGTAAGATGGAATGTAAACTTGCTTTCCAGACAATCTGTTGGTCTTGTCCACAATGTCCTAGACCTTATCAATGTAGAACATTTTATTTATGAACATCTAATAACTCATACAAAGATAGAAACATTCCCACAGAAGTTCTAGGATACAAACTTTGCAGTTCTGTAGGGATTAAAAGTAAAATGTAAAGAATCAAAAATAAGCACTATGTAAATTATAGCTACATTTAACACTCTAAATTTGAAGTTTGTAGTTTTAACTTACAAAGTCAAACTTAGGAAGTTTGTAGTTTAATCTTTGAGGCTCACTTTGTTGAAATACACACTTGCACTTAATTTGAAGAGAATACAAACTTAAGGAAACGGAAGCAGGATTGAAACTTCTCAATAAACCTTGCCAGAAAATGACAAATGAGTTCTCTAGAAGAGCTTTACTAATAAATATTATTTGTAATTGAGGTACTCAAAATACACTCCATGTGTTCTTGGAAAGGAGTTCAAGAGATGTAAGAGCCTTCACACCCCTAACACCAGACACCCAGTGCAGTATAAAAACATACATCTGTAAAAACACTGTAAAATACATTAATCTGTAAAACACTACTGTTTCTGTAGGAAGTAGAATAGGTGAATCAAACATCTGCAGAAGTCACTTACTTCTGAGAGAAATTATAATTTCCAGCAGAGCAATTCTAGTACCTTAATCATCTCATAATTAATTACAATGGCAGACTCAACTATGCCCTTAGCACCATTAATTAGAAATTAACTTTATCTAGGAACATACAACATTTAAAACGAAATCAACTGGGAAATTTTAACAGCATTTTCCTTGTTAGAGGCATGTTTCTTTCTCAGGAGGTGTAGCCTTGTTTTAAATGAAAACCTCACCATGAACCAGAATTCAGCTTAGAATAATTCTTATTTCCAATATATGTTCTTCTTAAAACCACGTCACAGAATTGGCAGCTGTACATGCACCAGGAAACCAGGTGTTTTATAAATAAATTATGACCTCTAAGTCTTCTGCAGGTGCTACTGCATTCATTTAAACATCAGAACATGCAGTCAGAATTGGAAAACAAACTCACGACCTGACAGAAAGCAAAACTAACGCACTACCACATTTTCATGCATTTGAAGTTCACCATATTAATTCTGGTTAGTTTTTGGATAACTGTTGCTAATCATCCTGACTGCCATAAACTGCTACAGTTTTGTATTTTGTATTTTGCTCAAAAACACTGCTCTAAAGAGCAGACCATGCCAAAGCTTTTGATTCCTGTTAGAAAACAATGGCCATTATTGCAGTTCTGTTGACTGGAACATGACAAACGTGCTTTTTGAATATAAAGGATTCAACTTCTTTGAGTGTTACTCACCAGCATTGGAGCAAGGTATCTGACTGTACTCACACTCCCTTTCATGCCTGTCTATAGACTCCAGAGAACAAACCATTTCACAGCCATACTCTCTGTTTCTGCAATGCAGCTGAAGACGGTTTAAATCATTTTTCATATATCTACATGCAAAGAAAAGAATTTGTTCTTAAATCTGGGAAACGTTATTGAAAAAATTGTACCTTTAACTTTTGGAAAAGAAAGCAATATTCTGATCTCCATTAGGAAAAACTGTGAGTAACTAGCTTAATTTCCTTATTTTTTTTAAGAATTCAAGTGACCATGTCTTTAAGAATACAAGTGACCATGGAGCTTGAAAGAAACAATGTTAATGGAAAATTCAGTCTCCAAATTTAAATGTGCAAATGAAATCTTTACTTCTGAATAATTTTTAATTGTGACCTTTCACTGGCTCAACAGATATTATCAATAACAAACACCAGGGCTACTCATTTGCCATTTAAGTTCTGTTTCTAAACATGCAAGGACAAACTAAAGCACTACAGTGAGTACAAACAAAACAATCTAAAAATTAAACTCTAGTGCTCTGTCTATGCTATAGTTAACTTCCAGATAGCAAAATCTCATTAATGAAAAATACCATTGTGAGTACTAACACAGTTAAATTTACTGTAGCTGGAGACTTTAAATACGTAACTGTTAATCTGAGCAAGATTAGATAATGCAGGTGTTAAACAGCAAGCAGTATCTACTGCTGAAACTGTTTTGTGCTGGAACTAGTAGGAATTAACAGTTTAAAACAGAACAGTTTGTTTGGAAAGGACCAAGAACAATCATATGGTCCAACTGCCTGACCAGTTATCGAAGGCACTTGTGAAAATAGCCTGTTTTACATTACAAAGTGGTTCCAAACAGATATTCCTATGTCTAAAGATCTTCTTTGGAAAGAATTTGAAGGTCAGAAATTTGGTTCCTATCTCCAGGAATTGTTATTTACAAACCCCACTACAGCATCTAGCTAAGACTGAAAAGAAAAAAGGTAATGGGTGTGCAGTGACTGTCATCAATAATTGCTTTTCCTGCTTTTTCTAAAATAAAGTATGGAAAAGTTTTGATGTCCCTAACAGATATTCAGATTAATATCCAGACAGGGATCTAGAATCAGCATTCAAGGCATAAAAAGGTGGAAAACTAACTAAGTATTCTTTCAGCTTGAAATCCTAACACCCTAAAATTTAGTTATAATAAACAGAAGATGCTACTGCTTCCATGTAAGTAGTTGGTGTCTCCCACAGCCTGAGTGACAGGATGGACAGAAGATGAAGCTGTGCAAGCAAACTGAGCAAACCTGAATTCAGGTAATTTCAACGCACGGCAAGATCAGCGGATACCTGTAGAGAGGTCGCAGCAAAGACACATCAATCACTTGTCTGTCTTCAGGGCAGTTACTGTGATGAACGAGCCACCCATGGATACAGGCAGTGCAGAAAGCGTGCTCACAGGGAGCCTGCAGTGGATCTTCTAACACGTCTCGGCAGATGGAGCACAAGAGCCCTTCGTTCACGTAGCCCACAAAGCGCTCAATATCATAACCCATGCTCTCCACACCTCCAACCTATCCAAAAAAATCCCAAACACACAGAAATAAAGCAAGATTTCTGCTGAATCTGTATGGGTAGATCCACAAAGAGGCCCGAAAGCAATTCTAAAAACATGGACAGCTTGATGTGAATAAAGAAGTGAATGTGTGAATGCAAGCAAACATTTAAGTGGCAATTGAGAACTGTACTGCTGGATGTCAGAAGCACAATTTTCTATCAAGATATGCTGAACTCTGAAAGCAAAGACTTTGGCACAGTTGAGCTGCACTTCTTCTGAAAGCTGTTATTGAACATAAATGTAGCAGCCACTGTGAAACATAGAGTTTCTATTTACATGAATTCTACCTGAAACAGAAACATCACATAAGCTCAAATGCAAGTGTTCACTTTCCATTTTTTTTCATACTTTTCATGTAATGCCTAACAAACTTAAAAACAGTGTTCTTACCAACCATAGCTGTGGCACTTTCAGCTAGCAGACCCTGGATTTATGACCTGCACATCACTTGAGATGTTGGTTTCATACTGAGAAAAAGATTTTCTACTCACTGTAAACCTCCGTTTCAGAGGGAACAGCGTGGAATCTCCACATGCCTACAGACATACTTAATATTCAGGAAGTAAAAGACGCCAAAACTGCAGCTAACCCTGAAATCAAGAAGAGCTACTGTCTTTACCTACATGATTTATTTCATAAAACTGAGAAGCTTTTGAATGGATTTGAAAGCTTTGTGAAGAAGAACTAATGGGCAATCTGCCTTCATCTAAATCCTAGAATGAAAAACCTTGTGGAAGTTGGTTAAGACTCCACAGAACTCACTTAAAAGAATAAGTTTTAAGCTCCACATTGCTCCTTGACATACAAAGTTACTTTTTAAAACCCCCTGAGACTTGTGAAAGAGGTTTTTATTATCTGTGAGGTTTTCTAAATAAAACAGAAAAAGAAGGTATCTTACCTTTGTAGATTTTACTACATATATATCTGTACTTTGCCCAAATACTTCAGAAACAGTTTTCTGAGCAGTAAGGCATGTAGTAATTCCTTCAGTTTCTCTTCACTGCTTTATTATTATGCCTGTGAGAAAAATTAGAAGGAGGAAGGCTCAGTAGTGTTTCCTGAGTCCTATGTCTAACAAGCCAGCTACTGAATAGGTGCTGTGCAAACAGCCCATTAAAACCAAGTTTTCCAAAGCCACTCAAAACCTACAATTCCACACAGGAGAACTGGCTAGATTAGGGTGAAAATAATCATCAGTCTCTGTTTCAATTACTACTGACGCAGATATTTATTACAAAACTGAACACCCTGCTGATCAATTTTGAAGTCAGTTTTGTTTGTAAGACTGAAGACGACAGAATTCAGTATTATTGAAAATACAGAAATCTGGTAAAATTATATTCCTCAAAAAGATGGAAGTTCCTTATCTACCTGTTCTTATCCAGTCATGCCAGGCACTTCATTTTTAAAACAAAGCTATTAGTCAAGTTTGATGTATTGACAAATACCATTGCTGTGATATGTAGAATAACTAGGGTTGCTCCCTTAAAACATGATAAAAGATATCATTACTTAAACCCCTCCCTTAAGGTATGCTAGATGACTTAAACAGCATCCCTAGACTTGAGATGAACTGCAACCCTAACACTCTGATTTGGTTTGGTGGATCCCAGAGGATTCTGCTTTTAGGAAACTTTCAAGGAGAGATAAGAGAGCAAAACTAAATACTTTTACTGTCCTAGAGTTTCTGTTCTATTGGAATTGTGGGTGCTGTGAGCTACATTTTGCACAAACACTGCTAGTCCCTGAGGACCAAGCCTACAAGACACTATGGTGTATTTTAGCAAGTTTGAAGACTAACAGAACGCAGGAAAGAGTATTTTTACCAACTGGAGAACAAAAACTTTATTTTTGCCTAACAGAGAAATGAAGTGCAAAATACATACATTATATACACATGCCTCTGTATGTAAATATATATGGATGTATAAAGCTCCAGCCAAATTGGAGTTTAAAGAGGAGTGGATGGGAACTTTTGAGGCAAAAAATACAATCAAGGGGGATTCTTCAGCACATTTTCAAGACTCATGTTGGAGCAGCACAACGCAGTGCTGGAATCCTTATGGCCATGGATCTGGGACCTACGACAACAGCTGTTGTGTTGTCCCAGACTTTTTCTAGTAGAAGTTTCCTGACCTGAAGAACCAAAGACGTTTTATTTTCTTGTCAACTTCAAGAGATGCACCTCAGGCAAGAGATAAACAGAGGGAGAGCATCTGATGAATGTCATGCACTTCAGCAGGACAGATGATGTTACCCAGTATCTTTGCTACAAAGTGAGATAGTTGTCAGCTTCTGCTTATCCCCAGAAATTTCTCTCTTCTCCATTTGGCCTCAAAACTTATTTTACCAGTTCTGCTGCAATTCACCTATTGTCACACTCCTTTTTTGACTGCACCCAGAAATTACATTATTTTGTTGAGAGATGTCAGTTGCTTAGCTTAAGCAAGTAACATCTAAACAGAATAAGTCACTTAGAATTAAAATACAGTGTGACTTAGAATGCTGTTTGCACTGCATCTACCTGCTTAGCATATGTAGCTTGGGTTGCTGGAAGCCTCAGGCTGAAAGCTGTGGACTTTTGCCTAGACATGCTTTTGGCTGGAATTGAGTTAATTTCCTTAGCAATTTTCCCAGTAGCTGCTACAGAGCTGTGTTTTGCCTTTAGAATGAAAAGAATGCTGCCAACACAGCAATGTTTTAGCTGTTGCTAAGTAATGTTTATCCCAAGTCTAGGACTTTATTTTAGTTTTCCGTGCTCTACCTCGGGGAGCAGGTGCACAAGTAGCAGAAACCAGAAGATAAGGAGCTCATGGTCATCAGCAGAAGCTGCAACTCAAGATAAGAACAGTTAATAGCTTGCCTGCCTGGCCATGGAGAGAGAATCCAACAAGCTGTTAGATGATCCCAGACCAAAAATCACCACTGGACTAAAAGAGCCGTGTGAAGAGCAGGCAGGGAAGCATAAATTGTAAGGGTATCATTGTGCAGGGATTTCTTTGCTTGGGAGAGAAAGCACACGAACTATTACATGCTATTTGCTTTTTATTGTTTCACGTGTTTTATTTTTCCCTGCAGTTCTGGACAAGCAAAAATCTCTTCCAGACTTCACAGATATCAAGTGATTTTTTTCAACAGTTGTCATCCCATGTTGTTTGCCAGGCAGATGCACATCCCAAACCAGCCCCGAGTTGGGAACTTCACTGCCCTCAGAGATCTGGTGAGGATATGATAACAGGGAGAATACAGGTGGGATGCAGTACCCAACAACATCATCACATTGCTTCCTAAATGTCTGGCCCTAATCAAAGCTATTCCACTATGAAAGTCAGGACACTGAAATGCAATTAGCAACCTTCATTTTTCTATCATCTGCAGTTGCTTCTGAGTTTTAAAAAAATGTTTCTTTTCTACGTGAAAAAACAAATCATAACTGTTTCAAAGGCTGGAGTGAGCCACAACAGAACTACAGATGTGCATGGCTAAGACAGCACTTCCAGAAATCCTGGAGGAACAGAGTCTATGCAAGGCCCAGGGATGAGGCGATACTGAGACATGACATCTCTCCAGCCTTTATTTTCACAAAGACACACTGCGCTTTAAATCCTGCTATACAGAAGCAATATTTCAGTGTGTTTTTTGCCACTCTGACACTGTAAGCCCCTTCAAGCCAGCATCAATGCCCAAAGGGGCAGACTCACCCCATCAACTGTGACTGTAGAAGTGGTTTCTCAGACACTTGATGCATCACTCTCGGTAACTGACCTGTTTTAAGACTGAACAGGGGAAAGAACCCAACTTTAGCAGGTTTTTTTAAGTATTCTAAGCCTATGTATCCACAAATTAATGTGCTCCCCACCTCCCCCTTAGAATCATTGAGAACACTTAACTTGCCCCTTTCATAATCTGGCTCATGTGTCTCACCACACAGACAACTACACCCTAATTTGGTTTGTTAGGCTAGAATTTCTCATAGATGGCTCAGAAAAAGCTTTAGGTACTGTGTGAGCAGGGCATAACCAGGGATAAGAAACTGCAGACAGGGCAGAAAGGGAAGAAAGACAGCAGCAGTCTGTGGTCAAGGATGCCAAAGAGTTACTCCCTCAGCTCAGCTCCTCATACCGGTACACTGGGGAGTCTGATGAACATTCACATAGAGAAAATGAACAGAGAAGGGTAAGAATAAATGCCTCTACCAGGAACGACATAACTCCTACAGCTATTTTGACAAAGAACATTTTTCTACAACACTTGGTGGCCTGCAAAATCTACTGAGAACGGTGCCCTCCGTGACCTGCCTTGCACAGACCAGAGAAGGGCAACAGAGCTGGTGAAGGATGTGGAGCACAGGTCCTGTGAGGAGTGGCTGAGGGAGCCGAGGGTGTTTAGGCTGGAGAAAAAGAGGCTCAGAGGGGACGGTATGGGTGCATCTGAAAGCCAGGCGAGGGCTGGTCTCCTTCCCAGCGGCAGGACCAGGGGACATCGCCTCAACCCGTGCCAGGGCTTGGGTTTCAGGCTGGACAGCTGGAAGAATTTCTTCACTGAAAGGATGGTCAGCCATTGGAATAGGCTTGAGGATGATCTCAGAGGTCTTTTCCAACCTAATAAATTCTGTGGCCACCTCCGAAGCTGTGCAGGGCCGGACCCCGCCACCCCGAGCCGAGATCAGGCTCAGGGGAGCTCTCTCCCCTCGGGGCTGTGGGAAGGGGGAATTCTGTACAGGTAACAGGGAAAAGGCCTCCGGACTCGGCCTGGGAAGGCGCTTCGGGGAAGGGACAACGATCCCGGCCACAGAGCTGGCCTGGTAACACCTGAAGAAGCGACCCCACACCAAGCAACAGCACCGGGGCGACCTCGGGCAGCGAAAGACCCCCTACAGCCGCACGCACCCTTTCCCGCTCCNGCTGCCGGGACAGCGCGGCGGGACAATTGAGCGCTGAGGCGGGAGCGGCGCCGGCGGCAGCACCGCAGGTACGGGGGAGTGCGCTGCAAGCGAGCCTGGGAAAAACCCTAATAGTGATCTAGGTCCAACCTCCCAGCCGTAGGCACGGACGCGGTTCACTAGATCAGGTGGCTCAGAGCGACATTCAGCCTGGCCGTGAGCGATGGGGCAGCCACAAGTTCTCTGGGCAAGCTGTTCCAGTGCCTCACCGTCCTCAGAGTGAAGAATTTCTGCCTCGCGTCTAATCTAAACCCGCTCTCTCAGTTCGAAGCCATTCCGCCTTTTCCTATCACTGCGTGCTCTTGTAAAAAATTCCTTACAGCTGCTTCTGATCTGAAGCGGTTTTTCAGTAATGTTGGCCTTCGAGGCCATGCACTCGCTGCCCGCGGTTCAGCTGAGCAAAAGCTGATGGTGTGTTCCATCTCTCCAGCTGAGTTCGTGCTGCCTCCAGCCGAGATCCGCGCACACCGTGTGGGGCCGGCGGTGGGAAATCTGGGCACGCGTTCTTTGTACGTGTATTTATTTCATCTTCGCTGCGGCTAATAACGCAGGAGCAGGAGGGAGTTCGGAGTCGGCCTGGGCCGTGGCTTCGTGGCGCGCTGGGTTTGGTCAGGCCTGGTTGCTAATAAAAGCCGGGAGCGGTGCTTTTTGCACGGCTTGCAGCTGTGTCCCGGCAGCCAGACTAGCAGCAAGGCGAGTGCAAGGTTCCCCGGTGTGTCGGTGCTGTCTCTGAGGAAACCGTATTTGCATGTGGTTTCATTTCGTTGTGGTCTGGAGCCGTTCCTTGCCTTGCTACGCTCACTCGGATTTTATCTGAAAGGTCTGGCTTCAGTGGTTTGTTAAGCATCCCTGATGTTGTGTTTCTATTCCGGAGTAGTGTGAAGGGACAAAATGTAAACTTTTTGGTTATTGTTTTTTAAACATATTTTTGTTATATTTTATGAAAGCTCGTATTTTAAAACACAAAGATGTATTTCTGGATGCAGCATTTAATTTTAAAACCCACAGACCCGGTTAGGGTCTTTGTAGTTGCAAGTAGTGGTAATAGTGAAGCTACTGAGTTATCAAGGGTAGTGTCGTCAAATGCCTTAGTCATTTTCATATCTCCTAATGATTCTGTTTTTGTGGTTTAAGACAGTGCAACGACCAAATGGATTTGGGAACCAGAGCCCTCTAATCGTGGATATGTGCAATCTGTGAGCTGTGCACCTTCTCCGTCCCACAGAGCCTGGAGTGCAGTGGGCAGGGGCTGCTGTAGCACTGCAGCCCTGCTGTGCACAGCCCCTGAGCCTGGCGAGCCTCTGGTGCCATGTAGGGCTGGGTAGAGAACTTGTTCGGGTTCCCAGGGCGCCTTAAGCTGGCTGTGCTGAGCACCGGCACTTGCAGTCCGCTCCTCCTGAAGGTTCTGGACTCCTTTGCAGTGTTCACAGAGGTTTTTCATGCTGCAGAGACTCCCGTTACAGTAACTAAGTTCCCCCTTATTGCACAGCACCAAGTAAAATTCATTTGCTATCGCTGCTGTCAGGTAAACCTAACTTAAGTGAACTGCTGTAGGTAGACACAGTCAGAGAGTCCTCGTATTTTTAACAACAGCCACAGTGGAAGTGACAGCAGTTGAGGCCATTTTGCCCCTGAGATTTATGTCTAGTATAAATGCTAATTGTGCAGATACGGGGGAGAGAGAGCAGTGCTCCTGCTGTCAGTCTCTTCGTGTCTGCAAAGCGTCCTGGCATGGTGGTGTGTTACTGCTTCAGTGCAAACCGTGGAAAGAGCGGTGGTTGTGCCCCAGGAAGCCACTGGAGTGCAGAGTAGCACCAAAAAAGGTGCAGAAACACTTCCTGTGGCAGCAGGATGCAAACATGCTTTTCAGATGGTGCAGAAATTTGATTCTGCAACCTGTACGGTTTATTTTTAACCTAGTAGTTGGGGATAATTTAAAATAAAGGTGTGTAAATGGAGAATTAAACCTCTAACTGTAGTGTAAGTCGTGCTTGCCTTCTTCATTTCAGCTATTGGAGTTTTCTTCTTTTGCTTGATTTCTGTCTACTGCTTTGGAGCATTAAGATTATAACTTGTTTTTCTGTTGGTTGCAAAGTAAACTTTGTCTTATTCACACTGGCATAAGGTTGCTCAGGGGAACAATGATCTTATATTTTAAGGGGAAAAAAAATCTATAATACGTTCCTTCTGCCCACTACATGTCCACTCTTCAAGTGGACATAACATTGAGCAATAATATCCACTGCAATTCTGAGATAATTTTCTGCTGAATGTTAATCTTACTGTGGTGGACCTGAATGACCAATGTAATTGTTTAATGCAAAATTCTGGTCCCAGGTACGAGATGTACCAACACGATTAATTGTTCATTGTGCACTAGTAATGGGCTTTTCAAAAGTATGTTTCAAGTGTATAGAATAGTAAGTTTTGCTTAAAATTGTTGTTTTTTTTTTTAAAAAAATAAACTCGTGTGTGTTAAGTAGCCCTACACTGTGCATCTCCAGAGCATTTATTGCTATTGGGAACTGCATTAGTGGCTTTTAAAATGAAAATCGAGGTGCTCAGCTGCAGATTTTGTAGTTGATCTTTCTTAGTACTTAAACAGAGCATCGAAACAATACTGCTTTTTCTTAAAAGTTATTATGCTTGTGAATTAATATTGTTATTTGAAGATCTTGTATGCTCTCTAGTCTTTTGAAATAGTGCTTTTGTTGTCTTCTATGGATGAATTTTTATATTTAAAGCCTATCCTGAGTACAGTTGTCTTTATCTGCTTCCTTCCTTCCTTCCTTCCTGTCCACCCTGCAGAGCAGTACAGCTCAAAATGAGGCGATCTGCAGCTCCGAGTCAAGTCCTAGGAAATGCAGGCAAAAAGCCAAGGTTTATACCGCCAGGAAAATGCACTCCTGTTTGTCTTGAGAAGGAAACTAAGGAGATGGACCAAGAAATTAAATCAAAGGAGGTAAACTGAGCAGTGCACTAGAAAATATTTTGTACAATATTGTGATTAAAAGCGAACATCTGAGCTCATCACAAACAATCTTTGCTTAAATAATCAATTCAGAACAATATTTTATTAGCTTTGCTGTCAGTACCTTTGATCTTGCTTCTCAACTTAGGCTTCTCTCACTGTGGAATGGTTGCAGAAAAATGTTTTTCAAATAAATAAGATTAATCAGTGTTGAGCCCAAATGCAATTCTCAAGTGTAAAGGAGGTGGGGATTGCATCTTGGCATGGGCTTTATTGGATTTTTTTTTTTTTTTCTGGTAAAAGCAGTTAAAAAGCCAGGATACTCATTGTAAAGTCTCAATATGCTGGGTTGCAGTTCTGCTGCAAAGAAACTTTCTCAGAAACCTTTAATATTGATAGAGAAACGCAGCACAATTTTTATTTGTTTATCTACAGAAGACTTGTATTAAACTAAATGAATAAACTATTTTCACAAGTGTTTGGTATTGTGTACACACAATACCAGTGTGGTGTTGTTGTGATGCATATAGTTTTGCAGAGATGTATATATTTATGTAACAATTTGATAATGACAATATGTCTCAAAATCCCTTCTTGTTGCTCTTTTCTCTATTTCTCTTCATCTGCATAAAGAAAATGCTGTTGTGAATTTATTTCTCTTTTGCAGATAGATAAGACAGAGGGAGGTGCTTCATTGCTGTCTAAAATAAATGTCCAGAATCAAAATGAAAATTTTACACAGTCTGTGGAATCAAGTGGGAAAAGAGAGACAAAAGCATGTTTCAGCATTGACAAGTGTAGCAAGGCAGAGATGAAAACGCTAAATGTGCCCAAAGCTGGTAAGATGCTCTCTTTTTTTTTACTACCTTGTATCATAAGAGAATTTTAAAGCTTATGAATGATAGACTGCATATAGTAAACTTCTGTGAAATACTGTTATAAGCGTTGTGCAGTGGTGGCATTATTTGGTGTTACACTGGATGGAGTGAAAGAAACAAGTGTTAAAGGAATTGTTAAATAAAAAAGGAAAGAAACAAGGTGTTTTGGAAGCCAGTTGATAGTGTTGCTGTTCAGGTTTGTTTCTTCCAGAAGAGCCTTACAGTCAACTCACTCTAATCTACAGCTGGTGCAACACAGGAATTGTGATACCTTAAACAGGGGGAAAGTGTTGTAATTTGGAGACCTTGCTGACTGCATGCAGGGAATCCATTCTGAATGGATTCAGGGTTTTTTTCAGAATTCGTGAAGGTTTCTTTTCTTCAGTGTCTCCAGTGGATGTTTAAGGTTTAAGCCAACTTTAGGCGCAGAGCAGGACTGGCTTTGCTCGTTTGTGGGTGTGCACTTCATCAGCTGTGCCCTGGTAATGAATGCCTCTGAAAAACCAGGGTGGTAAGCACTGCAAAGACACTGAAGTGTCTGAACTATAGCGAGTGCACTTCGGTGGACCTGAACAACATTGTGGGGCTGAATGTCTTCACTTCCCAGTCTTGGTGTGCCCTCACCACATTTGCACTCAGTTCTGTGTTGCGTGAATGCAAGTGTATGACCTCAGGAGCCAAGTACATCTTGAAAGCCTGGCCCTTGAACTGGGTTGCTAGCATTGATGGGTGAAAATTGCTCCTTTTAGAGCCAGCTCAGGCATTTTAAACACTTGCCTTAACAGTTATTTCACTGTGTTTCTTCATAATTAATTACACTGATAATGATGGTTTAAGGTTCATTTAATTAATACTACTTCGTGTAGTGAGTGAAGTTTTAAAAGAGCATTTCAGGGCCACATCACCTCGAATTACTGGAAGGCTTTAACAGTCCTACTTAATTTTATTTGTTATAAGACCTTTTAAATCTTGAAGCCTCATTGAAGCAAAACTGACTTAGCTCTGTGTCCCAAGGTCCAGCCAACAGTGAGGCGAATTCCCCAAAGGGAATTATTCCCACCAGGCACACGCCTGTCCTATATGCACGCACACATGGAACACAGCACTGAGGCAAGCGTGAGCAGCCCCCATGGACACCTCCCTCCTTTCTCTGACTGTGCTCGGGGGGACAGCCTGTTTGTGGGCAAACAGTTCCGTGCACAAGCATCTCTGTGTAAATACACGTGCATGCAGAGGGTTTAGACCTTATGCACTCAGTCTGTTCAGTAGCTGGCTCCTTGGTTTGTTGGGCACCCCAGCTGTGGGCACATCAGAGGCCCACAGCTCCCAGTGCAGTTGCTGGTGTGCAGACCTGCACTCCCACTGGTACAAGAACACTGTAGGGCCTGCCAGTAACTTGTCTCAGCTCCTGGATTCAGTGATCTCCCAGCTGCCTTGTGTAGGTGCACGTGTACAAACACTTCTGGCTGGTAGCTGAACTTACCAGGAGCTAACCCCCAAGATGTTGTGGTCTCTTGAGTAACTTGAATGGGCTTCTTGGTCCCTTTTGTCCCTTCAGAGATCCTCTGCTCTCTCCAATATCTGGCCCAGACTCACAGCTGCTCCAGTATTTGGCTCCTAAGCCTCTTCTCCTCCTTCCTTGCCAGCTAGGCCATGTTGGTGTTTGTCAGCAATCTCACACAGTATATCCAGTCGGTGTGCTTGGTCTCTGGCCTCTCTGCTTGCTGACCTGTCAGGTACCTGAGCCCTTTAACCTGTGTGTGGTTCATCTCCAGCTTTCACCCGGGAAAATATTTATAAATGTAGGTTAGTAAGAAGATGGGGCTTGGTCTGGCAATAGGATGCAGTGTGTATTACTGAGGAATTATACTGACCTTCATCTGTTTAAAAGTTGCTGCCTTTTTCCTTTTATTGTTCTGTGCTTATCTGAACCATCTTTGTCTGTCCCTTTTGGATGTCTTTGTAGTTTTTGATTCTCTTTTTCTCCATCAAAGCTCTTTCTAGCATCTGGAGATTGCAGAAATTCCAGGCCCTGGTAGGCAGCAACCTCCTCCATTCTGTAAGATGCTTTGGAGAGCCCTTCCCATTGACTCTTCTTTCTGGGTTTCAGTCCCAGGAAATGGGAACGTGATAGCCCTGCTAGGATGCTGCCACTGGCATGGTATGCGTCCCAGAGTGTATGCACTCTGTTTGGCAGAGCTAATGAGGGGAAACTCAGCTCCCTTGTATGTCTTTTAAGTCTTATGGCTTTCGTGTTTATCTGCTGCATGCTGAAACTTCAAGCGTCCACTTTCAGAAAATTTTCAGTGTCTATGGGACATGTTGTTTTGATGGGTCATGCTTCCCTACAGGTACATCTGCAAACATTTGTATCAGCTAGTTCTGCTTAGAAGCACACTGGAAAGATAAATAGTGGATTTAATTCCAAAACAGTCCGGGAAATCAGCACTCATTCCAGCAAAAAATGTTACGAAGTTGAAAAGACACTAAATGTCTTTTCCATATCGTGAACTCTGGCTGCAGCTGCCGTGGGTCCTCTGTGATGACTTAGAAAAAGGATCAAAAAGTTGTGGAGTGAAACTGGGTGAGTTGCTTCTGTTGATGTGCTGTTGCATTTCTGAAGCAGGCATTCTGTGCCAAAGTCCTTTCTGTGTCTGCAGAATGAGGCTAACCCTGCAAGCCTTTGGAAAGCTGTCGTGAAAAGTGGTATAAAAGGAGGAAGTCCAATGTCAGTGTTAGTTACGGTCTTCAGGTTCACTGGTGATGCAAGCACTGTGTTGAGAAAACAGTTGGGTATTGAGTCTTCCTTAGATCTTAAGTAATTTCTTAATAACTTAGATTTTCCAAGACAGTTTCTGCCCTTTACGTCACTTTTGTCTGCTATTCATTACAGCTAATGTAGTGATTACACTGATTATGTAAATCATAACCTTCTTTGTAGTGTGAAGTTAAATTGTTTTGTCAAAGCTGGCTTTGGTATGAAATTCAGAAGTAATAGAAACCAGTTGTGAAAGCCAGAGTCAGTTGGGGGATTTTATTATTATTAAGATTTTAACGGAATTATATTTGACTGTCAGTCTCTGGAGTCTCATACTTCTGTTAAAAAGGGCATTAAAATAATTTTAAGATAGAAGAAGTCTGTGTTGGTTTATTGTCTCCATATCATTTTGTGCAGATGATAAACAGTTTGATAGTTACACTCAAAGCTGCTGTGTTTGGGTTTCCAGTGCAGCAGTGGAATGTGTAAATAAATACTGAAATTCTTTTGAAACACCTGTGAACCACTGGACAACTGCACTGTTCATAGACCTAATCTTTCTGAAACCCAGCCCTGAAAATGCTGTGCATTCTTTCAAAAAAAAAACCAAAAAAAAACAAACCAAAACAACCCAATGAAACTCAGTTATGTGACAAGTGGTGTCCATTTCTTGGAGCAGACAAGTAAGGATTTTATTCGATGGAATAAATCTAAAAATTATAGCATATCTGGCTTAAAAAATACTTGTTTCCTAAGCTTCTTAAAAAAAACAAAACAAAACACCTTTTCCCTAAAATGTCATTAATAAAAGTGAAGTGGAAGGGACTCTGAAGTTCTGTGAGATGAGGTATTTCCAGAGACATTTAATAGATTGTAGTAACAGCTGAATGAAATATACGCATGTGTTGTAACTTTAGGAGTGTTTGAACCGTAAGATATTGAACATGTTCATTGGACAGTTTATGGTGATTGTAAGTTCTGAATACTGGAAATTAATGTTACATGTTTCTTTGTAGGAAAACGAACTTTGCTACTGCATTAAGAAATGATATTTGCTTGTTTATAAGAGGAATGAACATGGCAATCTCTTTGGTGCCTTTGTTCTCTGTTTAGAATATAATACTTGTTTACACAGTGGTGGATCTCTGGGAGGGAGGTGATTTATTTGATATTGTCATTAATACTTTTTCTCACATACCCCCAAAGAATTCAGCTAAGTGTGCAAGTTCTTTGGAAATGAAAATTAGTTAAACATTCCCAAACTATTTATCAGTAACTGAAAACAAAACCATAAATGTGTTTGGAAGGATATTATTGTACCTCTCAAGTGCTCGGTTTCTACTTGTCCTCGTGGCATTCTGAGGTTCCATTAGCAAAAACAAGAAAACACAAATAATTGCATTTGAAGAAACAACGGGCAGGCAGATCCCTAAACTATATTTAGTATCTCCTCAATGTTGCTCGTGAGCAGGATTGGCAAGAACTGAGGTTTTTACCCACATTGCCTTCAATTTAAGGATTTAATACGTATTTATTTTATTTATATAACGCATACATAATTTAATTTATGTTTATTATCAGAGTTTACAGCTTGCTTTCTGTTGGTACTTCCAATCTAGGAGAACGTTGCTGTGTTTTGCCCGTTGGGCTTGCTATTTTGTGTGTGGAAATGAGCAGCTCTTTCACCTGAACGCTCAGGCACAACATTCCAGCTGGACTGAGATTTCACTGAACCGGATGGAGGTGAACTGAAAAAACAGATCAAGAGTTTTATTCTCTGACAGCTCACCTCCTGTTTGGTTGGTTTTTGGTTTAAGAGTGCCTTGTGTTTCATCCGTCGCTAACATCTGCTAAGGCATCTCCTAAGAGGAACTTTGCCAGAAGTCATGGTCAGATACAATCTTTGAGCTAACAGGACAAATTGCAATTGTGTTTCATAACCGGGTTAATGCGCTCACCCTGGATCTCTAAAGGTTTCTGAATGTCTTTCATGCTGATGTTATCAACTATACTTATTATTTGCATATAGTTTTGAATATATTTTCTCTATCTTCTCTGGAATGTTAATGTTTACTGACTACATTCATCTGTAAGGTTTGGATGCTTTGCATACTTAGGCTTCATTTTTCATAATGTGGTTACTTCAGCTTACTAGAAAATTGTTGCGGGTCTGTCTGATATCTCTTATCACTCTATATGAATAAAATCCTTTCAACCAATTAATGTGAATATTAAGAGAAAATCCACTGTTCATTTATGACAGTAGCACTGTCACTTTTAATCAGAGGATTTAAAAATTTTATTTTCAGGACTTTCATATTATCCAGTTTCAGTCTAACTGCCTACTTATGGTTTCTAGTAACAGAACTAAAAACATTCATGCCTGGCATCTCATAATGAAGCAGATTATTCCTAGAATTACTTCGTTATCTGCAAAAGTGCAAGTATTAATTTAATTTCTGTTGCCCTTCACAGATGAAGTAGAAAAGATATTTCAGTCAGTCTATTTTAGTGGTGGAGCTACATGTGTAGCTGCATTCTGTGTGTCCTTTAAATGTTTTTATAAACAGCTGGTAAAACAGTTAAATCTCTGGCTGAAAGATGCTCCATAATAATGTGTAGCTCTTGATAATTACCAAGCATACCTTTGAATAGCTATGATGTGACTGGATGCCTGAAATTTATTACTGCATTGTTTTCAAGTAAGATTTTACAAGTCTGTAAATTTTGTTGTAATTTCTTATTCAAAATAGTATCAAATTACTTTGATAGATCTTTATGATTTAAATTGTTGTCCTTCTCCCTGCAATGCTCCAGAAGAACAGTTTGTGATAGTGAATAGACAAATCTATAGACAAATTTGTTCTCAATTCAGGATAGTTTCTTTACTGTTTAGGTGTGATCTGTGCCTGCTTGATCAGTCCATCTCAAGAGATAGGAACTGGTTAATAAAACTGGATTGATGTAAATACATCATAAGATAAATTGTCCCTATCTGATTGGATTCTGGTTCCAGAAGTGTTCATGTATACATCAGTCACTGTGGGTCTTGTGTTTTCTGGTCTGTAGCTTTGGGATTCCTTGACATCTCCTCAGGACAACACCTTTTACTTGGTGCTCTTCCTTGGGGCGTGATGTTTTCTACTCTGCTGCTCTCTTAAGGCTTTCTCTAGTGTTTCCCCAGCTGATTGTGCATGCTCAGTGTTCCCCCGGGCTGTTGTCACATTGCTGACTCTGTTTATTCATCTTGAATTTGGGATGCCCACCAGCTGAGTGCCGGTAGAATCAGCAGCCAAAAGTGAGATGGAAAGAAGGAACTTTACAGCAGCTTCACCACCAAAGGCAGCATCTCATATAATGTTCAGCAACTGCAAAATTGCTTTCCTGCATGGGGCAGCCACCTGCAATGCTGCTGTAAAACAAATCCAGACTTGCATAATTCTAGTGGGATATTTCCACAGTTAGTACAACCTAATTTATAATTTGGTATGATCATATCTTGCTGTCATATGAATAAGTAGGCTTTATGTAATGATAGATGATATAACGAGGATATTCATGCATTGGAGAAAAGAGCAGTGAATTGGCAGAGAAATGTACTTTTCTTTTGCCCCAGTTAAATGTGCTTTGCATTTGAGCTAATGAAGATAATGAAGGAGAGGGGAAAGAAACAGAAATCAGAAAATAAAGAAAAATAAATGTAAAAATAAACAAAACTAGGTGTAAGATATTCAACGTTTTCCAAAGAAGTTGGAGGGAATAAAATGAAAGTTTCACAGTAGTAACTTGCCTATTAAATTGAACTGTGGCTGCTTCTTTACAATGAAAAATATAAATTCTAAGTTTTACTTTTGAGAGTAATACATCTGTTATTGAAGAAAGCTGTGCTCCATGTAAAGATAATAGTCTTTCATACGTTTTTAAAAAAAGGTGTTAAGTTATTGAAAATTAATATTTATAAACAAACAAGCAGAAGGACTTAAATACTCATGCAGAAAGAAAGGTCTGCTTGGAAACTTCAGATATAAAGCAAACACCTCTTTCCAAGGGCTGGCAGGGGCTGTGTTGGGAAATGAACGTACAATCCTAATATATTTATTACACTTTAACTTCCTAGAGTTGCATGCAAGCACACAGCATATAGTCTGCAATATACAGAAAAGGAAATTATCTAATACTGTAACTTTAAAAATAAGGAACTTAGAAAATACCCTGCATAGACATTATCTTAAAGCACTCAGGTTTATTAGTAATAATTCTTTCTATTTCCTTATCCATTCTGAGGGGAGCTGTACACACAGTTTCTTCTTTTCTGGTTTTCAAAATCTGTTACCAGCCTATGTGAATGTAGGACGGGCAAAAGAGAAATACACGGCTATTCACATTTTCTCCCATGTTTTTATTTTCCTTTCCCTCACCTTTTACAAAGTCCTGGTTTGGAGTGTGGGGAGTTGGTGAATGTGTACATTCCCAGCTATCCTCTCTCCCATAGATACAAAGGCAGACTTCAGGGAAGATGAGGGCACGCAGCTACCACCAAGTGGAGGGACAAGAAACACCTCACTGAAGGGAGCTGGCAGGTTTTTTTGGGCTGTCCTGAGTATTGCGACAGACGAGGTCTGGATGCCTTCAAAGCTCGTTGCCAACTCTCTCTGTGGCTGTGCTCATTGTTGGATCCCCTTTGTTGCCATGTCAGCCTAACTCCAGAGTTCAGGCCCAGCTTTTGGCTTAAGTTTTCCCTGAAACAGAAGCTTTGTCACAACATGACTTCCCTTGAGACAACAAGATAGTGATAAGATGGTTATCTCATTGTCTTCAAAACATCCACTGGGTAAGAGTAGAAGAATGGAGAAAGCTGTTTCTCTGTCACAGGCAGGAAATAGTGCACAGCGTAGTATTTTCAGCATAGTATGTAAAAAGTATAATCTCCAAAATTTTAATCTTGCTATGAACAACATGCAGAAACTTGGCTTCTCTTACACTATTTCCTTTCCTAAGGGCTATGCTAGTGAAGATGTGTGAATTTAGGGAAAATACCCTGGGAAAATAAACTTTTAAACCTTTCTGTATGACTTAGCTGCTTCTGATTAGTCATCACAAAGCTTGTTGGAAGAGAGGATCAGAGAAGGTACAAGCATGTATTAGGAATGGGCACACTTCTTAATTTGTAAATCATGGGGCTCTTAGCTTTTCTGTTTTTAAGGACACAACTTATAAAGTGAAGAGCTAATTTCTGGAATGGTACAGTCACATAGTATTGTAGAGTCCTGTAGCATTAAGCCAAATTTAGTTGGAAGGATGGGTACTGATCTGAATGTGTGGCTCTTGGAATGTCACACTGAGATGAAGACAGAATCTTTAAAATTTGGCATGGAGGGCATTTTAACTGGCTAATTCATACATTCCCCATTTCAGTGGGCTAAATGAGAGAATGCCTTATATCAGCAGAGGGGACAGAATTGTTTTATCTTTTATGCTTGGAATTTTAGCTGATAAGAGCTCTGGAGCAGGCTGGAACCCTTGTTCCTGCAGGAGTTTCAATAACTGTTAGAGGTTGGAAGTTAATACATGCTAGATGCTGATCACAAAAATAGATGCAGGACAAAGAAAAGAGGTAAAGCTTCACCTTATTTGTCTTACTTCCTATGCAGGACAGAGGTTTAGATATAATTATGCAGGACACGTATGTGAAGTGGTCTGAGATGTTCAGGTGCAGCAAAGATAGGAACAAAAGATGAAAGTGTTGATGAAGATGAGAAAAAAAAAAAGAAGTGACATGAGAAAGCTATTTGAAAGATAAATGACCTAAAAGGATTCTTTTTAAAGGGTCTGGTATGAATATATTTAGGCAGTGTAACTTCCAATGAAGTTATATGACAACTTTTGGTTCTCAAAACTTTGTCATCTTCTACCCTCTCCTTAGTGAAGAATGCCTGCACCCCTTAGCTTTAGACACTGCTCATGAAATAACTGTCCCTGTGAGAAACCTTCAGAGTTGAAAGTTTTCCTACCCACCCTTTGCTCAGCAGGCTCTTAAAGGCAGGCAGATCGAATGACTTGGCACTGTCTTGCTGTCCTGTCAGTAGAGAGGACTATATGATGACCTAATGGAAGCTTTGCAGCCCTTACTACCTATAGACACTCTCGTCTTATGCAGCTGCCAAATTCATTTGCAAGGGTGAGCAACTGCCTTGATACTTGCCAAATGTTTCCACTGCCATAATAGCCCAGTATATTCAGTGATGTGTAACATACCCCATCCTAGCTGCTGAATCTTTCTACATTTTTTTGTAAGCACAGGGGTACCAGGGTTCCTTTTTAGCTTTGATTCAAATCTTGCAATCATCCTCTTGTTCTTGAGGATTTTCAGGATACTAGGTGATTGCAAATGCTAACCCCAGGTCTCTGCAGAGCTGGTTTGCTTGTGTATTACTAAATAAGAACAGAAGTCATTCAGACTTATCCTGGGGCTACCACTTTGTGGGCAGAGTACCTTCAGAGGGCTTAGCAATCTGCTCATTTGATATTTTTTGCACTAGGAGTCTCTGCCTGAATCACTTAAGCTGGTGTCATACCTTTCAACATTCCTGTTTGCTCTCTGTTCCAAACCTCATCTTTCAAGACATATTTTTTCTTAGGGCATCCTCAGTTTTCTCAGATGTCTTTTTCCCTTTGTCTCATGTACCTTATAGTGATTCTCTTTTTTTTAAGTCTGTCATGGAGAGATTCTTCCTCAGTTCTGTGTGACAAAAGATCCTCCCTCTCCCTTCAAAATGCTCCCTTGATTTAAGACATTCTCCTTTTCAGGAGAATGCATCCAAATGCATCCAAATTTACGTGGCCCACTTGATGCAGTTAGTGGCTGTGATAACAAACATACAATTTGTAAAATTTGTGGCCATCGAGCTTTTTCAGTACTTCATAGTGATTTGGCTACTTTAAATCCTGATTGTATTAGATGTGTGATTCATTCATATCAATAATTCTCCAGAATGTACTGTTTGTATCATTTTCTGGTATTAATTCTAGACTTTTTCACACAGCAAAACCAGGAGATATAGCAGGCAGTGAAGTGATGTAAAGGGTGCACGTATGTTTATTTTCTTCAGTGGTAAGGAGAATTTCTCTCCTGCTACCTGTAGCTTGTTGTCCCCTCAGTTGTGGCAATACAGGTCTTTAGGAATATGGTTTGCAATTCACCCTACAATGATCCACACAGAGTCTGAATAAAGTTTTTCAGTATGTTTCTTTTTGTGATTTATTTGTCCTGTGGCATACTGGATTAGGGAACTGCTGGTGATTAAAATCAACCCAGCTCAGGAAAAAAAAAAAAAAAAGAAAAGATGAAAATGGATTGTCCAGATTTGTGAATGCTCACTCATATCAGTGCAGCTTGAAGGGGCAGGAACATGACAAGGTTGGGGGGAGGCAGAAATTACTGTTTTGACGGTGTCAAAACAGTATCTATGTTGATTTAAACCAATTATTAAATTCATATTAAATTCTTATGCTTGCAAAATAAATAGATTATTCTGTAACTAGATTATCTTGCTGAACTGGCTGTGCATGGTATTGCATAAGTGCAAGTGTTGGTGGAAGGTGTAGGATGAAGGGTGGATTGTGGCAACATCTTTGGTTTTTGTAGTTGTCTTAGAGCTACACCTATTGTTTTAGCTCAAAAAATGTCTATGTATCATTAATATTCAGGCTTTTCACATTCTGTGATTTCTCATCCAAGTACTGATACAACCTTAGGCTGATGAGCAGAGCTATTTTAAAAAGGGGGAAAAAAAGGAAGGGGAAAAAAAAAATCTTGGTTGGCAGCCAGCTTCATTTTTTACAAGGGTTTTTTTACACTCATGCAGAACAATATGTAATTCAGGCATTTCATCAGGCATTTGCTCAAAAGAAAACTTTATAGCAGTATTTTGCTATAATTACATTAGTGTGGAAACATAGTCTCTCTAGCAACATTAAGCACTGAGGTACTAAGAGTAATACAAGTTCAGATAAGTCTCATATTGGGAGTTGCTGCATCTGGTAGCCCATTATAAAGGAGATTGCTGCAGCTCCTCCTGGCCAGGACTATAAGAATGTATCCTCAAGAGGCTCATGTGCACACTATATATGTGTATATACATCCAGACATCAAAAAGTTCAGCACTCACACAAAGACAAGCAGCTTCAGGCCTCATCCTTTCCATTCACTGGCTCACTGTGAAGAAAGCTTGTTTGTGGCAAATGCTTATGTATGCAACATGAATCCTCCAGCAAGTGGCCTTAAATTCCTACTCTGCTCTGTTACTGGTCCCTGGATCCCCTGGCCTCCCGGCTGACGCACAGACCCGCACTGGGTCCCCTCTCTCTGGCAGCTGGCCTGACCGGTGGCCTGTTCCCAGGTGTCCTGGTGTCCCTCCAGTAGCCAAATCTCAGGCCTTCTGGGCTCTGCAATATCTGGCTCTGCAATATCACGGTTGCTCAGCTCCCAAGCCTTCTGTGTGGCTTGGAGTTTGCCTGAGGTCTCGCCCTGACGCAGGTATCCAGGCCGTGTGCCTGGGCTCTGGCCTCTCAGAGCCTTCTGGTGCCTCGAGTACCTGGGCCCCTGTGACCTGTGGTGGTACAACTCCAGCTGCTGGCATCTGTGTTTTGGTACCTGGTCACACCGAATGGAGATTTTTCCCTCACCCAGGAAAACAGTTACAAATGTAGTTTAACAAGCAGGTAGGACAATCTGCAGTGCTCAGGCCCAGGGCATGGCTGAACAACCATACTGGGCAGCCAGCTGTTAACATGCTCCTGGCCCCTGTTCGCCCTTTTGCCCCCCTCCCAGCACCACTGTCATGGTTCACTGTCCCTCGTGTTACCTTCAGTTCTTTCTCTAAATACCCTGTACTGCCTTCTGCAATCCCAAAATACTCTGACGTCTCACAATGAGTCCGATACTCTGTGGGCAGTAACCCCCTCCTTTGAGTCTGTGAGGTGGTCTAGAGAGCCTCTCCTGTGGACTCTGGGTCTCTCTCGCCCCTGGGGCCTGGGAGCAGCTGGACTGAGCCTTGCTTTCTTTCACTGGGGTTATTGGGGCTCCTCTGCCCCACAGTGGTCATTTGTGTGCTCTTTGTGTCTGTGGGGAGGAGCCTTTAACCACTGACTTACTTCTGTTGCTAAAAAGTGAAGAGTCTGGGTGGGCACTGCCCAACTGCTTCTACAGTGGAGGGTGCGGCATAGGCTTGCCTGTGACTCCTCTTCTGTGCTGATAGCCAGAGTCTAAACTATGTGAAGCACATCCAAATTTTTTTCAGTTACCGAAGAACAACTAAGAACATAAATTAAAAAAACCCCAAGCTCTAACCGGCATTAATATTTATATATTATAAGAGTAGTAAACTATATAATAGTATAATATTAATAAGTGTGAAGTGAGGGGAAATAGGAAAGGATTAGGTGTTTATAAGTAATGGTTTTCATACAGTGCTTCTAACCACAAGAGTATTTTGTTTCTTAAATTTAAGTGTAATAGGCTTCAGACTATAAAATGCTTTATTTAATCTTGGCTTGAAAGCAATGCCAGCGAAGTGGACTGGTCACAATTTTGTTAGGTGGTACTGACAAGCCAAGACTTAGAAATGGTTCCAAAAGTGCTTGTTATTCTAAATGCTAATTGATTTTTAGCAGTTAAAAGTCTCCCTTTGTTTAGTGTGAATTTCTTGTTTTGAATGCGGCTTGTGTCTGCTTTGGGTTTTTTCCCCTTAGAGCAAACAAGTTTATACCTAGATCTTTATAGCCTTAGGATATTTCAAGCTATAATTAATTCTCTTTCCTTCCCCCTGCTTCTAGGCTCCCTTGTTTTCAAGGCTGGACATGTTAAGCTTAGGAAGCTGTTGCCACTATCTCAAGTGGTGTTTGTTTCCACCCTCCGGACTCTTTCAGTGGAGTGCGTCATTTTTCAAACTTAGTTTTTGCTTTTTTGTACTTGAGAACACCTTTCTTTCTATCTGCTGGGTTTTCTCTTTCTCCGATTTATTGCTTTAGTTTAGACCACAGAAATTTAAAGCCTTGCATGCTTTTACATGAAGTCTTGCTTTAAGGTGGTACGTTGTTGAGCAAACATTAGAAATGGAGGCACGTACTGTTAATAAAAATCAGATTGTGGTTTTTTTCTAAAATTAATAATCCCGAAAAAACACCAGGATAAATATAATAAAAGTCATTTGTTTGCTGGTGGGTATTATGAAAACCCCAGTAGCCACACGCGGTAACNATTTTGTTTTTTTTCTAAAATTAATAATCCCGAAAAAACACCAGGATAAATATAATAAAAGTCATTTGTTTGCTGGTGGGTATTATGAAAACCCCAGTAGCCACACGCGGTAACGCACTCGGTAAATCTGTCACGACTGCGGGCAGCCCCAGCCCTGGCGGTGCCGCCTCGCAGCCCCGGCCGAGC
>VWZN01001876.1:0-17979 GCA_013396955.1 Regulus satrapa
TCCCTGTGCCCAGGGTTCCAACAATATTATCAGGAGACTTGCATGGAGAAACAAGCTCCTGAAAAACATAAAAAGGAAGCAAGAGATGGGAAAAATAAGAGGTGGGAGCAGAGTAAGGCAGCTCATAAAGGATGTAAGAACATTTTTCCTATGAAAATGGAAAAGAAAAGCCTAGAGAAAATGGGGATCCACTGCTGAATGGGACACAGGACTGGAAGAAAAAGAAAATGGGAACGCTCAAACAACCCTGTGCCTTTTTCTCCTCAGTTTTTATCAGTAAAAGTAGTAGTTCCTGCAATTACCAGAAGAGTCTGGAGGAAATTATTTTCATGCCACTCTAAAAAGTAATAACCAAGAGCAATTATTTCTTTATTCATTGAATTTTTCCTATTTAAAGAGGGAGAAGACATAAAGGGCAAAGAATACATTGATGTTTGTTAATGTTAGGATAGTTCATTGGTAGTTAGAATAGTCTGATAATGTCAAGATACATTCATTGACATATCCATTTTTCTCCTCCTGAA
Source organism: Regulus satrapa (assembly GCA_013396955.1). Classification (NCBI taxonomy): domain Eukaryota; kingdom Metazoa; phylum Chordata; class Aves; order Passeriformes; family Regulidae; genus Regulus; species Regulus satrapa. Next base: position 525 of record VWZN01001876.1, read on the forward strand.
AAGGTTACTCTAATGATGGATGAACACCTAAAGAAGATCAAGACTGTACACAGTATTGATAAATGCATGGTAGATGCATGGTAGCTTAGATAGTTTATTCATCTTAGGGTATTTTGTTTGTTTGTTTGTTTTGGTTTTTATTACACCATGCATCCAATAGTTGTCTACTTAATTTTCTAGGTTGTTTGGTTTGTTTTTTGTATGGTTGGTTTTTTTAATGTCTGTCTGTGTGTGTCTACCATCTCAGAAGTCCAATGTAACTTTAAATATTTCCTATCAATTTTTCTGTGTGTTTATTTGTTTCTGGACCAGCTTTGGAATCCATCCACCATATTACAGTAAATGGAAGAGAAGATTGCACTTTTTTTTGTGAGTTCAGGAGGGTGTCATGGGAAACAGATTATTACAACATCATGTGTTTTTCTCTGTGGGTTAATCACTGAGATTTTAAGCTGGTTTGGGTCATCTTTTTAAATGTAGACATGTAATTTATGCCACCATGAGAAATGACATAGCTTTCCTTAGATGATCTTACATACATTCATTATTACATTACTGATCATCAGCAATTTCAAAAAGACCTGTTGGTAGTAGTTAAGCTGATTGTCTAACGAATGGAATTAGTTTTAAATCTGATGTTTGAAAAAAATTAAACATGCAAAAATAAAACTTCAACAGATATAAAAACATATACAGGATGGAACAAAAATAACTTGCTTCTTTCTGATATTAAAGAGAGGAAATGAAGACTAATTTTAAGCACTCATATCCCCATTAATAACTTATGAAACCCCTGTCTATAGAGAAATCTATTTTTATTAAACATAATATTCCAGTTTAAGACACTAGGAATGAGTTCCATTCATTAAATACACAGAAGAAACAATTTTTTTTTTTTTCGTTTTCCTAGTATTAACCTACCATAAGCTCTTTTTTTTCTTTCTATCCAATTACATCACTCTTGAATTATTTTTCAATTTCTGTAATACTCAGGGTAATTGGAGTATTTCCTCTCATTGTATTTACTATTACTTTTTTACATGCAACTGTTTTAATAAGAAATGATTAAAATTGTAAAAATTATAATCTTTACAATATTTTGATTTGCCACTTTAGTATTTATACTTGACAACAATGAAAGGATGGGAATTTTAAACAAAAAATAATTATGCATAGATTAGAGACCAGAAAACACAAAGAGGCAAACCATGGGTTTATTCCAATTAACAAATTCTTCCTACTTTTATACTTTTCTTCATTCCTAGCAATGTGTCAATTAGCATGAAAGCAGCAAAATATATTAATCTGTCTCTGATTTGTCAGTTCAGTCCCTACTTTTGGGGAGTTGGGAAAGGAATTCCAAGTCTATAGCAATATACAGCAGTTTTTTTACCTGATAATAATGCAAAATCTTGGTAAAAATACATCTAAAGATCAATACATCCCCTGGATAAGACATTCTTGCACATTTAAACCAAACAAGAAATGTTCAGAAAGAAAAACTTTCCTTATATCCTGGGTTACAAATAAATGACTGTTACAACTAAAGTATTTTGCAATTTTTATCTTAAAAGCTTGTGCATTTCATCAATCTTGTTTCCAGTCCAACAACCGTAACATGATCAACTCTCTTCCGTTAAAAAGGAAAAATAACAACCAAAATGCTAATACCACTCTCCTGATCAAACTGTCATAAACAGACCACTCCTATTGTGCAGATTTCACTTCTACAGGAATACAAATGAGAAAGTCTTCCAGAATACTCAAATACAGAAAACTTTGTGAATAGACTTTCTATGAACATAAATTATAAGTTATTTAACAAATAAATTAAATTTATCAGCTCTGATCAAGACAGTTCTTTCTGATATGAATTAAAGTCTAATTCTTTGATTAGTATGGGTCTCCCAGTGTATAAAAAAACCAGCTTATCTGACTTCCAGTTTTAAGTGTTATTCCTAATGTTTGTTCATATAGCTAAAATTTTCTTAAAGCATATTTGGCTATTGAACTTTTTATTCTGGGAGAAACATATTTTCAAGATATGAAAACATTGATGATATTTGAACTACGCAGATACAGCACAAGCAGGAAGGAAGCAATGCATGGCCAGAACATCACACTTAATGGTGAGAGGAGCAGGTTGTGTGATCCTCATGGTGACACACACATTTCATAGGATGAATGAATTTCTTTGATTAATTCATCCATGTTTTCATCCATTCATGGAAATCTAACTGGAGAGCCTTTGTACAATTTAGAATAGAAGAGACCTCTGGAGATCATCTCTGCCAACACGTCACTTGAAGGGCCAGCTTAGATCAGATTGCTCAGGACTTGACCAAGAAAGCCTTGAATATTTCTATCAATGGAGCCTACACACCTATGGTGCCCTGCTCCATTTTCTGACCATACTCATAGTAATTTTTTTTCTGATGTTTAAGTGTTCTATGTTGTAAGATGTGTTTTTATTAACTGTAATCCTGATTCTAGGCAAATTCTGGCTCTGATTTGTGTATGTCTTCTCATTAGATAGCAGTAAAATCCCTCCAGGCTGCCTCTTCTCCAGGCTGAACAAATCCCATTCCATCAGTCTCTCTCATCTATGCCATATTCTCTGGCCTCATGTCCACCTTGGTGGTTCTCCACCTGACTCAGATAAGTGGGACAGTGTCTCTTTTTGTATCAAGGAGACCAAACCTGGACACAGTGCTCCAAATGTGATCTCAAAATTGCCATCAGAGAAGAAACTCCCTTGTGCTACACTCTTGTTTGTGCAGCCCAGGAAGTCATTGTCTGCCTCTGCTGCAAGGACATATTAATGAACCACATTCAAATTTTGCATAAGAATCTCCTGTCCTTTCTTGCAAAGCTGCTACCAGCTGACTCCTGCCTGTGCTAGTGAATGGGGTTATTCATTCAAAAATACAGGACTTAGCATTTTATATTGTCAAACAATGATTCTCCCATCACCTTACTTCTCCAAATGATCTGTGAAATTGTTAAAGGTACAGAAAATCTACCATTCATGTTGTTAATAAAAGTGCTAGAAGTGTTAGCTTTAAGATTTACCCCCTAAAACACCACTGATAAGCAGCTGCCAGACAGGCTTTGTACTACCGATGAGTCTGGTGGTCCATAATATTTCCACAATTTCCAAAATTTCCACTCCAGCTTTCTGCCATTTGGCTAACAGAAGATTATGGCAGACCACATCAAAGGCCTTGTTCAATATCTGCCACATTTGCTGCTCTACTCTCCTAGACAAAACCAGATGAATTATTCTTCTTGTTCTTGTTCTTGTTCTTGTTCTTGTTCTTGTTCTTCTTCTTCTTCTTCTTCTTCTTCTTCTTCTTCTTCTTCTTCTTCTTCTTCTGCTGCTGCTGCTGCTGCTGCTGCTGCTGCTGCTGCTGTTGGAAGTCCAACAGGTGTGATAGGTACTAATAAACAAAGAAGGATTAATTTCTCTATATTTTAGTTAGGAGTAAATCAATTTTCTTTTTTACTGGAAATGTGAAAAATAAATTTCCAAATTAGTTTATTAAAAAAAAAATCAATGCAATTTAAATTTTCTCAGAAAATACTTTCTTTATGTCTAAGAAATTCCTGTTTAAAAAGAGCAGATTCTGGCGATCAAAATAGCCATCCACACAATGTCATAGTTTTGAATAATTCCTGATTCTGAGTTTTTGCAATTAGTATGAATCTTTGCAGATACTTACTGATTTTCTGTTATCCTGATTTTACATCCTTAATATAAAACACCAAACACCATATTTTCTGATGCATTTTGCAAGAGGTTTGGCTTTGGTTTTGGTTTTTTATTTTTTCCCTAGGAAGTAATTGTATGTGGCTGTGTGGTAGATGCACACATAGACAAAGGGAATTTTTCTAGGTCCCTTGTTAGATGTCCAAAGGAAGCTATAATATCTACATGGAGTAAATACATGCTATGTATTCAAGCAGTGTAGCTGAAAGTACTGGGAGGCCCTTTAATCACCTTAGAGTGTAGATCTCCAGGTTTTCAGAAAGCAGATNTTCTTTAAAGAATCTGGAGAAAATAGACCCCAGTGTATAATGGTTTAGCAGTTAGAATACTCACTCATAGACATAAAGATTTTGATTTTAGGCACTTCTGTGACTGATGAGGTTCAAATCCACAGACCAATGTCTGCTGAGACAGTGCCCCAACCACCTGATCATCATCCATTCTGGATGACAGAGTGAGGAGCACATTCCACCTCTCATCCTGAAGCTGTTTTCTTTCTTTCTGAGGAAAACAATATACTGGGTCAGAAAAAGAGCATTTGAGGAAGCCTGGCTCTCTAACAGAATACTGAACACTTTGCTCAGAAAAGGACTTGGATCCCAAAAGGGTTTTTGTGTCTTGCATTAAACAAATATTAAATAATATTAACTGAATATAATCTCCTGAGCTGAGACCAAAATATAGTACTATTCCTTCCAGAATGAGGACTCTAACTGCACTGTATGTAACTTAAATATTTTTATGTTACTTTGAAAGAAGACCATTATGTTTCATGCTGTTTCTGGAGACTATTCAGAGAAACAGCTTGAAACTGCTGGAGTAACTGTTCTGAACCATGCTTAGCCCAAGCTAAGATGGACAAACAGCTCCAAGTCCACTTTCATCTCAAGAGACTTGTAAATAGAGGATTATTTCTCTGATGTTTTCTTAAATCTGACATTTAATTTACAAAGAATTTTGAGCAAGATAAGGAAACTAATCTGGGGAAGTCATTCCTTGATGTTTTCTTCTCCATTTTAAAAACTGCAGTCTGTGTTTAGGGTATTTTCCAGAGGGGGAAAAGAGTTATTATATAGGTCCTCTGCTGTTGACTTTTAAAGTAGAAGGGATAGGTGAGCTGTGAACCAGTGCAAATCCCATGTATTGACCCATGAAATAAGCACACAAAAAATTGAGTGCAGGAAGGTAAGCTGTCTCTGAGGAAAGCAAATACTCTGAAGGCCTGAATTTAAAGCTGATTTTGCTGAAAATACTTGCCATGGATTACAGCAAATTATGTGTTAAGCAAACACTTCATAAATTACATATGTGTGTCTACATAAATATATACATCTATGTACATAAAAACCTTATAAACCGACCAACAAGAAAGGAAGACTATTTGCTGAAATATATAGATTTTGTGATATTACAAGAGCTAACTAGTGACCAGACAGTTAGGCATAAACCAAATTCAAACATCAGATGTGAAGCTGTGAGCTAGGATGGAACTCATTTTGATTGCAGCTGGAAATCTCATGATAAGTAAGAACTGAACTTTCAAGGAAAACTGATCAAAAAACCCCTTTTTTATCAACCAGTCTCAAATGTTAATTTGAATTCACAAAAGTGTAGCAGATGGAAATTTTTAATTTGTTAGAAAGTTTCTGCACAGATTCAATCTAATTTTTGTCTAATTTTCTTCCCGTACATACTGAACCACCCTATTCACTACCTGATAGTTAAATTTATTCTATGTGAATTTCACTTCATACATTTTTATCAATTCCTTTGATCATTGTTCCCCTAAATTTTTCATCTAAAAATGACAAAATGTCTTGATTCTAAAAGCCTGGTTATAAAGTAAAAAGCTATACTGCTTTAAATCATTCAGAGATTTTCAGAAGTTCCTGAACATTTCCGCATCCCCTGTAGCTTGCATTTGAAATGCTTCCTACTTTTTCTCTGTGCTGAGAGCAGGCTTTCTGTTTTCTGTTTGCACAGCACTGATGAAAATAGGGATCTGGACCACCAGAGGGACATCTAAATAGTGGTAAAAAGATCTAAACCACTTTACTATTAAAACAGTTTGGAGAGCTGGGGTGGCAGAAGAGCAGGCTCTGGAGAGTCCTTAGAGAAGCCTTCCAGTACCCAAATGGAGCCTATAAAAAGATGAAGAGGGACTTTTGACAAGCATATGTAGGGATAAAACAAGGAGTAATTGCTTTTAAAAAGAGCAGGTTTAGATTAGATATTTGCAGAAATTATTTTCTGTGAGAGTGGTGAGGCACCAAACCAGGCTGCCCAGAAAAGTTGTGGATGCTTCATCCCTAGAAGTGTTCAAGAGATTCAGGCTGGATGGGGCTCTGAGAAACCTGGTCTAGTGGAATATGGCCCTGCTCACAACAGAGAGTTTGGAACTAGGTGATCTTTCAGGTCCCTCCCAAACCACTCTATTTTTCTGATTCCTAAAATAAGCAAGCAAGGATCACCCTCCAAATACTTGCAGTTTAGAGGTGTTTTTTGGAACACTACAAGCATTACAAAAGCCATAACCCCATCTTTAATGGTATTTCTAGCCTTTCCCAATTTGTGACAGGACAGAAACCAGAAGGGAGAAAGAATAAGGAAGCTGATCTTTTCAGATGTGTATATTTTGCAATAGTTGTGCTAGCCTGAGCTAAGTCGCTCACTTCTGTTAGTTTCTGCTCAGTTAAAGCCATAGTGGCCAAGAAAAGCAGGACTCCATGTCTCAGTGTTCCCTTGTATTGTAGAGCTGGAGAAAAAGCTGAGACAGACCACTTCTTTCAGCACCAGGTAATAAGACCAAACATCACTGACTAGAAGTAATCATGAGTAGAATTACTTCCTCAGAAGACATTACATCTCAGAAGAGATTACATCACTGAACAAGAAGCTAGAGAGGGATTTAGGAATCTTGAGTTGGAAATACAGAATGTGTATTCAGACAAATAAAGTCACCTCTGTTCGTTGTTCTATGGCCATTCTACTTGTAGTTTTCCCTTTGTTTTAGTGACAAGTTTTATGTCCTGTTCCATGTCTGACACAATGGTACAGTGCTCTTAGCTGAAGTCTGAAAACACTTCTTTACCAGATCATGTAGGAGTACTTCAATACCATGCAACTTAACTGATCAATTTCCATAGAGCCTTCTATACAGTATTTTAGAGTCTTTTAAAGTTTTGACCAATAACAATCATTGCTGTCATCATTGTCTATGCTATCAGTACTACTTTAATATAATAATTATCTGGTAAATTCTGTCTGTTGGTATCCTGTATAAAATTACTTCTACAACAATGCAAATAGTACCAATAGCAGAAGAGAATGTTGGCAGAAGAAAAGAACTAATTATGATGATACTGCTTGTGGCAACACTACCTTACTGCAGTAGATAAGTTTTATATAAAAGTAGACATTTTAATAATTTCAGGGATTTTGCTGGAGGAAGCCCCCTGGTTATTCTTAAAGACAGTGGAGACCTGGTCTTCTACAAGCTTTCAATTCTAAGGCTTTCCAGTGTGGAGTTTCCAAAAACATGTTAATCCTTTCATAGTGTTCCTAGGATTGAATGTCTTCTGGGAATTGTAATTTTTTTCTGCCCTATTCGTTTTAACAAAACACATAAAGTCATCCTTAGTTTCTTGAACTTTTTTCCTTTTTACATTTGGATTTTGCCATTCACATTAGTGAGGAATGGATTTTGCCTGCAGCGAACAATAAATCCTTATTTCAAAAATCCTTTCAGCCTGAGCTGTTTTAAGTTTAGTTGGAATTACTAAATTTGGAGCTCCTTTTCAGTACCTAATTTCTCCAGTAAAAACCTAACAATGATTTAAGACCATTAATGGTAAGACCAAGAGTGATGATGATCTCTCCTTACAGTGATCTTAGACTCCTGATGGCAAATGCTGACAGAGCAGGGGAAAGGTCTTTGCTATCTCCTTGCTTTCTGTTTTAATTACTTTGTTGCTTCCATTGTTGCACTAGATTATAGCAGATTTATTTTCTGAAACTCACAGGGCAAGAAAGTGCTATTACTCATCCTTTACAGATGGAACTGATAAACACTGATAAGCAATAAGACATTGAAAATAATTTGACATAATGATATAATTGGATATAATTGTATTCTAGAAACAGCATTCAAAACCAGATCAGATTGCAAATATCTGTTATGATAGGCTTGAGTATAATTTGATCATGTCTTTGATCAGCAGAATGGATATTGCAACAATTCTTATGAAATTGTAGCTCTTTTTCTTATCTGTTCTTCTTGCTTAATATACCACACATTTTTAATATCATATCTTGGTCTATTTCATGCATTATTATAATAAATTTTAAAATACACTGTTTTTTGATCCTAAATGGCCTGATTATTTTCTACAGACTTCCCTCTTTCCCTCACCACAGATTTCTACTTCTAAGAAACTCACTTTACTATATACAGCTTGACCTAAAACTTATGTCAAAGTCTATGTGCCTGCCATCCAGTCTCATCCCTATGTTACAGGTGGGAAGTCTTTGACCATTTTTTTTTCTTTTTTCTTTTTTTCATCCTAACCTCACCAAGCTCAGAAATTTTCTCTATCATATCCTAAATGGAGACGTTTTAAAATAGAAAGGTGTATTTAATCAGCTTCATGTGTCATACCATTTTAATACAAGTACAGCGAGCTGTGAGGTTTGAGAACATTGCAAGGACACCTAACAGAACCAGGACTGCTCCAGAGTGCCATCTGCTGTCCCTATGAGCTGAACTCCCCCACAACTCTTTATCTCCCCAGCAGCCCTGAGGGCTGGTGTTTCTCTCATGTTTATTCCCGTGTCCTGTGAAGATAGTATGAGTTCAGAAGCAGGTAGTTCGGAAAGCAATATCACAGAATCACAGAAAGAATGAGGTGGGAGGGCAGCTCTGGAGATTGGCTGGTTCAAACTTTTGACTTTCTTAAAGCAGGGTCACCTAGACCAGGCTGCTCAGGGCCATGTCTAGGTAGAGCTTGAGTCTCTTCAAGGAAGAAGACTCCACAGCATCTCTGGGCAAATTGTTTGATCACTATTAGAGTAAAACAAATTTTTCTTATGCTTAAACAGAATTTCCTTGAGTTCAATTACAATTAATTGCCTCTTATCTTTATCTCTACCATATTATTGTCACTCTCTTCAAGGCTGCTCCCAACTTTCAAACTCCAGCTACTACTTCCTTGCTTTTAATTCCCAGGTCCAGACAGAGCTTTTTCCCTTCATCAGATCTATAACCTACCAAAACTTTAATATTTTGACCCATGTCCTCCAGAATAAAATTGGGTTGTTTATGCTTTGCTGTGTTATTGCTCTAGCTGATCTATTTCATCTTCCTGATCAGGTGGTCTGATATCCACCACAATGCCACCTCTTTATCCTGACTCATGCTGTCTTGTCTGGTTCTTCATACTTCCCTGGGCAGAACTCCATGAGTTGTCCCTGTTCCCTCACATGAAGGACAGTTCTTTGCTGTTCCAGCCCATCCTTTCTAAAGAACCATTATCCACACATGGAAGTACTCCAATCGGATAAGCTATCTACCACATTTGTGATTCCAACAGGATCACAGCTGTGCAACTGCAGACCAAGCTCTGGTTACTCCTGTTTGTTCCCCTTGAGGTACTTCACAGAAGCACAGAGTCATGAGGATTTCACAGAAACTGAAGATGTCAAACAGGATCAGGCCCAGTGTTGACCTCTGGGTCTACACTGGTAATCACTAGATTCCAAATAAACCTCCTGTCACTGATCACCACCCTCTGGGACCAGCCATCCAGCCAGGTTTTAACATAACCCACTACCGTCTGCTAACCCAGCCCATAATTTCTTTTCTTTCTTCTCTATGAGGATTTTGGGCACTCCCAAAAGCCCAGATGAAGCCAAGGTAGACAATATCCACAGTTCTGTCATCATTCACCAAGGCACTAGAGGTTCCTTGACATACCTATTTCACTATAGGTTTTCAGGTTGGTCAAGCATTACTTCCTCTTTTTAAATCAGTGCTGAATCCTTCTTGGCCTTCATGTGCCTGGAAAACATCTGCAGGATTAACTGAGAAACTTGGAAGAAAGATTACGGACATACTTAGAACTTGTTTTTAATGGGACTAGGGACTACTCTTTTGTTTCCAACCAGATTTCAGAAGAATAATCTCTAGAAAGCAGAAGGACAGAGTAGTCTAAAACTCCATCTCATTGTGTGTTGTGTGACGTTACCAGTTTATTTAGCTTTTTCAGGACAGACTAAGAACAATTACACAGCTGAGTCCAGCATGTGAATCCCTGACTGCCAAAAGTACAAACTAAAACATACAAACCTAATCCAAAGTAAACCATAGAGATGCATTTTCTGCACAATATGTGTACATATACAAACACAGGACTGTTTCAAGACCTCCACACTCTTACCATTTGACCACTGACAGTGGAATCATTATCTCTGAGAACAAAAAAAGCATCAAGGTTATCAAGGGACCTGTGCTGGGAGTTGATGAAAATTAGTTTACCCTCCTTGGTTGCCTTTTGTAAAGCAGTTTTAAAAATAAGCCCTCACACAGGTCCCTAACACCTAGGGATGCTTTTCATGTTTTTGGTTGAGGCCACAGCACCAGATGACCCATTCCATTTTAAACTTGGAAGTGTTTGAATTGTTTTTTAAGATAAGTGTCCATTGACAAGCCTTTTGTGCCAACAGTCATATCTGCAGATTGTTATAATGCAGACATCTATAGTCCATATTTGAGCTTTCCAGACAGGTAAAAGAAAACTCTATCTACTCAAAGTCAATTCTGTATTGAATCTGAACACTGAAACTGAAACAATATCAAAAATGCATATTTTCAGGTGCTGATCAACCTGGAGTTGGACAGTAGGAGCAAGCTGGTATTTAGGGACTGTCTATAGGACAGTCAGACTCCTTGTAGACAGACTAATACCAGACAGACTGACAATATCTACACTCACACAAATTCCCATAAAGTAGGGAACACTGTTTTTTCTTTACCTAGAGGGTAACTGAGCAACAGAGTTAAACAATTTGTTCCAAAACACACAGGAAATTTGTGTACAGAACAGGAAATGAAATGTATAATTGGCTGAAGCCAATTATTTTGCTCATTTCCTTTTAAAAATGATCTTTCACCATTTTCACTAAAGCAGGCATAAATTGGAATTTCCTTCTTTCTTGTAATCTGGGATGTTCTTATACAGATGCAGTGCATACCTGCTTCTATCTTAATGAATATGATGGCAAGTTATAAATCCTTCTTGATAATGTCTATTATCCTAATTTTTTTATTTTTTTCTTGCAAAAAATCTGAATTTAGTTTTCAATTTAATTTACCTCCTGTTATGCTTTGATTTGTTTTATCTTAACTCTGTAGCTTAGCATTATTGTTCACAGATTTGCTCATGAAAGTGAAAAGTAAACACTGTGGCAAAAAGCAGTATTTCAAAACTCACTCATTAGCACAACATTTGAAATAAAATTAATTTCATGCCTTGAATATCTGCACAGAATCTGGATGAGAATATATTAATTCTGCTACTCTTTCTTTCAATTTTTCTTTCAAAATTTAATTTTATTATTAGTAGGGGGAAATATGTTTAGGCTATTTGTCATCTAGCCCTTCATTATGGTTTAGGGTTTTTTTAACTCCTAGTATCTCCTTTCTCCCTTATGTGTTTTCTTCCACAGTTCAACATTTCATTCCAGACTTTTGTAATGTGGGTATTTGGTGCAGTCACTGGACCTCTGGTTTGGATTCCTCAAAGCATATAATAATCTACTAGATGAATTAAAAGTGTTTAAGTCCCTTTAGGATTAAGTTAAACTGGAGCACATACACAAATGTTTTTGCCAGACCATGCTATCCCTTCACCTTTTTAGTCAACTGTATACATTGATTTATGTCAAAGACTTCAAACTTGGCTTGATTTTTATGTTCACTAGAGATCCATTGAACAAATAACAGTTCATGAAAAAATGAGATGAGATTTCAGAGCTTGGAATGTTTCAGTAAGACTAATATTGATGTTGAAATAACCATAGCTTTTTCAATTAATTTATCTATTTATCAATCTAAGGAATAGATCAGACCATTTGCTTTATATTAAACCAAAAATACAAATTTCTTACCAAAACTAATATGTTTTTGTACAAGCAACTATCAAAATAGGTTACAAAGAAAATTTAATTTCAGCTCTAATTACTGTGATCCACACATTGTTTTTTATGAATTCTCCCTCATGGCATTTTGAAATTTTAAATTTCCATCTCAGATGTTGTGTATTTCCACCAATATCATAACATAAAAAAGAGAGGCTGTAAATCTTGACAGGTTTCTTGTGGAAATTGCAGTGCCTTCTATTCTTATTCTCATTGGAAGTACTATAGATAACTTGCTGAGTACTGTTTGTGGCTGTTTTAATTACTTGATTAGAAGCCAGCTGCAAAGAGGGTCCCATGACACTGGGAGCTGCATAACACAAAGCTTTGGTTTCCTTCCCTTTGGAGAGGAATGAGAAATTCAGGGAGTGAAAATAAAAGAAAATAAAACAACAATGACCAAACCAAAATCTCAAATGAAATTTGATCATCTCCAAAAGAGAGAATGATGCCATGCATTCACCTATGAAAAGGTAGGTTGTTCTTTCCAGCCTCCCCTTTCAAGACTGGGAATTTTCCTTTGACCAGTCATGGAATAGCCCTGACTAGGGTACAACAAATCACATCTCCAGATTAGCTGTCTTAGATGCTAAATATAGATTCTTCATGAGAGAAGTTTTCGCCTCACTAAACTGAGTGAATTAAAATTCCTCTTCATATGAATGGACCAACCTGTTGTTACATAAAGGCAAGCGCCAGAGGCATAGAAGCCCTTAAAGTAACAACCTATTTTTCAAAGAGTAACTGTAGACATTTACTTTTCTAAGAGAATTATGTAATCAAAATGCCTACAGAAGAAACAAAGAAGGCTGGTATTCCACAGACAATCTTATGTTCAGCGTTAGACGCCTAGGGATCATCTCCTATTCAGATCAACTTGATCCTTCACCTTTTAACTGTCAAGACATCTTTAATATTTTTACTCACATATCTAATTTTCTTTGTCTAATGTGTAGGTATATTTCCAGTTCCAGGTTTTAAAGGTTAATCTAATGACCAGGAGCCTAAAATCTAGGCATTGCAGCACTGGGCTTAAAAGCTCCACATCCCCTTATTTAGTTGATTCCTAAGTGAATACCTTAGGATCATCCAGGAAATCTGTGGCAAAGTCAAAAACCATGTATCAATCTCCAGGAACTTGGGCAAAATGCCATTGTTTCTACCACTATAGGTTAAAGATTCTAGTCCAAGCTGGAATGGGAAAGTAGGGAAAAAATAACTCCAAACACTTTTGAAGAGGAGTCAGAGGAATCCTAAAAGCAAGCAGTGCTGGATATTGATCTTCAATTTTTCACTAATTCCTTGTTTTTTAAGTATATATGCAGAGCTTCACAACTGGGAGCAATTATGGACAAAAATTATTACACAATGTATGAGTCAACATCCAAATGATCTTTGGGAAAGAAGGTTTTTGAAAGGGAATTTTGGCATATGAAACAGTATAAAAAGCACTGCATGGTTTGATTATTGGGGGAATTATATGCTGGTATGTGACACTTTTGGGAAAAGTTCTGAGAAGTATGTCAGGTGCCATGAGTTTATAGCAGACTGGTTACTTATTCATTGGGATCAGCTGTTCTGAGCTTCAGGAAGTTCGGCTTTCAGCAGCTGCTGTGTAATCAGGGCACAAAATGCTTTACAATGGCTGACTATAAAAGATTGGAATTGAGTGAGAGGGCCTGAGTTATTGTCCTCCTGTTATTGCAACATAGAAAATTCTCTCATGCTAAGCCTTTCCTTTATATTTCTATTGTTCATTAAATTCATTTTAAGCCACCAAGGATTCCTCCCTCCCTTTTCCATGTCCCCACGAAAATTTCTGGTTCCAATTTAAGGGTTTANGTTCTCTGAATTTTTGTTTGTTTGTTTGTTTGTTTGAATAAACATGTTTTAGGTGGATCTAAAGTGCCTGTAGAAGTGGATTAGTGGATTAGTGCTTGTGAAAGTTGCCAGCCTATTTGATCCTAGACTGGGAGGAGGTTAAATCTTAAGCACTGAAAAAAACTGGGATCTCACAGAAAAAAGAGGCCTAGAAACAATTGATAACTTGAGGAAAAAAATATTAGTAGAGGATAAAGCATCAGGTTACCTGAACAAAACAAAGCTGAAAATCCTGTCTGCCTTAAGTAGGATCCTAAGGAGTCAATGAATGTCCAATATACAGCCGACTACCACTTTGGTAAACTGAAAATGGAGCTGAAAAAGTTTTTCTGCAAAAGACCATTTCCTTGGTGAAGGGCAAAAGGTGAAATATGAAGGAGGGTGAGTGAGAATATGCCTCTATTTTTGTATTTGTCAGTCATCAGTGTTCCTTAGATTGCAGTGAGAGCTCACTCTCCAGCTCTCCTCATCCCTACAACTGGTCTAAAGTCCAGTCTACAGTCAGCTTAAATATTCCTTTAATTGAGATCCTTTCTCTGCTAAGGGAAGGTGTTGTATCATAATAACAATGTGACCATTGCAAACAAGACTTGCCATTTTGTTGTGTGTGTTAATGTCATAAAGACATGAAAGAGGCAATGTCAAATGGAAGCAAAGAAAAAATTACTTAGCGCTAGATAGCTACAGAGCTGTCATGGAAATCATGACATGGGTACACTCCTAACACCACTTGTTCAAAGATCTCTGTTTTCTTGCAATGAGTAGGGAAAAAACAGTACCATTCTAGTGATTATAGGAAAAATCTGTACAGGCCATTCAATTTGGCCCAGATAATATACCCCAGTTATTAGCTGCACAGGAACAGGAAACTGGGGTGAAAGCCTAATAGTACAGAAATTATTGGGAGACTTGTCATTTTCCTCATGAAGGCCAAAAGTGTACATTCAATTTTTCTTTCAATTATTTAATCATAAACAAGTATATTTTTATTCACATCCTTTCCGAACACAATAGCTTTGTAAGAAACCTAGAATTGTTTCTTTCATATATTAATAATAATTTACATTGATATCCTTGCTTGCCTGTGCTTACATATCCAGCTACTCGTAGAACTATAATTATCATTCTGTCTGACTACTTTCTACATTAATATTTAACAGAAATTAGAAAGGTTTTTTGTTACCACTATCTATACATGTATAATCCTAGAAGTCTTTTGCCATGTCATACCCCTAGTAGTTTTCCTTCCCTCTGAATAAGAGGCTAGCCTGGGTGAGAAACAGAGTAGATACAGGGTAGTTCATTATTTGTTTCTTAGGCTTTTCATAGACCTGAGGTCTTATTCATAAAAAGGGGAAAAAGAAGGTAGCAACAGACACAAGAAGATGTGCCGAGGAAATGTTTGTCAGCCTAGTTCTGATTTCTCATGGTGTTACAAAGGGGCATATGATGGCCCTATGAAAGTAGTTTAGTTAATGCACTCTGAGATACCTTTATTTCCTTCACTGCTTAAAACTAAGACAGCAGCTCTAACATCAGAATTATATTCCCACAGATTCATGCAAACCTTGCAGGTCATGACATTTTATTTATTCGATCATCTGTCTTCTAAAAGAGTGAGTAGTAGTCATGCACTCACTCTCCCCACATAAGGATGAGGAAGATGGAGCAAAGTAAAAATGAGAAAATTCATTTTGGCTTGAGACAAAGACTATTCAGTAGGTTAAGGAAAAGCCATAGAAGCAAACAAAGCAGAACAAGGAATTCACTCACCACTTCCAATGGGCCAGCAGGTCATCATCTGCCCCAAGAAAAGCAAGGCTCCATCACACAGTGGTGACACAGGAAGACAAATGCCATCATTCAAACCTCCCCCTCATTCCTCCTTCTTCCCCCAGCTTCATATGTGAGCATGACACCATAATGTTGTAGAATATCCATTGGGTCACTTTGGGTCAGCTGTCCTGGCAATGTTCTCTCCCATCTTCCCAAACACCCTTGGTCTCTGCAGTGGTGGGGTGGAGTGAGAAGCAGAGAAGGCCTTGACTCTCTGTAAGCACTGCTCAGCAATAAGAAAAGCAACCTTGTGCTATCAACACCATTTTGAGTGCAAGTCCAAAACTATAGCCCATATTAGCTACTACGATGAAAGCTAACTCTATCCCAGCCAAAACAAATACATTTTCCACCCTTTCTACCACACCATTTACATCATGTTCAGGTCCCACACTATTCAATATAACCAACTTAACAACCATCCCCCTTCCCAAGCCTTGACGTAATACAGAACATCACTCCTTTAGTTTATAGACTAAACATAAAATGCCCATAAAATGTCCACTGGGTTCATTTAGTCCATGACTTTGGGTTCCTTCTATTATGGTGGGCACTCAGAAGAGTATAAGTAGTCTGTTATGTGGTATTATTGGGCACCAAAACCAGCTCAGGTTAAATCCCTGCTGCACTTGCACTTATAAATCTTCTCTTTCATTAGTTCATGAGTCCTGTTATAGTAGTTCCCACAGAATTTCCATTGCAACCTTAACCCCTCTGGACCAGACCAGAGTGTTTACCATTGCAATGAACCCCTCCCCTTGCTCCTTCTCTGGCTTAGACTTATCCACATAGAGTGCAGTCCCTTAGGACTGTACTGGCTTCTAGTGGAGCCTTCCCTCCAGGCTCTTGGAGGGCCCTCTCCAGGGCTGCAG
The DNA here is from genome assembly GCA_013396955.1 of Regulus satrapa. Classification (NCBI taxonomy): domain Eukaryota; kingdom Metazoa; phylum Chordata; class Aves; order Passeriformes; family Regulidae; genus Regulus; species Regulus satrapa. The sequence goes on from VWZN01001876.1 coordinate 17,076, forward strand.
CATAAGTTTGTTCACAGTCACTTTGGGACACGTTTCTTCCAGCATGGCCTTCTCCAAAGGCCAGGAAGCCTTTAGAGCTCCAGCTGGATATAAGCCTTACCAATGGCTGCCGTCCCTTCAGGTGTGAACCTGCTCCAGCTTGGCCTTGTGGTGGCTGCAGTCAGCGTGTCGTGTTCTGTCATGGGCTTTTCTATGACCACACATTTTGAGGTGCTGCAGCATGACCTTGTGTGAGACCCTGTACTGCTAGTGATTAATGACTCAAACATTCAACTAGGTGTTGTAAGAGACCAGACTGTTGGTGCTAACGGCTCAAATAATAGGTTGGGTCCTTCCACTAGTGATGCACAGAGCAGAGCAGAAGGGCAGACACATCTGAGGCTTCAAGCTGGTTTTCCAGATAAGGGAAGAGGCAGATAAGAGGTGCTTAAAATAAAATCCTGTGAGGTGGGAAAAGGCCCTATCTTGCTAATGTCCTTCCTTACATAATGATTCAGCTGTGAATACTCCCCTCCAAATTCTGACTAAGAGACAACTGCAACATCTTGGAGGGTATGATCCACAACATTGGATTAGCCAGTGTGAAACTCCCTGCCCCAGGGAAGGTACCTGGGCATTCCCAGCTGAGTCTGAGCATAATTTTAACCTAATGGACCAGGTATTTTGCTCTCCTTCCTCCCCCACCATTTGATGGATACACTCTGCAACTAACACCTTGATAAGACTACAACACCTGAGAAGATGGGGATCAAAAGGATGTTGTTGGAATTGATAGGATGGTGATATTTTTCCTACTTATTCTGTTTATCTGCCATGCTCTTTCTCTCCCTGTCACTTCTTCTCTGTTTCTCTCTGCAGTAGTGCACAAACTTGTGTTTCTATGTATCACTCCCTCCAAGTGTGA
>VWZN01001876.1:31259-54033 GCA_013396955.1 Regulus satrapa
AAAGGCAGAGATTTAAAAGTATCCCCTAACAAAGAAGATATGGGTATCTGTCACTGCTAGATACCCACTTGAAATAAAAGAAAATAGAAGATAAAAATTTAATGAAAAGGGCATCTGCAAAATTCTAGAGAAGGCATAATTCAGACAAACTATCTCCATTTTGTTGATTTTTGTTANCCCCTTCAAAGAGAAAAGCTTCATAAGGGAAATAAACTAATTTCAGATACACTTGATATAGTAAATTGAAATCTACTGTGTTTTTTCTTCAAGAGAATTAAACAAAGATTTCTGATCAACAGAAATGCTTAAGAACATTTTTTGAAACGATGCTGGACCTCAGGATGTCTGAGCTGGTCAACTGGGTTCCATGGATCTCTGGATGCTGATCTTTACATGCATTATCTTATAGTTTCTCACAGCCTCTTTTTTTTTTCTTGGTTTTGTAAATGCATACCTCTCCTTCTCCCAGCTATGTGAATTTGAGATTTTCAGTAGAAACTTCACTGGCATTTGCTGCAGTAGGTGCAGCATTGTTTGTTTACGCTGAAGCAACACATTTACTACCAAAGGAGTTCCCAGAACCTAGGCCAAGGGAGATGATAGAAGCTACACAGCAAGATGCAAGTCAAACACTGTGTATTCTTTATTCATTACACCATGAAACATATGGCATGATACACCTGGGGAGCCACCCTCCCTTATGGTGATTCATCCTGCTGAAGAGCGCCACAAGTTCAGCCTGGCATTAAGTGTTAGCATATGTAGTCTGGCATACCAAGGAGCTCACTGGAATCTGAATTATTGACAACGTGAATGGTCTGTTTGGAAACATCAATTCAGATCAGCATCGCATAGCAAATGAACTAGCCAAAAATAATATTAACATATTACAGTCAAATTTTATTCTTGAGCTTAAAAATTAAAACAAAAAAAAACCCCAAAAAACCCCAAAAAACCCAAACCAAACAAAACAAAACAAACAAACAAAAAAAACCACAAAAACCACCCAAGAACTTTAACATCTGTTTCTCATCTGTCCAGATGATGTGGATTTATTACCTTTGCATCCAGGTGTGCATAATTTCTTGCTATATTTTAACATCCAATATTCATATGTCATTCATTTCTAGAAATCTCAGAAAGAAATGGTCTTTCAGAAAAGAAACTGACACAGGATGATGAAAAAATAGTCTTAATACTGACAGCAAAACTAATATTGAAAATAAATAAATTTCAACATTGAATGCTGAAAAGATTAAATAGGTGGATAACAAAGATTAATTGCAAATGGCGTTTTGGACTTCAGTATAACAGGACTGTCTGACAGGCCTATGAATCCATGTACCTTGTGCCTTTTGCAGTTACAGTCCAGGCAGCTCAAAGGCACTGGGGTGATCAAAGGTGATTCCATATTTCTGGAGTGTCATTTTCAGTACAGCACTTGGGACTGAGAGAGGCCTTAAAAGGATATAAAACTTAGAAAGTACACCTGTAGTAGGAGTATGGCTTTTGCTTCAAAATGAATTGGGGTTCAGATTTCTAATATAAAACATTTGTCTTCAGTAGAATATCCTGTTTCATGCCATCATAAAGGCTGGTAAAAGTCCCCTAAAACTAAAGGAAGGGAGGTGAAAAATATGGAGAGTAGAGAAGGCATTATGAAATGCCAGTATGCGTAACTCTGCAGTTTGAGTCTGATCCATGCTGGAGTCTTTCATTTCATCCTCTGAAGAGAAAATGACAGCAGGAAACTTCTAGTGTCAACCTTCATCTACTTTTCTGCATTTAGTAATGCTTTTTGACTGAACTTCTTTCCCGCTGCATTTCTTCCCACAACTTTTCGCATTTAATCTCATCTTCCTTCAGCAGCTTGGACTAATCCTACTGATGCCTGTGAATTTTTTGAGTGTGTTGTTGCATTTGTCAAGAATCATCTAAGTTCCAAATTGGAAAGATACTGGTTATTTGCTGTACAAATATTACAAATATGATGCAGGATAAAGTAAGAATTTCTCCAGACTGAGATTAAGATATGAGATTGGAATTTACAGTGACAAGAAGAAAACTAAAGGATTCTCCAGGGTTTTATGACCTTAAAAATCCTCTAATGGGGGACAGGTTGAATATTCTGCAGTGTTCTTTTGTTTCCAAAGGCAACACTCACATGGATTCTTGTAAAAGGGTGAATATTTGGGAAGAGTACCTCTATGCTTTATCCAGCCCCCATAAAAAGAGTTTACAGATATAGTGCCTATGAATCAGCAAGATACTTTTTCCATTTTTGCAGGCTAAAATAGAAGTACCTACCTATGCATTGAACTATGAAAAAAATTTTGTCGAACAGCCTATAGAGAGGGTCATCTTTTTACATGTGCATCATCTTTTCATAATTTAAGTTGATTGTATAACCCTGGGTTGCAAGAAGGTAGAGCACTAGAATGCAGAATTTTTCTTTAAAAAAGCATTTTATCCCTTTGCTATTAAGCTTTCTTAAGAAAAAAAGAAAGAAAGGAAAGAAAAAAAAAGATAATTTGGCCCCCAAAAGAGGCTAAGCATGTAGGAATTAAAGGATTAGCTAAGAAGAAGTTTCTGCAGATTTATTTGGATTTTAAAAAAATATAATACATGTGCCTAAATATTGCCAGGAATCTGCATTCTCACATGAATTCTAAATGATCACAATAAAATAAAGGAAAAGTCTTTAAAGGAAGTGCTTCGTATTTACGAAAAGCAATCTTCCTATGCAAGTTCCATCACAGAGTTCTTATCCAGTCTGTAGGAACTAAGCAAAGGGACTACAACTGCTTAGAGTAAAAGTGCTGAGGAAATTAGAAGATGAACATCATGAGGTATGGGGAAAAAAACAAACTTTGGGTGGGATGACCATGACGAAAAGTAGCAGCTGTTAAGGAGAGAAACACACATCTCTCTTACAAGAAATTTCACATTGTAACTAGCAAAAAATGTAGTTGTTCAACTTTTCACAAAACTTTACTTTTTATTGTATTTCCCTTGGCCTGGACATTTTGACTAAATCTGTGATTTTTTATAAGATAAAGAGTACAATGTCAACGAACAGCTTATAAAAGTAGACCAGCTCATTTTTTTACCCCTTATGCTAATTTAAACCTTGTCTAGCTCCATATGATTATATTATGCAAGAGACCAAGCAACCAAGCAAACTTTTCATATGAAACTTTTAATGTTAGGAGACACTTTATGATTCTTTATGTATACTTATTTTGATGCAATAATCACACCCATGTTAAGGTTTCATTCTCTAGTATAATGTGTAAACAGTAAAAAAATTAACCTTTAAAAATTAAAGGAAAATTACACCCATCTTATGAATGACAATTGACTTTCAAAGAGTTCTCAAACTCAACAATATTGCATGTGTTAGCATGAATAAACCCCATATTAATAAATGAAGCAGACCTAATTTTCTTTCTTTTGATTATTTTGGGATACATGTTTATATACAGTTCATGGTATTAATAGTGATGATTAATGAAGACAAAAAATAAGTGATGGAAACAAAATGGAAAAGTATATTAAATAGAGAGTCTCTTAATTTGCATGTTTAGATGTTTTACATTACTTTTCTAACCACTCCTTTCTATTGACCAGTTAACATAAAACCTATAGTAAGGTGGGCTGAGTGTGGGATGATTTTGTTAATGGACTAATGGGGAACAGGTGAGATGGAGTTAGCTGACGGAAGCTCTAGATGCCACTTCACAAAGATAGGAGAAAATGTCTGGTTGTACAGAGACATGACAAGCTACACAGCCATAACTTCCACGAGAGCTTTCTTGATGAAGATCCAGCTTATTCATTATCTGTACCATTACCAGACTATAAAATCTTTGGATATTCAATGAAAAAAATCAAGGCTGAGTTGTGTGAAGACTAAAGTTTATTGAAAGCAATGCAGATAATGGAATTCATCTCTAAACTTTAAAAAGTATGTCAAGGTTTTTGGGGGTTTTTTGTGGCCACACAGAACTGCCTATTCATATCTTCTTAGGGGAAATGGCTAAATTAAGTTGTTTCTGTTGTTGCTGTTGTTATCATCCATATTATTATATTTCTTGTTCAAAGTGCAATTCAAACTGGAAGGAGCCACAGAGCCAGAATTCTCTAACTGCTTTCCTCATTGCCAGCTTGGACAAGAGCCACGTCTCTTCCTCCTCTGCTCAAATTGACACCATAATTTCATGGTTCTGTCTGGGGATAGCATCAGTAAAATCAAGCAGTGAGATTATCCTCACAGGTAGACTGAGTTTCTTTTAGCAAGCCCAAGGAAAACCCTGAAAGTTTACATAGGCAGGCAGAAAGCTGGGTGTCAGGCGTGATTATGTTCTTCTAACATAGAAAATAAACATATGTCTAGTAGAAGCTTTACAAATATTCAGTATTCCACAATCTCTTCACACTCTGGTTATAAGAACTTTTCAACATATATATTTTTTTAAGCCTAGAGTCTGTTTTTACAAGGGATTCTGTCCTCAACTCCTTGTCTATTCACATTTGTATGTAAAGGCATACAAACTCACAGAGGGAAAGATGATAAATAATTTTGGCTCAAGCAGAAAAAAGTCTGCAGATGAGATATTTTCATTTTCTAAATGTTGCTAACTTAGGTATACTTCTCAGTGAGCAGAGCAGACAGAAATTAGATATTAATTCTCTTATAGTAATAAAACCACAAAACTGCCCATCTGCAGTGGACATTGCATCAGTGATCTGTGAATCATGAAGGACCAACCAAAAAGGTGTAGCTGGCATGCAGATTAAGGTATTGAGGCAATTTAGCATACACATGTAGTCTTTTCAGTTTTCTAATCAATAGAAAGAGTAAAGGAAATAAAGGGAAAAGAAAAAAAAAGGAAAACAAAACAAAACAAAAATCAGAAAACCAAACCACCAAACAAAACACCAAACCACACAAACCTTTATGTTAGCAAAACCAGAATAATTTTCCCAGCCACATCTGTTTTCCAGGTCCTAGTTCAGTATCCATAGACACATTGTTGAAGTCCATTTTATCACATGTTCTTTTGTATTTCCCACAAAACACAAAATAATGTGGTCTTGTATTTCTCTTCCAGCCTATTTAATTTCTTAGATCGCATGCAAGAACAATGGTGTTGCTCTGAATTCATATCACTGCAAGGGAATGTTTAAAATGCAAAATGAATGAACTGAGATTTCCCCTCAAGAAAGAAAACTTGTATTCAAAGTTTCTGATTAGTATTCCCTTTATTTGATTAAATTTTGTTTGTTTTGGGTTGTGGATTTGTTGGGTTTTTACATAAGATTTGAATTCTATGCCAAGTCTAGACTGATAATGACCTTTCAAATTTTCTGCTACTAAAAAAGAGGTTTTGGTGTTCAATTATCATAAATTACAGTGGTAGTTTTCATTGATTGCCAAACCATTAAGAAACATTCAATAATTAATCTTCACATTAGCCTTGTGACAGAGGAATAAAAATGCAATGCAGCTTTTCAGAATCCAGGCAAAATTAAAGCTTAGGAAAGGTATCAATAACCTAAAGGCTTTCCACTAACTCTCTCTTTCTTATTCCCCCTGAAAAAAAATCACACTGATACTAATTTTGCCATGGTTACATACTATTCTATTTCCTTTTTCATAAACAAACCAATCAGCTACAGTGATAAGAATTTCACTGTCACACTGTCATAGCAAGACAAGACACAACTTCAGAAACCAACTCCTAAGGTTTTGCTGAATATTGAGTGTTGCAAGGGTGCCACTCTGATAACCAGCACTGGTTTCTTCTATAAAGAATAAGAAAGGAGAATACTAAGCCACAGTGAGTTCCAGCTCAGATATTTTGAGTTGGTCTTAGAATGACAAAGATGAGATAATTGTATTTCTTTGAGCATCCAGTTTCTATTTGGACTATGAAGTCAGCATCAGAGAAAAGATGAGATCTTCCTGATTTCAGGGTCTTTTCTCCCCTCTCAGATTTGCTAAATAATCAATACAATTTCTCCTATGATTTACACTCCTTCATAAAGTCTTCTCTAACCTCTCATTCATTATGATCCAAAGTTCCTTGTACTTTTGTAATAAAAATCTGAAATTTGACTTTTATTTAACAAAATTCAACACTAGATTATCCTCTAGAAAGCAAATGCAGAGGAGAAAGCGAGAGTAAGAAAGTGAACCAGTCCTTCATCTCTATAGAATATGTGCCAAATGAGCCATAAGTGAAAAACTGCTGCACCACTTTGAGAACAAAAATTGTGCACCTTGTGTTTTTTTTTTAATGTTCTGTGCTTGTCTTGCCTGGCTTTGGGGAATAGGATGCACACACTTGTCTCATCGGAATGAGTTGTCTTAAATCATTCCTTTACAGACTTTAGAGTGCTAATAAACTTGCCACATTTTTTGTATTCATCTGAATAATAACTAGCTGTAGGGGCTGGTGAAACAAGAACCATATTTTTTCCAGAGTTGACTTGTTCTGAAGCTCATGGGAATGATAAATTCCAACTGAGCTGGGTTTCAATCAAAGCCTTTCTCTGTCCCATACTACCTACAGCACAGTGGTCACTGCAGTGCTGATTTGGTAAAGTTACTAATTCATCTCAGGCTATGCCCTTTTCCAATGACTAGCACTTCATTAGGGTAAAAAAGCTTCATTATGAAAGGAAATACTCACTAAGCTTTCAGTTTATGGAAAAGTACCAAATTTTCTACCAACTTTCATGTTATATTTCTCAGGAGTAATAAAGACAAAAGCATAACACTACATTTTTCTGATCCAACAAATGATCCATCATGGTGATAGTGAAGTACTACGGTACAAGTGTCAAATCCTGACAGAATGGGGTCCATTTAATTTTAAAAAAATTCTCATTGTAAATATTTGACTTTAGAGCTCTGCAAATACTTTCCTCTAAACACATCTTCCTACTTTGATCTCAAGCAACTACATAAAATTCCACATTTTTAGGCTGCATTTTTCAGCCATTAATACTATTAAAAAATTAGAAAAAAAAGTTTTTTGTTCTTTTTTTCAGGGCCATAAGTCAGACCCCAGATATCCAATTTTCACAGATTTTCACTAATGAACAAAATAAACATTAGGCTGCAAACAATCATGGAAATTGCAACCTCACAGGAATTTATGTAACAAAGCTCCAAGTATTCTTAAAAAATGTGAAGTAGAAGGTGGAATTAACTTTAGGGAAGTTGAAATTAACAGCTTGGCTACAGCAAGAATAGTACTGTATAAACAGTAATTTTTATACTGTAAATCAAGAACATTTAAATAGGAGAGTTGTACATTAGGTCTCAACTAAAATTTACTGCAAGTAAATTTTCTCTACTACATTTTACAGTATTTGATGATCCTTGAATTCTTAAGAGAGATGTTTTGCTTCTTGTGACTATCCATGGCTTAGACACCAGCTACCTTACAGTGCAGTTTTGAGCCATGAAAGAAACAAATTCTTGCTGATTTGACTAAGCTGAAGATGTATTTGCTTTACACTGGACATTGCTATGGACTTGGCACATACTGAGGTTAATCACCATCTCAGGAATGGCCATATTTCAGCTAGACTGTGAAGGACACAAGTTACCAACTACCACCAGTGCTGATGTGTTGCTTAAATGGCTTAAAATGTTTATTTATACTATAGGTTATAATCTGTAAACTGCAAGTATCAAGGTACATCTTTTCTACACTTGGTAATATCCTACATTATGAGAAATTCTTCATTATGAAGAGAAATGTGGACAGTTAATACATGTTGATTTTAGATGAGATAAATCACACCTTTAGAGTGGGCTGTCTGTCTAAACAAGGAGGCTAGATAACAACCTGAAGTACAGATATAGCTATATAATATATGTGTAAGTCCCACAAAGGTAAAACACTTTTATTTTGGAGATTCAATGAATAGAATAAAATTTTAAAATATATTTTTCTGTTTATTTTAAAACATCTTCCACACTGAGGAATGATTTTTTTTTTCCTATGTTTTCAAAATACAAAATAATCTTGATTGATGACAGCTTTTCCATACCAGTGGTTTTGTTTTCATTTTAAATTCCTCTCTTTGGTGATATTCACATGTAAGCTGACAAGTGTCAGATTTGTAGCAGTGAAAGAGAGAAAGAAAGACCTATATTTACTGAAACTGTTAATGTATGTGTGTGTCTATGTGTAAACACACCCTGAAATTTTGTGCATATTGCTACAAATATGCTTAGTTCATAGAAAATTCAAATGCACTTTACTGTTGTAGAATTAAGGCTATAGTCATGGGGTTTTTTTGTTTTTTTGGTTTTTTTTAAATCACATATATAAAATAAAATGTCTTAAAATAGAAAATCTAAAGTAAAAATAAGAACAGAATTAAAATATGATGTTCCAATTTAATTCTCAGAATTATTGCTTATTATTTCCAATGCATGCAAAACCAGAAGATAAAAAGGATATCCTGATATATTGCCACATTATCCTCATTACCTGTAATAAAACATTAGCACAGTCACTCAGATTTATTAGAAATATAAACAGTTTTCATTAAAATATTTTTGTCAAAGCCTTTCAAGAAATATTGGACGATAACCAAGTTAGGATGCATATCAAAATAGAAGTGAGTGATTTTACATATCTAGATGAGAGCAAATTACTATCTGTAATCTGTCTGTTTTTTCTTCAGAACTTCATCATTTCACTGAGCTTTCTTTTTATTAGTTCAGCGTCTAGAGGTTTCAGAAAAAAAAGCCACCAATATTTAGGCAACGTACGACTACACAGTAAATGGAGGAACACAACTCACACCCCTGTTTGATGTCAGCCCCATGGAACATCTGCAAGGCCCTGCAGTGTGTTTAGGAAAAGATTTGGCTGGATTGATGTGGCTACCACAGGACCAAAGCTTCAGGAGGCCTCTACTCACACACGCACAGGAGGCAGGGCCAGTTAACTTTGTCTACAGAAATCTGTCCAAGACACCAGGCACCACAGGCTTACATCGATGAATGGCTGACTTTGAAGGTGGATGTGGCCTTGGGGCTTGTTCAAAAGGCAAACTCAGCCTTTCAGCGTGCGACCCCAGGTACTGTAAACTGAGACCCTACAAATTCGAGTATGAAGTGTTTAATGCAGTCTTCAGGGTAATATCGCATGTACTTTAGCTTACAAGAAAAAGCCCAAGAACAGTTTGGAAGAAAGGATATTGCTTTTTCCTCTAAATTGATGAAAAACCAAGGTCAGGAGAAAAAACAAGTTACGTAAGGTCTCACAGGAAGCCTGTGACAGAGTTGAAAATTTAAATCAAATTTCCTGACTTTCAATCCATTGCCTTAACCATGAGAGGATCTTTCCTCTCTTATTGATTTAATTTATTGATTTATCTTTTTTTATTCTAAGCATCTGGTTGACTACAAAACAAAATGGTTCACATGATTATTGAAAACAACTTTACATTATGATGCTATTTTATTACTTACATGTATTCTGAAGATATTTCAAATCGAACATCTATTATACATAAAATCACTGAATAGGTACATTGATTAACTTATAAAGATGTAATAATTAATTTTTTCCCTTAATTTCCATACAACAGATCAATTTTTAAGAGAATATATTATGATTTTACACAGAAATTAACGTTAGGCACTTCAAATAGTGTCCATGCACATGTACTTCATTATCTATAATTTACATGCTATGTCAATCATTGCTAATTCCTCAGAGAACATAATCATACAGAGAGAAAGAAGCATTTTGATGTCTCTTAGAGAATAATTTTAAGAATAAAAAGGGAAATAGCACACAGTCCCAAATGCTGTTTTTCCTTCTACTGCTCAAGATGAAGCTGCCATCCCCACTTCCACTAGACCTAGAGTGGCACCTCAAGGCAGAATTAAAAACATGTCAGGATTATTCACAGACTCACCACATGCCTCACAGAGGGAAAATAGTATTAAGCCAGAATGATGCAAAACCAGGTCAACAAAAGGCCTGAGTCTGCAATTTCTGCTTTTAGTTGTCTAAAAATGACAGGCACTGGCTCAAAATAAGTGAAACCTACTTTTATGAACAAGGTGCTTCAGTTCTAAGAAATGTCAGTATCTATTAAGTGTTATATCTCAGTGAAAAGATGAAGGTATGAAGAGAATCAACAAATTCTGTAGACCATAGTAGAATACCAAAAAGTCCTATGATGAAATATGAAGATTCCTAAACACAAAAACTTAATACTTTCTTTGCCCCAGTCTTCAAGTGGTTGCCTCAGGATACCTGACTCCCTGAGATGGAAGTTGGAGATGGGGAGATGAGTGTAGTCCCCACAGTCCAGGAAGAGATGGTTTATGACCTGCTTTGCCAATAAGATACACACTATGGCCCTGATGGGATCTACCCCAGAGTTATGAGGGAACTGGAGAAAGAATTTGCCAAACCACTCTCTAATATCTACCAGCAGTCCTGGTTAAATTCCAGATGATTGAAACTTGGCAAACATAACATCCAACTACAAGAATGTTTGGAAGGGTAATCCAGGGAAATACAGGCCTAACCATGGTTCCAGGCAAGGTTATGAAATAAATAATCCTGAATGTCACTTCACAGCACATGCAGAACAACCAGGGCATCAAGCCCAGCCAAAGTGAAAGGCAGGTACTGCTTGACCAGATCTCCTTCTGTGACAGGCTGACCCATTTCTGTAGGTGGAGGTAGTCTCTCTACACTCCAGTAAGGTGTTTGACACCATCTTCCACAGCATCCTCCTAGAACAACTCTCTGCTCATGTTTTGGATACATGCATTCTTCGATTAGTAAAAAACTGGCTGTCTGGCAAGGCCCTGAGAGCTCTGGTTAATGGAGCTAAATCCAGTTGGTGTCTGGTCACTGGAGGTGCTCCCCAGGGCTACTTTTGGAGCCAGTATAATACCTTTATTTATGATCTGGATGTGGGGATTTGGTGCACATTCCCTGATGACACCAAGCTGGGTGGGAGTGTTGGTCTGCTCAGGGGCAGGAAGGATCTATGGAGAGACCTGTCAAGAGACTGGATCGGTGGGCTGAGAACAACTGCAGAAAGTTCAGTTAGGGTGTCTGGATCTGGTACTGGGTAGTGTGGATTTAGTGGTTTAGGGATTACAGTAGCAGAGCTGGGTGAACAGTTGGACTGGATGATCAAGGTCCTTTCCAATCCTGATGATAATCATGATTCTAGGATGAAAGGTTCATTTCAACAGTCTGACAAAATGAGGAAAAGATTAAATAATGCAAGCTACATCATTTATTTCAATCACAAAAACATCTATTTTAATAATGAAGAGAATATCTGTAGATAAATGGATAAATTTTTTTTTCTGTGGAAGTACAAGGATGGTAAAACATGTACAACCCTGACATTTTTTTTTATCTGCTAGTCTTACTAGTTTTTGTGCAAGGCTACTATTTTTCTATTATGTGTGAGAGGCCAAGTATCCCAATGATTGCTTCTAACACAGTTCCTGTTTACAAGTGTCATGTAATTTAGTAAATTAATTAAAATCACAAGAGTTTTTCAAATGAACATTCACACAGACCAAATTAGTAAGAGAGGGTCATTTCAAAAATATTTGTGAATATCCTAAGGTCCTATTTGTCATAAGTGCTATTTATCAAAGAATGAGAAATAATGAAGAAAAGCAGAGATCATCACTTCATAAAAATACTTAATAATCAGTTGAAAGAATCAAAGTCAGTGCTATTAATTACAAAGTGAAAAAATACAGCTTTTCTTTTCAGTGAAAAAATACAGTTTGTCTTAGCACTTACATTAGGGAAGAGAATAGCATGAAATGTCTGATCCCTATACAGAAACCTGAAAGTAGATCAGAAAAACTAATCTTGATTTGCCAATTGTTTTTCTGTTCTTTGCAGTCATTATCTACAGTAATGGGCTGAGACAACAATACAGGAAATTAAGACGCACATTTGGATCATTGGTTAATGAGCCTTTAGATAATAGACAATTTGTTTGGCTTACATATTATACAGAATACTTCACTTTTAGAAAGGAGATGAAGAATTAGCCATGAATTTCCTAGTATTTTTATGTATTGGTGAACTTTCCTAGAGTGTGGCTTTAGTAGAGTTTTTTTGCTCATTGACCCAGGAGAGTGAAGTAAAAGCATATATCAATACATATCACATCATTGATTTTGATATTTTGATTTTCTCTGTTGAAGGCCTAACAGACTATGTAAGAGACAGAGGATATCACATATTACCTATGAACGTCAAAAGGGATGGTGGAGAGAGTTCACAAAGTTACTTTGAGTTTAAAATATATTTCAAAATGGTTGAGGATTTTGGGGCCTGGAAAATCCTTTATTTCTGTGCCATCATGTACCACATCAGGGAGAAATTAAACGGGGAAATCATATTCCCGAATTTCATTTCTGCATATACTAAACTTAGTTTATGCTAAGTAAGATGCTTGCACTAATAGGCAAAAAACAGAAGACCACTTTCTGAGAGAAGAGCATCCCTTTCCCATTATAATCTCTTTTGAAGTAGCTGCTTGACTAATGAATTTGTACACATCCCACCTCTAATCTTCCCCATCCCACTTTCCACATGTGTTTGCATTACTATAGAAGTAATTATAATGAAAAATACTAACCTCAGTGAAAAGTAGATGGGATGTGACAGTTGAAAAAAGACAAAATACACCAGTTAACTCATCATCTTACCATTTCTTCAGACATTTCAGCAGCCACCAGACCAAATGAATAGAAGGATAAGGTCAACAGGTACAAAACAGGCACAGCATAAATTATTTCATTAATTGATCTTGAAGGTTGGACAATTCAAGCAGACTACTGTATAGATCGTTTTTTCTTAATAATTAATCAATATACTTTTTAAAAAAAGGCATCCCTTTACAGAAAAGATTAATTTATGTGTCAGTGTCCCACTGTCAGGGGCAAAGAATGGATAGAATCTGTTAGCCATTCTTTAACCAACAGCATGAAGAATCTACAATGGTTTGTCTCTTTCTAAGAAAAGAAATTACAGAGATATTTGCAGCACTTATCTTCAAGCACTTATACTGCACATTATTCTACCTAAACTCTCCCTACACTCAGCTGGATGAAACACTCCTGCAGGCAGGAAGTTAAAAGTGTCTTAGTTATATTCAGGCTCTGAATATCTCCTGAGTAATTTTCATGCTATTCAGTAGAAATCTTACCCCAAGAGCCCAATACCAGATAGTTACATTGTTGGACTAAATCAAGTAGGTGCACCAGTCTTTCTAATTATTTTCATGAGTTTAGGATTGCTTCAGGACAATAAACTAATAAACTTACCAAAATACGGTTAGTAATCTGCTATTTATATAATTTTTATTACTGGCTTAAAGATTGGGCTCTGTAAAGACGCTTTAAAAAGAATGGTTGGAATGAAGATTCCTTCACAAGACGTTGCACATTGAAACATCATTCAACAGCAAGACATACAGGTCATAGATATCTGAAAGAAAGAAAACACTCATTGCAGAATTGAAGCATGGAATCTGATTTTAAAATGTGATTTTACCATTGGAAAAAGTAGACCAGAAATTTGGCATATTCGTCATTCAAGAGAATACAAAAGCAGTGAATTGAAGACCGTTGGAAAGCAGGCTTTCTGATCATTGCTGCTGGATATCAAGACTTTTTAATTGGGAAGTTATCAAAAAAAGTGGAAGGAAAAGGGGAAGGGGAAATTGAAAAGAAATGGAAAAAAAGAAAATATAGTACATCATTATAACAAAACACAACAATCAAAAATTAGAAACTAAAACACAGAAAGGTCATCTGGCTTGCCCCAAACAACTCACTAAGCCTATGCCACAGTCACTGCCAGAAAATTAACTTTAATGTTACTCATCTACAAGTCCATTGTTCTTTTTAGAGGTCCAGGTTCAGAGTATGTCCTTTTGCATTTCAGTAAAGAATTCAAATGTTGTAATATTATGCAACTAAGAAACAAACACTAAGCTAAATTTAACCATTTCTTCTCCTTTTTTCATTACACTTCTTTCAGTCATAGTAAGTAAAATCAGACTGTGTGCTCACACTGAAACACTAAATGATCACTTGGAGAGGCTTACATCTCAGCATAGATCACTGAAAATAGCAAGCTTTAATGGAAACGCTGACCAGTCTTTCATGCATAGTTCTTAATAATGAAAGATTTCTGTCTGGCTTACCCTCTCATTGCCATCTAACCATTTTTCTTCCACTCATTAGTAGAACATCATATAACTTAAGAGAAATTAACATATGTAAAGAATGTCGTCCCAGAGGGATTTCTGGAACAAAGGAATATTTTTTATAGTTGGAAGCTTTGGTAAGAGCTCATTTTCCAATCTACAGTAGTTATTAACTTCACAAAGAAATGAATTCTCTTTCTTCAGGTTTTTAACCAAATGCCTAATTTTTTGGCTTTGTGTCTTGGGCTTGTGGATGTCTTAAATAAAAAATAAAAGCACAAAATCCCACCCTCCAAGTTTCTGATTGCTTTTTATAATAGCTCAGTCCCTGAGGGGCTCAGCTTGTTATTGAAATTGTTTTCTTTAATGGGAATTTTGTGCTTTTCCCCTGGATTATTTTACTTACTTGGAGTAGTGAATGCATGCCAGTTCAAAATCAAACACTGGGGCAAATGCTACAAACACATTGCCCAACATGTGGTCAGCATTTAGACAAGTATATAAAGCAGAGAATTATTCAGAGCACTGGGAGAACACTCTTAATTCAGTGCTACAGCAGATAAATTATCTTTCTCATGATTTAGATTATGCTGACAGTTTCATTATGCATTTCCAGTGCCCAAACATACTAATAAGTGTCATAGGTTTGTCCCAGTTCAGTATAGAAACTAAATTCTGCCTTCAAATGAATGCTGAACAGGCACAATGAAGGGCAGATGTGTTCTATAGGATCTTGGCACTGTCAAGACACAACATCTGAACTTTGAATTTATTTCAAAAGCCTGAAAGCTCATTTAGCTGACACTTGGGAGGGAGGGAGAGGGAGAAGATCTGATATTCCTTTCACACATGTTTTAAGCCATTGTTGGATTTCTGATTTCATTATAGTTACATCTGATTTACACGTCAAGTCAGTGATGGGATACATTCTGTATAAAACTGAATTAGAAATCTAAGGAATATTCTGCCAGATTTCTGATGCTGCACCCAGAAGACTACTGAAGTTATAAACTGTGAAAATAAGTTGTTAAGGGAAGACAAATCAAAAAACAATCTAAAGGGATAGCGGATACTGAGTTCCTAAAGGATCAGCTTTGGGCTGGTTTTGCTGAATTTTTTACAAGGTTAGTGACTAAGTTGTCACAAAGTACTTTATTGAGTGTTATACTGAATTCAAAATATTTTAGAAGCTCACAATCCCTCAGTGGTCTCTTATCCTACCATGTGGCGATACTGGCTTTGTCTATGTCAATCCTTTTAAAACACATTCTGCAATTTCATTTTTCCATCTACCATCATACACGGAACAAATCACCATAATATATTAAACAGTAATGTATTCTTTTGAAATTAATCAATCAGAGTTAAAATTTCCAAGTTATTTCTTCTCTTTAAGATATTTACTTTGTTTAGTTTTAAGCACTTGGCCATCTAACAGCCCAAATTTCCTACTACAGGCAATGGAGAACAGACTCCACCTCAGAAAGATTCAAAAGAATAAGATTTCTCGTTTAAACAGCCTTCTGAAAGATCTGTATCTCTGTGTTAATTGGATAGGTTCATTTGCCCACATAACTAGACAGCTAAACTAGGATGATCTGATCATGTTTTGCTGCACTTAATCTGATGTTACAAATTCTTATTATGGAACTTCTAACTTCCTAATTGTACAAATATTTAATTTAATATTTAATCCTATTTTTCTAATTGCACAAATTCTTTCATCAAATTGCTTGTAGTTGATGGAGTTACAAGAGTACGTACTTAATTTCCTTCAACCTACTCTTCGGAAGAAAGCACCTTATTCATTACATTCCCTTAGTCATAATCTGGTTTGCTCTATTTCCAGTAAAGCCAGTGGACTTGCTGGATGAGTAAAATCAACTTTATACTTTCAGTTTCTAGGGCATTTCACTTCCGCCACCATTAAACATTAGGAATCATTGTGATAGTATTCCATGTGACATTGTCAGGAGAGGACTTAAAATTCTATGGGAAGGGAGCAATCACAGTTAGATTGTGCAGTAATTTTTAGACAAGCTCAGTCTCTAGATTTCTCTAGGGCCTCTAATATCTGTACAACTCTTCAGGTTTGAATCCTGAAGTAAATAGCTAAGGTTCTAGTTAGACTTCTCAATTTTCACATTACCCACAAGAAAACTCAAAGCACAACTGCTCAAAATTGTTGATTCTAGAAAGCAACCCAAGTAGCAAAAACAGCAACTCAAATCCTGCTTCAGTTTCTTGTCAGGAGGATAAATTCTCCTTGTAATCTTGACAAGAAATATTAAGTTTGAATTCGACTCCAGCATTTTTTTTTTTTTAATGTCCTGAAAGTAATAATTAGGAAAAATTTCTTACTTTTACACTTACTGACAGTCTAAATGTAACAAAACCAGTGTCCAACAGGAAAAAAAATTCAAATTTCTGTTGGGTCTTGTGCTGCATCTTATTGCAAAAAGAAGAAAACATAAGAATAAAACAACACCCTTTAGCCTAAAACACCCAGAATCCCCAAAGAGGAGTTTCCTGATATTGCTCTAGCTTTGCTCACCTGTTTTGAGAAGATGAAAAAACAAAATTCAACAAGAAGGAGTGAATACATTTGCTATACTTCACCAGGAACAAACTGTTTGCCCACCTGAGGAGCAGGAACATCAAGGGACCTTGGGGTACTGCTCCAAGGAGGGTATGAAACAGGGTCGATGGCATGAAGGTGCTGTGGTCGTGCTGTTGAAAACAATGTAGCTAATGGGAACTAAGTAAAAGGAATAACCCAGACAGTAATTGAAAGGTGAACTTTTGCTTCATTAACTCAAAAATAAAATATTATTTTTCACTCCTCTGCATATCTAAGGGACTGAAGTCACTCAAACTCTACCTAAACATGAAATTACATGTCCCCTTTCTCAAAGAAAACTATATAAATATAGTTTAAGTGAGAAGGGAGGTCAGAGAAGACACCATCATAAGTTCTGGGATCAGTCAACATGTTCAGCCTGCCTTCTGCCACCGTGGGGAGGGCTTTTGGGTAAGAACTTTACTCAATGCACACTAAAGTTTTCTTCCAAGCCAGCTCTTGTTGGTAATTACAACTTGTCTGAATATCACTTCAAATTCATTTTTGCATTCACTGTATCATCAACAGCAGTCTCCAAACCTTAACCTGACACAGTTCTCCATTACCAGCATGTTTGCTAATAAAGTGCCTTATTCCATAAACTGGATCTCAGTTCAAATCCTTCAAGGACATCAGCAGACCCTGGCAGGAAAAACAGATAAAATGCCAGCTGAGAGGGGGGATGCTGTGGGGACATGCCCCTGAATAGTTGGTCAAACCAAGCTCTGATGCAGTTAGCTCATTGTGGGGTCCCTGTGGCAGGGCACTGACAGCTGCTAAGGCATGAGGGACTCGTCTTTCCTGGGCACTGATGGACAGATCAAACACAAAGGGTTCAAGGACACCCTTTTTTTACGTGACATCTGTCATGGGGGATGCTGTCAGCTCCAAGTTAAACTTTCCTGAAAAGGAAAAGAGGATTGTTCTCATCAGTCTCATACTGGGAAGGAAATAACTGGGAAGCACCTCTGACCCATTTTCCCCCTCCTACCTTGCCAATAAAATTTTAGAAAAGCAAAAGGTCTCTTATTCCATTGTGCAAAAATCAAAGGCCACTTTCAGAAAGTTTAACCCCATTGCACTACAACTAATCTAGAGAAATAAACAAGATTTCCAAAGAAACACATCTGCAAACCATGGTAATGTTGTATTGCCTATCTGTGAAGGAAATGAGCACTCCTATCAGGCTGGAAATTATTCAAAATCATACTCTACATTTTTTCATGGATTTCAAATTTTTTTGAAACTTTATAATGACAATTATATTTTCATGATTTTTAATTTCATATGCATTTTCAAAAATAAATTTTAAAAACATTAAATACAATATTTCTTATAGTAAAAGTGTCTAATTCATCTTCTCTCTTGCTTCTCCAAAACTCTCATTATATATTAATCTAAAAAAAGCCCAAAAATAAACATATAATATATATTAATAGTGTGTTTCAAATGGATTAAGTTATCTGTAATTTGCATCAATAAGAGTCAGTACTACAAGTATCTTACAGCAAAAAAAAAAGTGATTTAACTGCCTTTAAAATCAATACATAATACCATAAATCTGACAGATAGTACAGAAAATATTATATATATATATATATAATAAATAATAAATGTGAGCCACCTACTGTTTATCATTTAAAATTGATCTCCAGAGAACAGAAAATAGATATGGATTTTGATTCCAACCAATTTAAATTTTAATTTGGGTTCCAGATTAATATCAAAGCTGAAAAATTATCTTGTCCACATTGATTTTTACTATTTTATAATTTATAAATGTAATTTTATTGTTTTTTGCACAAGACCTCCAAATCAGAAAAAAAAACCACAAACCCCTATTTTCATATTCTTGTACATATTTCTACAATATTTATGTTTCAAAATTTGATTTTCAAAGAAAATAGGCGAACTGGTGGAATATATAGTTTTATATGAAGGACAAACTATTCTGTAAATATAATTGATTTTGTACTGGATAAACCTTTATGAAGATTCAGCATGGAGCAGACTTATAAAGATGCTGCAAACTTGAATCAATAACAATCATTTTAGTTCTGTTTGGCAAATAAGAAAATATGAAAAGTTCTTTCTCATTTGAAAAGCATGAAAGTAAGAGAACTAAATATAAGTTGGACAAATGCTAGTAAAATAGAAGAGAGAAAACCACTCCAGATTGCAAAAACCTTTTTCTTGATTTTTTATAATTATCTTAGGAGGATAGAATATTCGTCAATTAGTGTATTAAATTAAAAACAATTTTAACTGAGAAAATACTGCAAGACGCATTTTACTTTAGCAATGATGAAATGAAAGAAAATGTCATTTCTTTTAGGTAACTATAAAAATAAGTATGACAAAAGTAATTTTTTGCAGTCTTTGGATCGGAATCTTCTTTTTTGGTCTTTTCCCCCTTAGAAACTTGGTTACTGACTGAATCTGATGGGTTTAAACTTTTTCATTCATTCTATATGTTACATTTTCTACATGAGAGGCCCACATCCAAACTTTGCAGTCAGCAGAGCATGCTCAGACTTTGGTCTGCCACTTACACGCACTAAAATTCAAAAAAGATCTGTGAAACTGGACTGAAAAGTAGCTTATAATGCTCTCTGCACCACTGATCAATGTTACAGCAAGGAGGAGATACAAGATACAGCCTTACTGTCCATACAGACCTACGTTGAACAGCCTGTGTTGATCTTGTAGCTGGGTAGTCTACTCTGCAATCTTACTAGGACTGCCAACCTAGGATGATATGTGATCATCATTTAAAATTTACAGGAAATTTGAAAAATGAAGAATGAGCTGGGAAAAGGCCCTGACAAGCAAACTGGTGGGAAAGCTACTTGCACTTATGTCATCTATAATATTAATAATTTAAATTTAAAAAGGAATTGTTTCAATAATATGTTGTCTTTAAAATTAGTAAACAAAACACAATGTATCAAATGTATACAAAAAAAAAGACATTTATGCATCTGATTTAAAGACAGTCATATTCTTAGACTGAAAATTAATATTGTTTTCTTTTTAAAATATAGACATTATTTTAAATATATCCTGAGAAACACCAAACAATGGCTGACTAACAGACCTGTATTTTGTGGCATTGTGAGTTCCAAGAAGGCTCTATCAAGAACCAGTCTCCTGCATGGCAAGCACTCAGAGGATAAGTAATTAAGGCAATCTCTCCCTGCTAACAGCCCACAGTTTAGATGCCATATGAAACTGATGGAAGACAGAGGCAGGTAGATTTTCTGCACTGTCATTAACTGGATGTGGAGCACTGTTTTTTCAACCAACTGTTTAGCCAGTACTAGATGAACAAATTTGCAGACAGTGCAGAAAAGTGTAAGAAGTGATTTTGTGCCTGAGGAAGGAAGAGATAAGCAGGCAATTGTGACTGCCACTTCTGATAGAATAAAGATTGAACCTTGATAAATCAGCAAATGTGATAGCGTGAGACTAAACGCTTAGGGCTTGTAAGAGAGAAAAGGGCTGAAGATGATATTGTGGGGAAGGGACAGCCAGGGAGAGGCAGCAAACCCAGACAAGGCATGGTTTGATCAATGAACCGAGAGGCTGAATCTAGCAGCAGCATATCGAATGAAAAACTGTCTCAAGGTCCTATTTTACTCAAAATATATTGGCTGTGATAGATCCTACATTGTATATATGTCACTCTTGCCAGGGCAGGCTGCTTCTATGGCAAGACTGTCTGATACTGCTGAGTATTAAAAGGATTACTTGCTAACTTTCAAAGTTTAAGCTTATACATACTTTTCCTTTGGGTTTAGTTTGTTGGTTTGGGGGTTTTTTTTACCCTTTCTTCTAAATTCCAGACTGTTCCACAGATGGAAAATTTCCAAACCTAATTTCTGCGCTGTAATCACTTCATTTCCACCAAATGGGACACAGTCTCCAAGTATTTTTCACATGTTCTAATGTTAACACTGGGATGAGGAAGCTGTTCTGCCATTTTTAGAAACTTCCTCTGTGAGTGGAAATGTACCATGCAGAGAGAAATTGCAATTACTGTCTACTATTTCCTTTGTTATTTAGGATACTAACTATGATAGATTATATGTACTGAATTTCTCCCCCGAATGCGCAGCAATATAAGTTTTTAGATTTTAATTTTGTTTGACACAAAGTTGCTTAATCCTCATGGGAGAAAAATTCAGTATTATACAGTTTATTCAATTTTAGTTATTTCTCTCTTTAGGATACACTTACTTTAAACTGCTGAATGACATAAAAACCTGATGAATTTACAATTAAAATACAACTTTACTAAGTTCATTTTCTTAGGTCCTATAACCTTTAGATTAATGGTGATTAAAGTTATTAAATCGAGTAGTATGACAAATGAGCAGTCAGCTCTGGCTTATAACATACTGAACCTCCAATGTCTTTTAATTTATTTTTAAAAACCCAACCTCCCCCCCCCCAACCAAGCAAAGAAAAAATCACCAAACAAACAAGCAACAAAAACCCCCAGACTCCAAATAAAGGAAAGAAAATTAAAACAGCTTGGAAAGTATTGATGTGAGCAAACCCAAAATGGGCTTTACCTACTGCTCTCTGTGGCTTTTGCTGCTGGCAGAGCAAACCAATCCATTCCCCTTTTTCCACGGCATCTGGGTTATACAGACTCCTGTATAGTAAGGACAAGAAACCCTAGGAGATGGAAGCTGGAAACCTGACCTGCCCAAACACTGTGTCCTTCTGAGCTCACAGTGCAAGAAATACCAAGTGCTCAGGGGCTTGACCAGTAGGTCCCATCAGCTTTTAAGTCTGGGCCCTCCTTGGGACGCAGGGCTGTGCAGGTTTTACTGCCAGCAAGGCAGAGCCAGCAGATGCTCCCTATGGAGCCTCTGCCTTTGGAGCTGCTTTTATTGCCAAGTATTCCAAGCTGTGTCCTCAGCTTTGGTCACAACAAGCTGCACCCAGGATTTATCCCTTGGCATGCCACCTGAGCTGCTGTAGAGTCTGCCCCTAGGGGCTGCTAGGAATTTTTGGCATCTGACTTGGGACTGATGAGAGGAACCCAGTAAACAACTTAAGTGTATTGCTCACCAGAAATTTGCCAGCTACTCCCATATTTTTGTTCTGTTGTTTTGTTTTGTATGTCTTCTTTCATATTTTTAAAACTATTATATTTTTAAGAGTATATATTAATTCCAGTAATTTTTTTTTCCTTTAAAAATATTATGATTTCCATTTTCAATTTCTGGACACAGACTTTTAAAACATAGCTTGTTTTTCCTCAGAGTTTTGGTATTTTGAACAAAGTGAATTCCACTAAAAATTCATCAAAGGCATTGTGCACTTTTTGTTCACTGTGTAGGAGTAGAGGCAGGGGAAGAAATATATTTTCAACATTCATTTTAAAAGAAATTATTTACATGTGGGTGTGAAACACTCTTAATGCTGCAAAACCTACTCCACACCAAGGTCTATACTGCACTTAGAAAATCCAATATCAGTTCGAAGACAAAAAAAAAAAAAAACAACCAACCAACCAAACAAAAAAGCCTAAATAAGTGCCCTAACCTTTTAAACAGCTGAATGCAAAATTATTTCATTGTTTCAAAAGTCATCACCATTCTCAATTTTAAGTATAACCGCATATGATTCAAACTATATTTTTTTCTTTATTTGTACAGGGCAAAAGGTGCAAGATGTCTGGAAGCAGCATGTGAAGGCAGAAAGAGTCTTGGAGTACAGCTGCAAACTGAAAGTACTTGAGGGTGTGAGGAGAACAGCTGGAAGCTCAAGAAGAAACAGGGTCATCCTGAATCACACTTCCTTCCTAGACTGCTTCTGGAGCAGCAGGGGTCTTTATTATGACTTTAGAATAAGCTTATACTCACCCACTGCCTTTTTTTTTTTTTT
>VWZN01001876.1:54105-67898 GCA_013396955.1 Regulus satrapa
GGGGGGCTGGGTTTTTGTGTGTTTTTAATACAATATCTCACAGTTTCAAGAACTGTCTATGGGAAAGCAGCCAAATCTGAAGGAAGAGAATATGGAATATGAAGGAGGCAAGACAAGAATTACCTTCAAATGTGCAAAGAAGGGATCAGCCTCCACAGAGGTGGAGTCTAGCCCAGGATAAAAGAAAGGAATAAAGATTAAACTGCAGCGAAGGCAACTTCTGTTAGATGCACGGCAGAACTTTTTAACACTGAGGACAGTGAATCTCAATGATGGATTATTTGAAAAGGAATATTCTGGCAAGCTCTAAGAGCCACTTAGACAAGCATCTGACAGTAATGACATGAGTAGTGCTTATGCAGCTTTGGCACAAGATGGACTACATAAGCCTTGCTGATTCTTTCCAGCTCTTTGAATCTGTCTGCAAAACAGAAGTCTCAGATAATCTGCATTTTCAGGTTTGCTTCTGCCAAAAATAAAGGACAGAAAAAGGTTAATATGAGACTATGACTCTCATTATATCTATCTGCATGGTTCCAACTGGTGGGTTTTCTTGAGAGGACCTTAATTTACATTGTCTCATCCAGGTCACATAGACAAAAGTCATTATAATTCAGTTTCTCTGCATTGCAGGATCTAGAGCTGAGTCAACCCTGCTGAGATTTAACCCACGTTCCAGGGAGTCTATTTCATATCTGATGTTTAAACTTCTAACCAAATAAAATTTCTGCTTGGAGATGTACCAGTGTGTGGTCAGATTTTATTGTGTTTCTGTTTGAAATTCATCCACAAGTCTGAGAAATTCCTACATTTTACCCAGCACAGAGCATCTCTTATGTTGATCTATTTATCTCTTCTTTTCAAGAGCATGCAAAAGATCAAGATTTCAGGGGTTTTCAAAATTGTTTTATACTCAACACAATTCCATTGAGATCCACAAATGCCTTAGATTTATGCCTGCTCAGTAGCTGATGCTCAATTATTAATTCACTAATGTCTGTAAAGTGCTTTGAAGATGAAAAACATTACATTGTAGAACTGCTAACTGATACTTGGATGCTACTATTATTGCTGCTGAAGCTGTTAGAAAATGTGCTTGGAACACATCCCCAAAGGCCCATGATGAGGAAAGGTCATCTATGCCAGTAGTTTATGCAGAAAGGAGTAAATCAGACTGAAATTCTAGAACTACAGTGTTTTTTAATGCAGACTCCAAAAATCATTATAGTTATGAGATCAGAATTTATTTTTCTTTGAACAAAGTATATTTAACTATTAATAGATCAGAAGATAAAAAATCAATATAAATAATAATTTAAAACAGTAAGGTGAAAAGGACTTCCCAGTAGCTTCAGGGAGGGCAGGACACTGGGGTTTCCATCCTTTACTCCAATTATTTTATACATGGGTAGGTGTAGGGAACGTAGAATTAGAAAGGAATTATAAATATGATTGTATGGCCAAAGAAGCTAAAGAAGAAATTCAGCTTAAAGTGTGGTTTGAATAAAAAACGGTCTGGCATGATAAAGCACATTCTTTTCCCCAATAAAACTCATGCAAGAGACCTTCTTCCTTTTCCTTTTAAGGAAAGGTTCAAGAGACCCTGAGATAACCTAACCAACAGATTCTATAGGTTGTAGGTAAATGTTGTTGTATTAGTATACGTAGAAAGATTGGTTAGTTAAAGAAATAGAATATTCAGTGTATCGATTATATAGACGAATGTACAAGAGAGCTCGCTCTCTGATTTACTCTGACTCCTACTCTCTTACTTCTGCTCTCTGACTCTGACCTACCTCTTCTTACTTCTTCTGGCTACTCTCTCTCATGCTCTTGTTATCTTCTCTTATATCTGCCCTCTGGTTCTCTTACTTATTCTGGTTTTATTCTCTCTTACTAATTCGTATCTTATTGTTACCCTCATGCCTGTTCTAAGCTCATTCTGCTGGCTCTGAGCAAGCCACCTTAACCCACACCCTGAAATAATCTGATAGTTTCTGACTCGACTTATAGAGGTCTCAGTCGTGTCTTATACTGTCCGTTCTGAGAATTATTTTTTACAGGTAGGGAGCCGAGTTTTAATGTGTAGAGCAGCCCTTCAGGCAGTGACAGAAAATACAGAGACACCTGCCATGGTCTTCAGTCTCTGTGATTACAGAGCAATCCTTTTTGGGTTCTGCAATAGCACTGCTGTGTTTCTGCTCCAGGAAGACACCTTTTTAACCCACCATGGCCCTTGGGTGGCGTGAAGCCAGAACCCTAAATAAACACCCAAGAAGATCTCAGTACTCAGGGTTTTGCCTCCAGGCTCTGCCATCTAGCTGTAGGCACAGTAATGCCTTTGTAGGATCCTCTGGTTTCCCTCAGGCCCACCCTTCAGCTGAGAGCTGTTCTTGCCTCTGTCTGAGATGTGTAGAGAAAGGAGAATAGGCTTGTATTGATTTCTCACACATCACCTTCACACCCCACAGACACACAGTCCCGATCATTAGATGCTTTGGGCATTTTGCTACACTTCACACTTATGTTGCTGCATTACAAAACACTGCTTTCTACTCCCCAAATTGCAAGTGCTGCTGACCCAAATTCCTGCCACTGCTGTAGAGCACTACCTTTGAGAAAAGGTTGAAAGGGTTGTTTGGCTCTGAGCAGAGACCAGTTGAAGTGATTAGATAAAGTTTTGACCCCAAGTGTCAGACTCTGTTATTTGAACTGCAATTTGAAACAGCTAAACCTCTACCCTGAGCAGCAGAATGGAGTAGATAAAAACCCCATCAGAGCTGAAACACTTAAGAGATGTGGAAGACAACCAGAGAAGTTTAAATACACGGTTTCAGTTTGTATGTGTGAGCAATGGAAACCAAAACAGATTCCCCATCACGCCAAAAAAAAAAAAAAAAAAAATCAAGATGAAGTTTTATAAGTTTTATCTTTGATAGCTTGCTCTGAAGCACTTGAGGCTTTTAATACTTTCAGTCAACTCAGCAGAGTAGGACAACACTGAAGTTGTAATGCAGGCATTTACCTCACTTCAAGGTGCTTTACTTTAACCTTGCTTCAAGTAAAAATAGAACAGTATTACCGAATAGCCCCAGTTTTAGGGAATGAAGCCCACTATGAGAAACACAACACTGAAAATAATCTGGAACAAAACACTCAGACAGAGGCTATTGAAAGATGCAGACTTAACTGCGTAAAACACATTTAAAATTTGGATAGCAAGGGAAGAAAATCAGTTTAAGTTAAAACCCACAGACAGTTATTGAGACATGGTAGATATAGGAAATTTAAAACACAAGATAAAAAGGATTGTGGAAGATTGGAGATGTTCATTGCTGACAGCCTCTGAAATGCAGCTCAGGAAGCAATATGTATAAATTCAGATGCAAGAAGAACAAGTAAAGATAATGTTTAACATCTGAAGAAAGATGCAGGAAAAGAAATGTATTTGCCAAAATGTTCAACAGGCCACCAAATGAGCTCTACATTCTAAATTTCTCCTTAAAAGCAAAGTACAATATTGCCAAAAGAGACTAATAGACTATTAGTACATGGGGGAAAAAAAAATTTTAAAAAAAAATAATAATAATAAAAAATATATATAAATCAGGTCTAGTGTACATCATTTCAGAGGCACATGTGGGTGCCCAGCTTGCACAGAGAGGAAGGTCTGGCCAGGAGCAGCCAGGGCAGGCTGGTGGCAAGGGCAGCCTGTGGCCGCAGCAGGCAGCAAGGGTGGCCAGGCAGTGCCCTGTCCCAGAGCAAGTTCAGTAACAGCAGCAAAGGGCAGCCTCAGCCCAGCCCACAGGCATGTCCTTAGGGGCCAGGCCAATCCATGCCAGCAGCGCATCAGCTAAGGATCAGGACCAGTGAGGGGAAATGTATGATCTCAAATGCTGCTCCTGAGCAGAGTGGACCCAAAAGGGCATCTCATATTTGTCACACATCCATGTATGTCTTATATGGCATCTGGGCTTGGGTGCAGGCAACCAAATCCCAAGGAGTGGATATGGAGGCTGCAGAGCCTGTTGCTATACCTAGGTAGTAATTTGACATCTGTATCAGTATGTACTGTAAGGGGTTTGTTTTGTTTTGTTTTGTTTTGTTTTGGTGGTGGGGTTTTTTGGGGTTGTTTGTTTGTTTGTTTTTTAGTGAAAGTAGCAGAGGATAATTACTTCTTTCAAAATCATGCTGAAGTATTAATTGCCTAAATTCTAACATGGTACAGTGTACATTCATCAATGACAGTTTTTTGTTCTGGAGGCATAACAGTGCTAGCAGTGGGAAAAAACTGCTAGGAAATTCATTAGAGCATCTCAGAGATGTCACATATCCTTATTTTCACATATACTCCACTGCCATATAAAAAATAAGCTGTGGTCTGCTGTGTGAACTCCATTCCCTCTACTACTATAGATATATAATCACAGATAAATTATGTCCCAACAGGTACTTGGCGAATAACACAGTCTACATGACTTGCACGCAAGTCTAATGGATTATCATTGGATAATGAGGGAAAATCTTATTACCAAAGTTGAATCCTATTATTGCTCCTGGAACATATACAAGGGAGTATAGAGTATAAGTCCAGCTTCAAAAAATATTTGTTTTACAAGAGGAAAGAAGTTGAGTTGCTTATTGTGCATTTAGTTTATCTGATAGAAAGGTCCAGAATAATATTTTCTTTTTGCCTTGGCCTATTTTACCAATGCCAAGACTTGCATGATGCCTAGCCAGCTTCTGACATACTGATGGTTCTTGTCTGAAATGATGAGTGTTCAAATATCACTGGTATCTTTGGGACCATCTCTTGGCTCATGAGGGAAAAAAAAAACCCAAAGAAACTGGAGGAAAATAAGTCCTTGATTTTTTATTGTCAAAGTGAAAAGTCAGGAGCTGATGCAGGAATGGGCTGATTTAGACTGAAGGTCAGTCTGATCCAGAGCCCTGTCTCTGACAGTACCAATTATTCTCCAGAGATAAAAGAGCAAGGGCAGAAAAAACATGCTTATCCAGTTAATGCACTCCAGAGATATAAAAATCATGCAGCTACACTTCACAGATTATTTCCAAGAAATCTGGTAGGCTACCTTAGCGAGCCAAGCTTATGTTAAACCTTGGAAAACGCAGGTTGCTTCAGAGGTCTATCTTACTTAAAGATAGATTGTTAGTGCAAAGGCATTTGCTTGTCATATTACTGACAACTGGATTGTCTGATATGTCAACAATGGCTTTGTATATTTCATTATACTAGAAATTTGTTGATTCAGAGCAAGGATTTAAAATCAAGTGTCTTAGCACTTTGAAAGGTGCTTAAACTCTGGCCCCATAGCAGCAAAACATGGGGTTTGCCCAGCAGCTGTTGCTGAAGCAGTTCCATTTTTGCATAATATCTTTAAATAGCAATTAGAGTTGAGACTGAATCTGGGCTTTCCAAGACATACTATAGAGTCCAAAGAATGAGGGAAATTTTTCTATGAATTTTATACTTCAGGTCAGTCTTCTGCCTAGAGACCCCTTTTACTGCTTTGCTATATAACTTGCTTGCAGTTACCATACGCATTAGCCAAAAGCTCTCCCAAGGCTTTATAATGGTGCATTAGGACACTGAACACTCCAGGGGAAAAATGAAACTAATGAAATGGCAAATGACTTTTGAAATATTCTATCATGTGCCTTTAAATTTCAGACCCTGAAAAGGAAGCAAAAGAAAGAAGAAAAAGAAGAACATGAAAGGAAGAGATTAGTCTGTGACTGAAAGTCCAGCTGTGTAAACAAGTTTAGTGACTTCTTTTATCTCTAATTGGTCTTATACATTGATCTTTCTGGTGCCAAAATCACACACTTTACATTAATTCTTCAGTAATATAGCATTATTTCTGGATGGAATTGGTCTGAAATGTCAAACTGATATATGTCACTTGCAATCTACTAACATTTCCAGTTTTTTTCCAGGGAACATCAACAACTGTCTTTAGTTATACTGCTTTAAAAGTCTGAATAGGAAACAGGTTTATACCACTGAAAATGTGAATATAGGCACTAAAATTGTGTTAATAGTGCTATTCATTGCATAAGACTTAGAAGATACTCAGCTGGCATAAATTTTTTGGGCAAATTACATTAACTTCAGAGATGTCATGCCAGTTAATATGGTAAAATAATTGGCCTATAGACTTCAGAAGATTTCTGTCTCACAAATGCAGAACAGGCTGTTGTCTTTCCTGATATTTTGGGACCTTTGAGTAACAAGATATTCCTATAATTATGTAGACTAGTCTGGAGTAGACACTGGGGTAGACACAGAAAAACTACAGTAAAACAAAGAAACCCCACATGCAGGCAAATGAAAATCAATACTGATAAATGCAAGGTGATGCAGAGTGGCCATAAAAAGAAATTAATGAGGCAACAAGCAAATGAGATGTCTATCCACCTGACATAGGTCAAATATGAGTGAGAAGAGGGCATAAAGGCAAAATCACAATCCTTGTGTAGCTCTAATCAGAAAAACAAATATTTTAGGATATATTACAAAAGTAGCACAATGAAATATATTCAAAAGATTGTATCAGTATAATGGTGTAGCATTGTCTGCACAGTTAGAGGGGATTTGATAGCATTACACATAGGAATGAAAAATGTGTATGAGAAACAACAGACTTGTGCTCTTCAGTTCTGTTTATTCCACAGGATTGTTACATAAAACTAGACAAGTCTAAATTCAATGCATTTTCCTGCTCTAGATGACTAATCTGTGATTACCTCGCTGTATATGCGTGTGTGTATTTGTGTAAAAAGTGTAGATAGAACTGAGGTTAATAACAAGACTGATGACTAGTAAAACAGGCAAAACTGATATAAATCTGGCATTAACTGATAAGAAACATTATTTCATAACCAAACAACCAAATATATGTCATGGTTTAAAATAGCCTCTAATGTTTACAAGTTTTTCATGTGATAAATAGCCTTTTTGCATTTAGTAAGTCCTTCAAGGTAGGTAGTAACTGTGAGAAATAGAGTACTAGACTAGATTGATGTCAAATTAAATCTGTTTGTAAATTTCAATTTTGCTACCAGTAATTGTTTTCTACCAGCACATGACTAGACAAGACCCTGAGTGACCTGCTGTAGTAATTTCTGTTTTGAGCTAGAAGGTTGGATTGGAGACCTCCAGAGATGCTTCCCAACATTAATGATTCTTTGATTCTATGATTAAATGGAAGAAATTTTGCAGGAATAAAGTTGGAAGAATTATTTCTATGCTAAAAGATGCATGTGGCTGAATGTGTTAGAGGAAAACACACCAGAAGAAGGATTTACAGGTTGGGCGCTTTTTTTTTTTTTTTTCATTAATTCACTCATAATGGGATGTAAACCAGTCTCTGTGGTGCATAATAATCTGTGAGAGACAATTTCTTTCAAAATAAATTTAAATAAATTGTAGCATGTAGACGTGTATTACATGGCCTTAAACTGAAAGAGCTTAGATTTCAATTAGATATAATGAAGAAATTCTACAGTAAGGGTGGAGCAACACTGGGGCAGGTTTTCCAGTGAAAAATAGAGATGACTGAGGTCCAGTGACAAGAAGCATTCTCTATCATAGTTTAAATATCCAGTTTATATATAGTTTCTTGTGGTGGTGCATATACCTAATGATCCCTGGTTTCTCTGTAATCCCTCCCCCCATGTGTGACGTGTTTTTCCTTTCCCTCTCCCTATCCCTGGATTGTTATCCCATTGGTTGGTGTTATCTATCTCCCCGCCCCTCTCCCGAGGTTTGAAATTCCCGGGAAATCCTTTCCTCTGTCTCTTTCTCCTCCCGGATCCCAGCCTGCAATAAACATCTACGTATCCCGGAGGAGAAGCAGCCCTTTGGTCTTTCATCCTAGGTCGTGAAGGGCTCCCCTTTACCCTCCCATCCACCATAGCTAGCCGGATATTTTGGGGGGGAACAAAGGGGAGTTACTTCAGTTTCTATTGGCTTTTCACAGCAGTTTGTTCTTCTGAGAATGTGTTTTGGTGGGCCAAGTTAAACACCATCTTTCCTTGTAGAAGAGGTTTTTAGTCCTGGTCTCATCAGTTGTCTTTGATTTCTGAGGTTTGTTTGGCTTGCAACCACTGAAAGTAGATGCCCAGTCTTACTTTAAAAATTAAGAAAGACTGAAAATAGCTAAGAAGCCAGGAATATACATGTGGACTTCACTGATTCATTGAGTTACAAGTGTTAAGAGCAACTGGACAGAAGAACGTCTTGCTCCAAAGGCAGAGCCATGCCATGGGAACCGAAGGAAGAGACCTGAGAGCAGATTCCATTCACCTGGGGACCGACCTCTAGAGGGCAACACAGCCACATGAAATGGCACACCAACACCGACGGGTTGACCATGAAACAAGTCAACACTACGGTTGTTGACTACAAAAACTGCACCCTGATCAGCACAGGTGATCCTCCACTTATATCCTAAACCCTTATTTATATAATACATAACTCAAAGGACAGGTTTTACAAAATGACACATGCCAATAGATGCCCCTTGAATCATTACTGTGACCATTTTGTACCCTCTGTCACATTCAATCATCACCATCAAAATATACAACCTTCCACTCTAAAAATGCATCCCTTAAGCTTGAAATAAACAAAAATATCTATTGGCACACATTTTTTTTTTATTCTCATATAGAAGATTAGAATGCCATACTTGTACCTCTAAGCTCTGAGTCTACAACAGCCCTGGACTACTGATCCTCAAGTTCTTTTTTTTCCAAAGCATTCCCAAAATGCCTCTCTCTGTGTGATCCAGTAGGATAATTTTCAAAGATACACATATATGTAAATTACGTCAAAATATTGCCATGGTTTTTTGGGTGTTTTTTTTTGTTTGTTTGTTTTTAATCTAAGTATCCCAGTGTCTTTAACTACTACATCTCTACTTTTCTTGGATGACAGTCACTTCATGGAAAGCATCTGCATTTTATATTTGAAAAAAATAAACATATACAAGATATTCCCTGTGCTTCACTTACAAAGAAGCAAATCCTATTAACTGAAACAAGGATTAGGCTTCAAAGTTCTTTGTTAAATAGGTAACACCATAGATATTTTGTTAGCAGTAATAAAAGAGCAGAAATGGCATATGACTATTTCTCTTAGAACACTCTGGAAAGCATTCAGTCATTAGCTCCTGCAGCCATTCACAATGAAATCCAAACTAAAACTTTAATTTTCAAATGTCAATTTCTGCTGTTAAATTAAATGAAAATGTGGATCAGTGTGATATATCATCATCCAAAATAAATCCCAAGGAAATAACTGGAGTAATGCCATTAGTGCTGCCTGCATTCTCTGAAACATTTGGATGAACTGATGCAAGCTGTGTGCTTTGTTTCAGAGGCTGCCAACCTTCTCTCATTGCTGTGGACACCCTGCCTGTCACTCACGGCAGCTCTACCCATGGATTTGGGACTGGCAAGGGGATTTGCTGTGGCTCCTATGCACAGGTCAGGCTGTAATCCCTCCCGTAATCCTCACTGTAGTCCAAGCTGAGACTGGACTTGGTTATCTGGGATCTGTGCAGCCACACTGGGAGCCATGGCAGGGTCTTGGTGGGGAGGAGGATGGAAGGGGTGGCCACTGCACTGGAGACAGCCAGATAAAGCCAGTTCCAGCTAGCACCAAGAGACCAGCAAGACACAGCTCAGCACAGCAGCCAAGGTGGTGCCACCTCTGGGATAACAACTTCCAGAAAGGGCAAAATGCTTTGTTGCAATGAGAGGAGTTACGAAAAATGAGTGAGAACCAGCTCTGCAGAAACCAGAGCAATGAGGAAGAAGGGGAAACAGGTGGGTAAGATGCTGGAGCAGAGATGTGCCCTGTGGTGCAGAACATGGAGAGGCAGCTGTGCCCCTGCAGCCCCTGGAGGAGCCCACACTGGGGCAGGGTGATATTTTCTGAAGGAACTGCATTCCAAGGGGACTCCTTATAGGAGTAAGGAAAAATTGTGGGAAGCAAGAAGCCGCAAAGAAAGGACTGTTATGGATTGACTGAAAACCCCTCACTTCCCAACCCCTTGCACTGCTCAGGATGGGAGAAAGTTGGAAGAGTGGTTGTGAACGAAAGAGTGAAATGGAGCCCAGGGAGAAATGGGGTGGGGTTGGGGGGAAGTTGTTGTTTTAATTTATCTTCTTTCCCTCCATCCTAATCTGGTTTAATTGATAATACATGAAATTGATTTTCCCCAAATCAAGCCGTGTTTACCCATTGTCGTAAATGTCAAGTGATCTCAATATGCTTTTCAGAGCCCAAGAGCTTTTTGATCTTATTTTCTCCTTCATACTCCCAAGAGAGGGGAGTGAGACAACAGCTAGGTGAATATCTGGCAAACAGCTAAAGTCAACTTGCCCCAAAAAACATTGAGAATAACCACTATTTTTCTAAGGAAAATCAATATAATTTTACTGTGTGATATCTTTGCTGTGTGGGAAGAGCCTGAATTAGAGGCTCCAGAGGAAAAAAAATCCAGAAAGGATGTACTTCAAGGACTAACCTATGATGTCTTCAGTCAAGTTTGCCTCACAAAAAGGTTTCTTTAGAACCCAAAATTCTTGTAGATATTACAAATAGAATAGAATAAGATACAAATTAATATTTTCAATCTCTGCCCCTCTTTCTTCCTATTTTATTAAGCTCATAATGCAGTCAATTTGAGCTGGTAGACATTGTCCTCTTCAACTTGTCTTGGAATTATCTTCAGGAGATGCAACTGGATATGGAACAGTTTTGTAACTGGTGCGATATTAAATCTTCTGATTATCACCCATTATATCAATAGAGAGGAAACAAAAATCTTTCACAATCCTTTCTGCTGAATTGAGAAATGCATATACTTGGTATATAACATGGCCTCACAATGAGTCCTGGGCTCCCCATATAACAGGATTTTGTCTACAGCCTAAGAAGAGCATCTCATGCCCATTTTGCAACTGAAGATCAATTACAAGTTTGCTTTAAAACCCACTTCAAAGACTTCTTATTTACATTGGTATCATCTACCTGGAAATCATCCTAAGAAGGCAGTGAGAGAGCTCCTTTCTGCAAATATGACCAAACAGACACTATCTCCCAGGAATGCATCTGGAAAACTCTCCACTGAACTTCACAATCTCAAAACAACTGCCCTTATGCACTGATGCCTTTGGTCGCCAGTGTCTCTGAGATAATCTGAAACCTTAGGTTTGAGAAATTCACTCATGTTCTACTCAACACCAAGCACTGGCAGTTACCAGAGGCTTCCTCTAATCTTAACAGAAGGGAACCACTTCCAGGACCTGTGCAGCAATGGACAGATCAAGCTCTACAGAAACAAGTAAATGGGAAATAAAACAGGTGTGAAATTAAACCCAGTAGAGGGCAATAGACCCCGGTGTACATGAGCAACACTGGCGCAGCACTCAGTCAAACAGCTGTTTCCAACCTGAACCTTAGGACCTGCAGAGGCTAAATAGATGAGAAAGGAAGAAGAGAATTCTGATCAAATCGTTGGTGAAACCCCTGACTCTAAGTACAAAGCTGTTCTCACTTGGTCTGTCTGATAATCTTTGTTCTTCTTCATAACAACAAAATTGGTTTCAAACAAAATTGTCCCATGGCATACAATATCACTGAATTTGGTTGTAAATTCTGCTATTGACTTGCATCATCTATAAATTGATCAGTGACAGGAATTAAAAGAAACATCTTTTGGTTGAGAGAAAGGCTTACCAGGTAAAAGTATGAGGCTATGTTGGGATGCCTTGGCTTAAAAAATAGGGGTTTTTTTCACTTTTACATGTCATTGTAATTAAGGTAGGGATGTGTGTTTTATATCTAAAAGACAAGCCCCAAATAATATTAAGGTAAATTCAAAAGACAAAAACTGATATTCAGGAAATATAAGTAAAATACACTTTCAAACTTATTTTTACTCAGTAGGAGAAACAGAGAGGAGAAATAAAAATTTAATTTGCAATGAGTATTTCAAAGCCATGGTGGAGCACATAGAAAGTCAGCAGACAATGCTAGGACTTGCTAGTTGAGCAAAAATGGGACAGATCCCTCCCCAGTCCATCTCCCAGCTGCAGAGCTACTGTGTTTACACTCAATGCTAAGAAAGTTATACAGCCAGGAAGACCCAGGGAAGAAACTATGAATGAAAAGCCAGTTGTCAGCAGAAAGGAAAATGAAAGCTAAATAACAGAAGTGAAAGCTTTTAAGCAGAAAAAAAATCATAGGAGAAGGTGTCAGGGATAATGCCATTAGCAGTGACAAATGGAAATCATTGATTAAGATAGTAGTGAAAGCAGGCAAGGGAAAAATGTCTCTGAGCTTTTATTCAGCAGTTTCAAATCTTTCAAAGATTCCTACTACCACTTCTTTCAAATGCAGAAAATACATTAGATGGAATAAAAGCAATGACCAAATCCATGTCAGCTTATATAATGAGTTAGAACTTTCAGGAGAATTGCCTATCTATTGTGATACAAGCCTAGTATCTGAATATCAGTGATTTACTGCTATTGTTTTGGCTAGATTACAAGACTTGGAAAATGCCATTAGAATTTGCTGTAGAGGCAGATAATATTTTATATACATGTGCAGACCAAAAGGCCTATCCATTCTAGTATTCTGAATCCATACTTTGTAAACAGTATCTTTTATTTCTGAACACAATGAACTTCTACCTGAGCCCTTTTCTGGGAAGTTCACCACATTCCAGTTACTCTGATACTATTCTTTGTCCCTCTGAGTCCATTAAATTCTTCAGCAGAAAGAGCTGAACTGAAATCAATTGAAGTTTTACCTTTGACTTCAACAGGGCCAAGATTTTCCCGTTCCTTTGACAACACTCAAAAATGACTGATTGCAATTTAGAAAGCTGAATCCTAGACCCCGTTTCTGCCAATCACTTACCTCCTCGAGTAAACCCCATTCTGGAGTTCCCAATGCATTCCTCTTCTGTGTGCCTGGCTTCGGGGTCAAATACTTCAGAAAATTTACTGTCTTTATGTTTTTTGATTTGTCTGAACTGAAGATGCTGGAGGTACGAAACAAATATTTGTCAAAGAATAACTGCAATAATAAGAGAGCCAATTTAGTAGTGAAGCACACTGATATACTATTTGGAATTACCAAAGAAATTCAAGAATTGTGAAATTGCTGATAAATAGATTAAATAGCCTTGTGAGAAACAAATCAATGCCAGCTATTTTGAAGAGAGAAAATTACTGATAATTTGAGTGATACAGTCAGCTACTTATAAACCACTTATAGTTGGTGTTATAGGGAAATACAATGAACTATGATACCAAATGCATTTTTTTTTTATTTTTTTTTCTCCTTTTTGTAAAAGAGACAAAAGTTTCACATATTCTCCCAACACTTAATATCCCCAGAAGAACATAAAATCTATTTTTTCAACTTGAACTAGAATTATGCAATTTCCAGCTAAACCAGGGTGATGTCATATATCCTTTTTTTTTCCAAAACAACTAAGAAAACAATCAAATGTCTTAGATGAGAAGGTGACTGCAGACAGTCTTTGCTAGTTTCATCCACTAATGAAGTGAATAGCAAGTGAATAGCAACAGTGTTTGACATTTCTATTGAGTCTTTCATCCCAAATCACCTTAATCAATTTCATATCCATTTAGACACATCTTTTACCACTTACACATTACTGAAATCAAACCACGGAAATGATAGGGCAGTACACATTAAAAAAAAAAAAAAAAAAAAAAAAACT
>VWZN01001876.1:69074-81095 GCA_013396955.1 Regulus satrapa
TTTTTTTCCCTTGAATATCCATCTTACTCAGAAAATTGTATTTGCCATCTGGAAAATACTTTGTTAAATCAAAGTTAGCTGATGGAAATGAAAGATGAAACCAGAGCCCACTGCTCAGGCTGATCTGCCCAAGATGGCAGTACTGAAAAGCAGGCAGCAAAAAAAGCCAGGCACCATAATTTAAAACACTGACAAAAAAACCCAGGCTGTTGCATATAAGTGTAATCACATCATTATTTACATTATTTCAGGTTAAACTGAAATGTGCTTAAAAGTTTTGGAGAACTGAAAACTTAGTGACAAGGGTTATATTATTAATGATTGCATTGGTAATTCTGTGTGGTTTTATTAGTATCT
Organism: Regulus satrapa; assembly: GCA_013396955.1. Taxonomy (NCBI): domain Eukaryota; kingdom Metazoa; phylum Chordata; class Aves; order Passeriformes; family Regulidae; genus Regulus; species Regulus satrapa. The sequence goes on from VWZN01001876.1 coordinate 69,432, forward strand.
AATTTTGTTAGCTAGAAACCTATAATGGGGAAAAATAACTAAAACAAGATTATTTATATGGGAAGATCAGTCTATTCCATCTTATGTAATTTTTGAATATCAGAGACATCAAACTTGGAGAATATTATTAATATACTGCAGGGACTGTGGAGAAGTAATAAAAAGGAAAAAATTCTTTTTCAGTGGAAATTTCTCAGTGGAAGAGTACAAAAACAACACACAGGATAAAAAGGTTGAGAACACTTATTTCATGTTTAGAGAATAATAATGGTGCTCTAGCAGATGTTAAAGTGAATATGCCCTAATGAATTCATGTACATGAACAAATGCATGTAGATACAGAGTCATAGAACCCTGACCTTTAAATTCAGTGTCTATCTCCAAAAGCTTGCCTGGATTAAATGCAGAACAATGGAATACCATATGAAAAAATAAATTCTTTCTGCTAAAGTAATCTAAGTAACTTTTTATATTTTTTATATTTTCATATCAGAGTATTCATTTTTACTTACATTCCACTAGTGGCAGCTATGACATTTTGAGAAAATAAGATTGTTTTTATAACTATATACTAATACAATAAGTCTAAGCAGTATTCTTACAATGAATGTTCAGATCCTGCCTTTTTGAAGGCAGGAGTACCTCAGAAGGGCTGGCAAATTACTACTTCCATCTCTAAATTATCAAGAGGCAAGGCATACATGCAAAAGAGAAATCAGGCAGAAAATTGCAAATTCCAAAGGGAACTCAAAAAAAAAATTAAAAAAAAAAAAAAAAAAGGAAAGGAAAGGGAGGATTGTCAATTTCTGTTTGATTTTTGGTAAAGGGTTATGGTCCAGAAAACTTCCTGCCAGGCCATTATTGTCAAACCTGTTCCTTTTATGCTCTGCTCTGCCCAGGCTTTAGGAATGAAAGAAGGTTGTAAATAATCAATACTTAAGACAAGAAATCTCCCAGGAAATTCATAATCTACATGAAATTACCTTGATTTAGTAAATTAAATCAGTTTTTTTGGTTAATAAAATAAGGGTAACTCTGACTCTAGGAGGTGTCCAACTAGTGGAAATAGGAAGATGTGGAAAATATTTTTAAAAACCAAGGTGTTATATTCTATTCTGGATAGCTCAGTAGTGCAATGGGAAAGTAGGATATTCTTTAGCTCAGTATATATATTTGAGTTCAAACAAATATAAGAAACCTCCCCCAGAACATTTTATGGAAAGCTACATTTCAAGGGGTTCTCAAGACTTCCAGTAAATAAAATGTGATCTCTTCAGAAATTCTTGCTTTACAAATAAACACTAAATTGCTGTAATCCAAATTGAGAAGCAGGAATCAGTATATCAACCTCGTGGTTTCTCTCCCTATAAGAAGGTTGACAAAAGAAAAATCATTCTTGCATGCACCTTAAGATTAATTGGTATGAACTCATAGACAAAGTAATCTGAGATGCATCTTATGTGTTTCCTTCATCTCTGATGTATCTTCTTTATTCAGTTTCCAAATCATAATAATTATGGAATTTATTTAAAATATTATAGGCCAAGATATTCCATGTGTTTCTGTCACACAACTTCATATACATTAAAAAGAGGTCTGATTTTCAGGAAAAGTAGTTGTTCAGTTGCTGGAAAAGCAGCTGTAAATTATTTTAAAGTAGAGTCACAAAAGCAATTTTTAAAGATTATGTCCTTAAAGTATATGTGGAACAGTGCTACAGATCTGTAGCACCTGGCTGTAGCTCCTTCTCTCCTTTATGTTTTGCTTTTAGTGGGACCTCAGGGAGTTCTATAATTTTAAAATTTGCCACAGAGAGATGAGGATTTTGGTATTCAGTATTCTATAGCTCTTAATTCTTCCTACCTCTTCCCTGCGTTCCAGATTCCTTCAGTCCTTCACAATCCAGAGCCTGATGTTGGTGGAGTTGGGCAATGCAGGTGAGTCCATGGGGTGAGGATAGGTAACACAAGCAGTTGAAGGTGCCCAACAGGAGAAGGAAAATTCAACATCCCCAGACATGTCTGAGTGGGTGCTGCCCTGCTGTGCCCCAAGCACACCCAGACCTCCTCCCATCCTCAGACCTCTCTGCTCTGCTCTCAGAGGTCACCTCAGCAGGGAGAGATGGTAAATTGGCTGCTGTGCCAAACCTTCCCATTTCACAGTCCCATAATGCTCTGCAGAAATGTGATGCCATAAACTGAGCAGATGTCAAAATATATCCAGCCCCGCTGTTCCAGCTGTAGCAAAGGTTAGTTCTGCTCGGGGAGAGGGTGGTGGGGGGAAAGTGGTTGCTTTAATTGTCTTAGATTAATCCCCTACCCTGTGGCAATAAACAGTTTAGGGATTTTGGAGCTGGAAATTTTCAGAGGCAAATCACTTTGGGAAGGTGGATAAAGATGTGTGCTCTGCTATTTCAAACTTTTTGCATTCTTATTTAAACTATCTAAATGCAATATGATTATGAGCTTTGAGTATGTTGCACAAAACAAAAGCACCTGCCCCTCCTCTGCAGCTTGTTCTTCTGTGCAACCTTCTTGGGTTACCTGGGCCATCAGTGGTTGAGAAGTTCCATTCTCAAGTAACTGACGATCAACTGATGAGACAGAACTTTGTCTCAGTAAATTAGTATTAATTATTGTAAAAGTATCAAGGAGAAGAGGAATACCATGAATTGAAGACAGCCTGCAACTTTGATTCAAATCAGATGTTTTGGTGGTTCCATAGGCAAAGCTAGGGATGATACTTGGGAGTCTTTCATTTTCAAATACAAATTAGCTTTTTTTTTCATGCAGAGCTAAATTATGCAGTAATCAGTAATGAGCTGTAAGGGACAGAATGGAAGCAAGAGACTGAGCTGGGCAAAAAAAGCAATGAAGGAAAAAACTGCAAAGTAAAAAATGTCTACATAATGATCCCAGGAAAGAAGAGAAAAACCCTTAATTTTTCACCATACAGTTCCCTTTATCTCCTTGTCTTTTTTCCTGTAGTGATTTATTTTGGTGAGGAGTCTGCCGTGCTTAGTTACTCTGTAGAGTATAAGGGCAGTTTAGCAATGCATTTTCTACTGGCATGGGCAAAGGAAGTACTTGAACTAAGCAGTTGCTGGACATAAGAAAAAGTAAGAAAAAGAAAATTTGCCCACTCTTTCAGTGTAAGGAAAAGCAGACTACTTGCAGTTGTGCTACTGAAGGACAGTTGAACCATGGCCACCAGGGGATGAGAGGGCCTCCCTAGCAGCTGCTGGCACAGAGAAAAGGTCTTCAGGATGTTGCAACTGCAGTTTTACTTCTCATCCTGTATATAGACCTCGAGCAAAAAATTGCAGTGTTGTGCATACATGAGAATCTGCTCTAAACCAGGACCAGTCCAGCCACCCAGACCATAAGTTTCTGAACCCTTTAGACTGATAATAGAGGCCAAAGAAATTCTCACGGTGCCTTTTTTCACATCACTGTCTGCTCATTTTACCTCCACTTACCACAGGTGTTTTTGTCACGGTGCTGGGAACTGCATCAGGGAATTAATGGGGGTTAAAATTCAACTTTCTGGGGCAAGTGGTAGACACAAATATTTGTGCTAGTAGAACAAAGACAGCAGGAGTAGAAAAGACAGCAGGGCAGATAGGAGAGGGTCTACAGCTTTTGGCAGGATCTGCAGCTTGCAATGTCCCTGAAACTGTGGTCTCAGGCAGCTGATGCAGAATGAGAAAAGGCCTTGTTGTACCCAAGGCATGTTCCCAGTAATCGACATCTTGTGCAACAGCTGTCAGATCCAACACTTCCCATAGTCCCTGGAACTTTGCTATCCTTGTGCACTAAATAGCTTTATGAACTTAGGAATAGCCTTTAATTTGTACATGTTTGACAACTACCATATTTTGTTGATTTTCTTTTTTATTTTTAAATTTTAATCACACATTTCACTCTTGCTCCATTCATACTTTTTCCAGTCCTCATAGTCCGATCAGATTTTTTTTTTTTTTTTTTTTTTTTAAATACTTAGGCTTTTTGGTATTCTGCTGCCAAATATCTTTGTCATCTTATACTGTATAGAGGGTAAATAGAGGGTAAATCCTCCCCTTTTATGGGTCCCAGTAATTCAGGCAGTTCTAGTGTGCTATTCCATATCTTCTAACCAGCAGCACAATCTCTCTTCAGGAAACAGAGAAAGCTGACTAAAGCACAGGCTTGGGCTATATAGTTAAATCCATCTTTATAACTTTTTGTTCTGCTTAATCTAAAACAATTTATGGAGAAAAGTTAATAGTGTATTTTCCATGAAATTTTTTCTAATACTAGTTTGCCTAGTACACAGAAAAGAGGTTTTGCATAATATCATGACTAAAAAACATCACAGAAATCTATGGCTTTAATTTAAAGGTGACATCAGAGAATGATTGACTCTTCAAGTACAAGAATTACATGATTGCTTAAAAAGATACACCTAGATTTTTTATTTGGTTTTTTTTATGTTGTTGTTCTTTTGTTTTGTTTTGGTTTTGTTTTTTTTAAACTAATTAATGTAGCTCAGTGTCTGTTTGTAGATTGGCTTGGGTGGGAAAGCTAGCAAGAATGTTCATTTAAATGTGGAACAGACACAAATCAGGCTTTTCTACTGTCAAACCAAGAACTTTCTAGAATGAGAGTTGAAATAAAACTTATTAAGTTATAAGTAAAGCTTATTAAATCGTGTTGAAACAAGTCCTTTTTAAGAAGTGAAGTTTTCAAAACAGCACTGAAGCATTTGGTGTTAAAATAAATAATCTTCATCCTTTTCTGGGGAAGAAGAACTGGGTTGTCTCAGAAGTGTTGGTAATTATGAAGGCTTGGAATGGATGGCCATGTTCTGTGCCATGAAACTGGAAGCATGGGAATTTTCACTGTTGTTGTTTCTTTATTGGTATAACCATAAACTGAAGATTTTCCCACCAAATTAATTATATAGACAACAGAAAGTAGGACTGTGATCTGTTTGATCAAGTGCAGATATCTGCTCTGTACACATTGCATAGACCTGTCTACAAACAAGTTAAACAATAGGATCACTACCCAGCCAGTAGGAGGAACATTTTCTTTTTCCTAGAGTCTATGTCTATATGTAAGATGGATATAGATCTACTTCTGTCTTTGCTGCTTATCTAGACAAATACAGCAGATTGTAGGCATCGAAATATCAGGTGAAGCTGTTCTGGCCACTCCTATCAGAAAAGGGGAACGGGTCAATGGAGGCAATGACAATACCAGCAAATCAAAAGTGGTCAAGGCCATTTTCTGGTCTCAGGAAACTGGGACAGTTCTGCTTGGAAACCCGCTGCTCCCCCAGAACGAGCTCACACACTGAAGCACTGAAGGCAGGTGCCTCAGGATCCATCCCATGGCTCTTGGTGTTCACTGCTTCTTCACCTTCAAGGGAATGGGCAAAACCCATTCCTGCCTCTTTCCCTGAGACTTGGGAATCACCTCCTCTGTGATAATTCCCCAGCTGTGCACAGGACCTGGCTGGAGGCATGTGCTGGCCCTAGACAAAGCACACTAGGGACTGCTGTAGCCACGAAAATTTTCAGTCATTATCAACCCCTGTGCACGTGCCCATCTTGATTTATAGAAGTTTTCCAGAGTTGCGTTAACAAGTGTGAGAGCAATGTCAGTGCATCAGCAGTCTAGCATGTTATGTTTAATCATAGAGGTTAATGTATAATTACTAGGGATATATTGAAGTGAGTTATGGAAATATAAATAGATGGAAGAACCCTTGTGTTCCAGTTAAGAGCTACGTGTTTAATGGGGTATTGTGTGAGCATACAGCTCTGGTCTCAGAGGCCTGTGTATTAGAGAGCTCTTGATATGCTCCACCATTTCCATCTACAGATGCATTTCAGGTTGTTTTGGCCTTTGTCTCCGATTGCTCCCTGCTGTATATGCTACAGTCATAAGGGAGAAACATAAATTAACTGGATTTGTGACTATTTATAATCACAAAATTATCTAGGTTAAAAGGGATTTCTGGTTATCTTCCAGTATCAGCCCCTTCAGTGGGTGGCTATGAACATCTAATATGTTCCTGCTCTGAACATTCAACTGACTCTCTCAAGAAAATGAGGATTATATTTTGCATTTACAGTTGAGTGTCCAAAGTATTGCAATATGAATGCCACCCTTAGGGAACATTAACTTTGAAAAATCATCTTATCTTTCTGAAAAGCTTTCACATCTCTTACCTTCATAGCCTGAAATCAATTTCTTCTTTTATCAGATTCCAGAAGGGAGGAAAATACTTAAATTTGATTAAAAGGGAAAGAAAATATTCTCATTTTACTTTTAAAGATCTTTTCTTTTAAAAAAATAAGTGTGAAGTATATACATTGTTCTATTCCTTAAAATATTCATTTAGAAAGCCTTCCTGATCTATTTCTACAGACTTTTACTGTCTTATTTTTTAAAATAATGCTACAGTGAGAGCTAGCTTAGCTTTATGTTGGGACTTTGCTTTCCATGTTTCTAAGTCATAAAAGAAATAATTTTGTTCAGAAATAAAGCCACAGCAGCTGCATTGCCTTTGAAATACAAACAAACAAACAAACAAACCCACATCTGTGGCAGATTTAAGCCATCATCTTTACAGTAACTGAAGATTTCTTTCGGGTTTTTAAAATTCATTTTTTCCTATTCTTTTAAATGGTTGCACTTCTTCTCTGGCCAACTTCTCTGACACTGTATCAGCACTGATGGAGCTGTTTGGGAGGTGGGTGACACAACTGTCACTGTACCAATGTCACTATTAAGCTGTCTATTCCTCAGTAGCATTTGGAGCTGAATCAGATAGTTCCACTGACATTGCAACCACAATGTGTGAAAGATACTTCTATCCCTTTGGGTGCATAGGAGACACTTTCATTTACAGAAAGGACCCACTGACATTCCTTTTCTGCACACAAGGATTAGTCAAGACTCTTCATGGAAATCAAGGGAAGCTGGTGTCAGTACAAACCCTACCTCCATCAGGTTTCAGGCGTCCCAACTGTCCAGCCCAATTGCCCATCACAATAAAACTTCCAGTGAACACTTTCACCGAGATTCTGTTCCTTGATTTTGTATCCCCACTGTCAACAATCTTACAGGTTTGCTGGTGATATATAATAAATAAGGCTGTAAGAAAACTAGGCCATTTCTATAAATAGAATACTCTTGAAAGAACCCCACTTCCCCTCCATTTTAAATGAAACACCCTGCTTATTTGTTCTGTCCATTTTCTTCTGCATTAGCACCGATTGCAAGTTTTTTGTTGTTGTTTGTTTTCCGAATTTAAACTCCACAAATTTATGAATCTCATTGGATAAGGGTCAGCACCTGTTACTAGCAGATGTATTATCTTTTTTATTTTCAGGTTGGCTGTACTTGGGACAACTGAGTTTTGACCTATGTGAAGATATGGCAGTAGTTAAAAGGAAATAAACAAGGACACTGCTGCTAGACAAAAAGTCTCTAGATTCTAGACACAAATTAAAAGCTTATAATAGCACACTAAGCCCTGATAACTATGTTGGTGTACACTTATATGAGCTTATTGTATGTGTATCTCTGTTGTAAGGAGAAGGCATTAACAATGAATGTAAGTACAGTAATAGAAACAGTGGAACCACAAAGGAACATTTGAGGTCATCAGCTCCTACAACTACGAGCTCACTTAAATATCTGGAGATGGCAGTGCACTACTAAACACTGTTTTGAAGTCTGATTAAAGACATACTGCATTGGTCAGGAATAGTTTTATAGTTAAAACAGACATTTGGATTAAATTTTGTTATTTTCAAAATATGTTCTTGAAACAGGATATGTAATTTTTAAATTATCTGTACATATAAGAATTTTCTCTCTCTGAGCATATGTATAGAGTTTGTGTATAATTCTTACACTGTTAAAGACACCCTATACCAGTGTAAGAATATATATATATATATATATATGTAGTCCTATACAATGTGTACTGACAAGCTTTTGCATGTAGCATCCTTTTCAAAAGGCATAGTTGATGTCTCCAAAACTGGTTCTCCTTACATATGAAAGCTGTTTCCCCCCTTTGCTACAGTTATTATTTTTATTAATGTCAGGAAATTAAAAAGAGGCTGAAAATGCATCGGGTTTTACATCCAAATTCACTGGAAGAGTGAGTCACAGAAGTTATTTTTGGCATGGTGCTTTTAAAATTAACCTCTAGAAAATTTCTACTATACCATCATAAACAGATTTTACTATTTTTTATTAATTTAAAACAATATTCTGAGAGTGAACAAGCTCTCAACCATGGAGATGATACAAAACCTATAGAGGAAGGAAATTACAACAAATGATGGCTGGGAGCCATACCACCCAGATCTGTTAGCTCATCCAAACAGAAATGCCAGGCTGAGCTGATTTGGTCAGTGCTTTGGTTGGGATCTCTGAGGAAACCTCCAAGGTTGCTGAAGGAAGTGGTGGCAGCAACATTGTTGGTGGTATTCTCTGTTCTTGAGTCACCACTGGGTCAATAACCTGTGCGAAGGGAGCCAGTGGGATTTCCTGGAAGAGCTGTGAGCATGATGTGAAACCACTGTCCTGAGTATCAGGAATTCTTTCAAGATCATCATGAACTTTGTATAAGGAGTAGATGTGGTGACCCTGGGTACCTGATCACATTTCAGTATCAGCTTTTCTTTCATAATTTCTCCAATTGTTGCAGCATTTCCTCTTCCATGGGGTGGGAGAATAAAACTGGTAATGTCATGTCAGGATGATGGAATACTGAAAAACATTCAAACTTCATTGAAAGAGACTTTTACTCAAATGCAGTCATTAACTTGAATGAGATTTGGATTATATCTAGAGTCCTTAGTACAGAAGGACTCTGACAGGGCTAATGTGTCTTTGAAGGAGCTCTTTCCTTTTCATGCCTTCCCTGTTTGAGCAATGCTGCCATTGCCTTTCAGCCATAATCATCAGCCATTACTAAAAGATGCTGTCAGGCCCCATTGTGCTCCCAGAGCAGCTCGACTCCAGACTGTTCTCCTCCCCAACCCCAGTATGGTGTAGTAACACTATGGCATTACATTCTCCCCAGAAACAATGACACAAATCTGATTTATAACTGGTGGTAAAACTTTATTATTCAAGTTTAGATGTAACAGACATCTTTGCTGCCTGAAGATTGTTTGCATAAGAAATACACCAAGAACATGTTTGTGAGTAGAAATGAACATGCACTATGAAAACCAAAAAACAAAACAAAACAAAAAAACCCGAAACAAAACAGAACAAAAAACACATCCATGTGTTGTAAGGACAAAACATTAAGAGCCAGCATTCTAGAGTCAAATCAGGGCTACAAGTTTAATGATGGTTTTTAGCAACATGAAGTCATTCTTTATGAAGTAATTTTTTTTTTCCTTTTCCTGCTGGTGAATTTTCTATACGCTAAATTTACAATGGCATTTTGAGATGTTTCCTTTTCTCCTGTTCTCCCACACAGAGCTCAGAGGCCAAAATGATAGGAATGGAAAACCGTGGTAGCTGTTACAATGTTTTTACTTTACTAAGTGTAATTTTGCTTTCCTAGTAAAAGAATTTTACTAAGTGTAACAAAGAAACAAATAAAACTGGTATTTTTATGGCTGTCAGCCATTTAATTATTGTCTTTTATCCTCTTAAAATAAACTGGGGTGTGTGTGATTACTATACAGGTAGCAACTCCCCAACTGTCAGCTTTCCAAAGCTGACTGAATGAAATAAAACCTGTGAGGAAGAGGGTAATGAGGAATCCTATTCTGAGGTGAGAAAATTAAGCAAATCATTTTACTTGGCCCATCTTAACTTTAGACAAAAGTTTAGAAGGGATTTCTCACTTATCTATCACATTTGGGATATGCTGACAAATTGCTCACTGCTCTTTGCCAAGCATAACTGTCTCCACAGAAGCAGAAGGAAATATATCTACCCTTCTGGCTGCACAGAAGCGACCTTCTAATCTCCTTGGCTTTTCCTGACCAGTATTAGGAATTAGCATGTTAAGTCAGCCAAGAAAAATCAATACAGGAGCAAAAATGAGAATATATTTAGACATACTGGGCAAAAAGCAGATGGTAGACAAGATCCTTAGCACATAAAGCAAGTAGTTATGACTACAAAACAACAGTGTCCAGTCCAAGGGTGGACTTGAAAGTCTGTCCCTGAACTGAGTACTAATCCGCAGTTGCCAAATCTGCTTTTCCCATTGCACAATCACTATGTTTCAGCACTGTATACAATTAGCATCTGTCACTTGTCCTGCTGCCCCTCTAACTGCAAAAATAATCTATTACTCAGAGTGTGTCTCAACCTTTTGAGATGTCTCAGTTTTATCTCTTTGAAACTGTCACAGTAAACAGTGACTTTTTAGGGACAGTGCCTTTTTTTTCCGGCAAAACCAAGTTATGTGCATCCAAGTGTCTTTCACCCTTTCTGGACAGTCCATGAAAAAATTAAGGGAGGAATTTCATCAGCACAGTGGCAACTAGGTGCAAAACTTCTTTTGGAAAGTACTCTAAATTTAGCACCTGAACACAAACTGTGCTCTGGAACATCTTCATCTCCTGCAGCGTTGAGGAGGCAGCAGCCATGAAGTGACAGCTTAGAGACGATCTGGTTTGCAGATGATGTCACAGGATGGCTCCATCTATACAGAGAGTTACTGGAAACACAGTGCCTGTTCCGCAATCTGATTAGTGACAGGCACCACAAATCCTCCAGTTTTGAAACATCTACGTATTTGGTTGTCCAATCTGAGATACATTTTAAGATCTTAAACTACTGTTCCTTTAGTAAGAGAAGTTCACCACCTTAAAGCCACTGACAAATTGAGAAAAAAGACAGGTTGTTTGAAAATTCAATTTTTAGTGCTGTAAGTTGATTGAAACACAGTGGGTGCAGGAATTACTTGGGTGTGCTAACATTGGTTTCCATCTGAAAGTTATTAAATAAGATTAATATTTTCCAGTGTCAGAATTTTTTTTTTCTTTTTATTAGTACCCATTGTGAGGGGTTCAGGAAGTTGGATGGAGTCACCTCTCTTTTGTTAAGAAACAAAACTGTGCTCCCCCTATCCCAATCAAAGAGAACAGGCTACAGCAAAATCCCATTTTTCAAAAAGCAGAAATCTTAGAACATCTCAATATGTCATGGCAAGAACAATGAACTTTTTTTCAAATTTTATTTGCACCATCTAGGTGTGCAATAGTAACATTCAAAACTCTGTCTTGTTCTTTGCAGTCATAAGATTTCATTTCTCCTCATCCCCAAACCCTGATATGTGTATTTCCTGTTAATTTGCCTTTGCTTCTGAGTTTAGCAAGAAGTGTTATGAAGTTCAGGGTAGTGCTCAAGTCTTACAATGCACACGTCCCTCTAAAATATTTTGCCATGAAGATGCAGCTTCTATCAATGAAGAAGCAGAGAAACTGGTAGGTCTTAAGTAAGTCAAACCAGTAACTACTGAAAATCGGCAGGCAGCTACCTTTGAAGCCGATAAAAATCACTGCTTACTGAGTATAACATCTCCCTTGGAAAAGCTGAAAAGGACACACACTGGACCCTGACGTAACAAAACGAGGGCAATCTATTTCAGTCCCCACAGAAAAAAAAAAAAAAAAAAAAAAAA
>VWZN01001876.1:81125-101590 GCA_013396955.1 Regulus satrapa
AAAGAAACAGAAAATACCCAACAAAAATAAATCCACAAAAACCAAGTCAGAACTTATTATTGGAGAACAATAGTAAAAACATAACCAGACTGTGTCGCTGGTATCAAGCTGGAGATTCATCTAAAAAATAGAAGAAGAAGAATGTGGCCCAACATCCTTTGCTAACCTAGAACACTACTGAAGGGTTACAGAACTCAACCACAGCAGATTGAGTGGGATGTTCCACATGCTGCTCACCAGTAAAGAAGCAATGGGTGAAGCAGGAAGGAATGCAGCCTAATGCTGAACAATAGCCTGTCTGTGCCTAACAAATCAGAGAAACTGTGCAATAATGTTTCACCTCTGTGAAAATACAACACCTAAATACTGCCAAGGTCAGTGAGACCTTTGGTGATCAACTGTGTAAGTGCCTCTCATGCTTGGTGATGTTTGCTGCCAGCTGCTTTAGGCACATTATTTCTCAAAAGACTATCAAAGTGCTGAATGTTCAGGCCAGTTCCCTCCTGGTTTTCCTTTTGCCAACCCCTATAAGACATTTCCTATCACCTCTCCTTTTATTTTCCACCTCCCTGTTTATCTGGTTAAGTATCTTAATAAGTGCACCAAATACTAAAAGGGAGAGTGGTGAGACTCAGGTAAGTTAAATACAAGAACTTTTTTTTTTTTTTTTTATGATGCTTTAGTTCAATTACATGAAAATCTGAGAAAGGCGGCATGTAAGTGAGATCAGAATAGGACCCTTTACATATAATCTCAAGAGAGGACTTAGTCCAGAGATATTTTTATAGAACATTTTAAAAAATAAAATGCATGAATGGAGAAATAAAAGACAACATAATATCAGAAAGACATTTTAAACTTCATTCGCTGCAACATTCATGAACCAGTTGAGCTACACCTGCCATCCAACCATAAGGAACTAAGACCCTGCACTGCGAAAAAGAAACAAACCCAAACAAAACAAAAAAGCAACTGCGTAATATTGTAAAAATGGAGTGCAATGCTACTACAGAATGCAATAAAATATCAGTGCTGCATCGTCAAACAGCACTTATCAAAATAATTTCTGAAATGTTTCTTCTGAAACACAGACAAAGCAATAAAAAGAGGATATATGTTTATCATTTTAAGCATAACAATGTGAGTTAAGAGCTTAAGAATACAAAAGTACTTGGAATGAATAGTGCTACCCTTTTTTTCCTAAGTAGGCATAAAAATATTTTCATTTCCTTCTTGTTTTTCATACCATTAATATCAACAAATTTCATTCATTTCATGTTATCGTTTACAACTTTAATGCACACACACAGAAAAAAAGATACCTACTGCAATAGAAATAGTTGCTTCATTACCTTGTTTGCTACATTTGCAAATGTAAACAGCGAGGCAGAGCCAGAACTGACTCTAATGCATGATGGAATATCTTTGTTGCATACGTACACTGTAGAAAATAATTATTCAATATGTCAGGCACCATTATTTGAAATGTAATACATTAATATTTACTAGAAAAATAAGGTTTTTTTCTATTTGTTCTCCCAACTTCTTTAATGAAATAAGTTAATCTGACAGTGCATCCAGTAGCTTGTAATATCTTCTACATCCCTGTGGCAAAATAATAAACTACTGGTTGGGACACTATAATGAAAATGATTAAAGTCAGTTCTTGTACACCCTTGTAGCAAGCATGGAGGCTCGTCTAACAGCACCTTTAACCAATTATTTAATATTTAGTTATTTAGCCCTATTTCCCTGAGCAGTTATGCTGAGGAGCTTTCCCTTCATGGATAGTTTTCAAAAAGCTTTAAGTATTAAAAAGTACTATGAAGACATTTAATGCTACTTAGCAAAAGCTGGTATAAGTCTACTGAAGGGATTGACTGGTATGTATAGCAATGTTAAGCCTGTGGAGAAGTAACCTTAGACTTTAAGGTTTAGAAATGTAATATATTAAAATTATATTAAAATAAAATACAGCAGGTTACCTTATTCTATGCAAATTAAATCTGGAGTGTGGCTTCTGTATTAGAGAATTCACTTGCACAAAATGGACTTCCTAGACTAAAGTGTGCCAGAAAGAATGTAGTGATAAAATGGTAGCTAAAAATCAGCTGAGTCTGAGAAACACATAGATGACATTGCTGCCAAAGCTCTGAGGACAATGTGATCCTAAGGCATGTTGCAGGGCAGAAATTTGCCCAAATTAAAGAAAAGAAAATGACCTTTTAACATGTGTATATTTAACATGTCTAGCTCTTATATGCAATGTGCATATGTTCACTACACCCCTGCAGCAGTATATACATATACACATCTTTGCACTCTTGCCATTTATGTCTCTTACAAAATAGCAAAGGCATTAATTGTCCAGTAAAATTTTCTCAAGGTTATTCGGCACGATTCACTGCATTCTGGCTAGCTTTGGTGGGCCATGTCCCACTGAATTATCTTCCTCCCCTTCTGGCCACCATCCAACTGTTCCTTTTTCTTGGTAACCCACTCATATAAAAGGAAAAAAACCAAAGAAACAAAAAACCAAAAAAACAAAATAAAAAAAAAGAGAAAAAAAACAAAGGAAAAGTTAAAAAAAAGAGAAAATAACAAGGGATTTAATATTGGATAAGGCATGCTCTCTATATGAAGTGCTTTATAGGTCTTCACAAGACATTACAAGCTATTGAATTCCCATCAAGGAAACCTATTTCTGTTTAATTGTGCTAAGTGCTAAGGTTTACTCTTTAGGTTTTCCATTCTTTTCAGCTTGTGCATTGTTCCTGTGTAGGCCCCTCTGGATGTGAGTTGTGAAGTCATACTTGTCCGTGCAAAGATGCTGGCATATGCTGCACTGGAAAGGTCCACTGTCACCATGGCAACTCATATGCAATGCATACATCACTTCATCCAGAAAGACAATGCCACAGTGCACACACTTGGTAGAAAGTTCATCTTGAGTACTTCTATCAACTTTCTCTGTTTTTACTACATTCAAGGGACCTTCATTTTTTACATTTGGTGGTGCCTTACTCTTTTCCTTGGAGGCACCATTTGCAGTTGGCCCAGGTCTGGAATGCTTAATCGCCAAATCAAGAGGAATGTCATTGTCTGATCCAACAGCTGAAAAATGAGGAGGCAGATTAAAGGTGGGATAAGGCACATAGTTTTGGCAAGGATTTGGTAGGCCAGGCACATGACTCAAGTAGTGTGGATTCCCAGGAACAGACAGCTTATATTTACTCCAGAATCTCAGCCAGTCAGCTTCACTCTGAAAGTCATTGTGTACGAACGGAAGTCCAAAAAGTGGGTACTGGTATTTTTCAATAGGGCTTCCAGGTGGAGAATAGTTTGGGTGTTTCACAGGTCTCATGTATTTTTCTATTGGGCTGCCTCTCTCTGAGCTTCCTTTCCCTTCTGATATCGATGAACTGTTTCCTGGGTCTCCAGTACTTTCCTGAGGACTTTTTATCTGAATGTGCAAAGGTTGCATCCTTTTGTGAATATCCAGAGTTTGGCTGACCAATATTGGCTGCTGAGCAGAATGGCTTTTAGTCAATGAACCTGGGGCCTCATATTTACTGAGGCTGGGAAGCTGAATTTCTCTCTGATGACCTTCAGGTAAATGATCCTCTGACCTCCTCTCTAAGGGGCTTCCATTGACTTGCTCCTCACTGCTACCCCTCTGCTGTTTGTTTAGCTGCTCAGCCTGAAGTGCCTCCGGGTTAAGGCGCTTTCTTGTTCGTCTCCTAATGATCTGTTCACCATTGTTCTGTTTAATGATGTTTAAAGGCCTGGGAGTCTGCATGGAACACACAGAGAATGAACAAAAGGAAAAAAGAAAGACACATTAAACAAATCTGGGAGACCACGCTCATGCAAATTTCTTTTCTTTTGTGAAGAGCTATATTACAACAGTGTTACAGGAATGACCACGTTTCAATCAAAATGCTGGTTCATGGCCCCTCATGCTGAAAGTAAACTACAAAATGGCTTGTTTTATCAACCTCAGTCAATTTTCTTAGACATCCTGTACCTATTTACCTAAAAAGGCATGAAGTATCCAAGCTGTCAAACCATTTATTACCTCTTACTCCTAAAAGCTTTGAGGGGAGACGTGTTGGAAGTGGGTGCTGAGAGCAGGGGGGTGAGGTGGGAGATGCAAGGCTCTGTGCTCTAGTGCTGTTCTATGCACTGTGCCAGCAGAGCTGCTCTTGGCCAGGGGCTTGCACAGGTCCCACTGGGACAAGAGCTGAGTAATTAACTTACCTTCATACTCACCCTGCTCTGACATGGACAGAAAACACAAACACACACAGGGCTTGCTGACTACCATTGCTGTCACATAGCAAAAGGGCTGCAGGTCCACTGTGTGCTGAGTGGGATGATGGTGGCTGGAAAAGGACTAAGAAAGACTGGGAAGAAAGCCCACGAAAACTGTACCAAAAGATCTACCTCTGCTTTGGCATCAACTCCCCCTCCTTCATCCCAACCACCTTCCTTTCTAAGTGTTACTGATATGCTACTAATTCATGAGGGAGAGAAGGCATCCCCTGAAGGCAGGGCAAAAGGGATCTGTAAAGAAATAAGCATGACAAAGAGGCAGAGGGAAGAACCAAGAGAGGATTTCTCTTTCCATTCTCTACTTGCCCACACCAGCTCATGTTTAAATGGCCTTCTGTTTAGAGAAGGAAAACAAAAAAATGGTACAAGGAAGGACATAAATTATGCTTCCTTTAAAGGCTCCCCAAGAGAAAAGCAATAGTATCTGAATGAAAAATGGTGCTGCACCATCAGTATGTTTCTTGACTGAGCAGACAGTAGAGCAACAAAAACTACCTGAAGGTCATTTGGTTTGGTGCACTGGCAGCTGACATTTTTCTTCCCAAATGTACATAATCCTGTTTGGGTTGGAGGCCAGAAAAGTGCCCCCTGCCCCAGTATTCCACTTACATGTTTATTTAGAAATTTTAACATTGTTTTAAAAAGCAGATTTAATTTTGGCTTACAGTCAATATCCAAAGTAATCTTTACCCTGAATGTAACTAAATTTTTAATATATTCATAAGTTCAAGCTAATATGAAAACATCCAGAGCTGGAAGAGCACCCATTATATTATTTGTAGAGATTTAGTCTCTCTCTTGAGTTGCCATATTCCACTCCTTTCACCTATTTAGTTTCCTGTAGTTGGCTTACTCTTAATGGTTAACTACATTTTAAACACTGGACCTATTTTTTAAGATTTTACTTTCTACTAACGTGCTGAATCAGAAGTATATACACACTTTGATTTAGATTTTTAATAAAAGAAATTTTAACTTGTTAGAAAAACAGCACTTCAACCAGCCTCTGCACACTGATGAAAGTTGAGACAAAATTGTCTTAAAAAAATTACAGTATTTTCTATATATAAATTCTATTCAGATAAAGATTATAGTTTGCACAACCAATAACCAATTAATATGCATAGGCATATACTTTTTTACTATAAGGCCTATATAATTTCCTTGCCTTTTAAAGACAATTGTAACTCAGATGCTATGTGAGATCTTGTTGTTGCTCTTATTAAACGTTAAACACTACAGACCATTTTAATTGGCTTGCAGATAACCCTCCAATATTTTGGAAATACTTTTAGTCTCACTCTTCATGATACAGGTAGGAAGTCTGATTATGGAAATAGTTGAAAGAAACATCTTCCTAACTGAGATTAGGGATTCTCACACACTTACTTGAGGCTTCAGCTACTCAGTTATTGTAGGTTCAGCTTTAAAGTTCTTCAGCTTGCCAATGACTGTACTCATCTCATTAAACCCACCTTTATATGATTAAAATGTAATCTTTAGTGGCATAAACCTACTCATTTTCCTTATTCATAGTAGTGAGGAGCAGATAAAAATATCCTGTATTTGGTTACAACCAAGGCACATAGAAAAGTTTAAGGTCACCTCTTGGTTATCAGTGGGGCATTAAATTTAGAATACAGTGGAAACATTACCAGAACTTTACTTTTAAAATGGCCTGTGTCAGATTCCTAATTATATGTTAGACATAATACATTGAAGATGATCACAAATATTTCTGCCATCTCTGTATCAACTGGCAATCTCCCCACTACAATAATATGAGTAACTTATAAAAATAAAACAAAAAATTCAATAAATGCTTCAACAATTATTGTGATTAGATCTCTCAAATGCCATGGGAAAGTGGAGCCTCCTCTAGACTAATCCTAGAATATGCTGCAATTCTTCACTGACTTAGACCAAGGATGTTGTCAAGGAATCACCATGGAACAAAACGTAGTGTTCCATGACCAAGTTTGATCTATTTAAAAATGAGGTACAGCACCACAGTAATAATGGTCAATTTCATGACTCTGGAGAGACAGCAAATGTGACTATTGAGTATATGTTGGCAGTAAGATGCTTTTTAAAAATTATTTTTCACTAAAATTATTTTAATAATAGACTCTTGGATTATAATTACACATTTCCTAACATAGTTGTTTGCATTAAAGGAGAGAAATGTGAAAAATGTGGCAATTTTAATGTAAATTACCCCTTATATAGATGGAACATTTTTGAAAACACACTGAAAAATTATTCAAGGGTATCAGAGAAATAGAAATGTAAGTTCTAGCAGAAATCACTATCACCTAGTAGTATCTGAGAGATCACAGGTTTTTCTTCTTAATAAAGTGAAAAAGGTGCCTTAGGCTTGATTTAATGAGAATGGTAGTCCTAGACATCAATAATCTAATCAAAAGGATTATTTGCAAAAATTCACTACAGGTGAATTTTACTCAGCAGTGTAGCATAATTTAGACAAACAGAAGTCTTACAGAAGGAATTCTATTCACTTGAATTTTATAGTTTTGTAAATTTCCCTCATAACTGCATCATCATAGACCCCTTAATTCAAAACCATACATGACACATATTAACTGCAATTTTTCCTGAACAGACAGGCAGACAAATAAAAGAAACTTTCATCTTTCTGGTGTCAGTCCAAAGAGCAACCTTTTGCATGGGACTGTCTCAAAAGATGTCCCAAAGGAGAGATTTATTGGTTTATTTCAGACTCCTACCTACAAAGGACTTGCTATCATATCACAGCAGAGGAAAGCTTAATTAAATTATTTTTGTTTGTTTGATCGAAGTGCAATTGAAGATATTAATGTTAAATGTCCACTGAATGGCAGCCTATTGCCATGCTTAAACAGTGGAGCTTAGAGATAGTGCCAGCTTCTTGTTTTTGAGATGCATAAAATAAACTTTGACTTTGTATTTCTAATAAATTTTGCTGGAAGTGCATTAGTTCATTCCTACTGGTTCATAAGGATGATCCAAATTATACTTGAATTCAAAACTGATTCTTCTAGCTTTTTTCTATTCAAAAAGTTATGCTGAAAATCATGGTGAGATCCAACACTACAGCAGAGGAAAGTATACTTTAAAAGGGAACATGGAGTCCAAACTGTCCTTTTTAAAATATTTATGGATTTTCATCACTGATCAATTTCCTCAAATTGGATCTTTTACCTACAGCTTTGAGAGGTGTCCAGAAAGACGATATCTGGAGCAAGACCCAGCCAAGATGCTGGCCAAGACCATGCATTAGTCCATCTTCTTAGATATTATTGGCCTGACTGGGCTATTCTGGGCCTTAACAACAGGGAGTGACCCCAAAATGACACACATGGCAAACAGAGCCAGACTGGAGATGGTCATGTTGCTTTTAAAGATTGTAATTTTTTTTTTGCTTTGTTTTGTTTTGTTCTTGATTTATTAAGTGGGCTGGTTTGGCAGGATGCTGCATGAACAGGAGTATTGTATGGGCAGTAGACAAGACCATCGACAAGCTTATGTCTTAAATCTAATTTCTGGAAAACATTTTAAAAAATGCACACTCTCAGTCTCCACATTTATTTCTGAGTTAGGCTCTAAGCCTGATCTGATACATTGCCCTGGCAAACTCCCAAAGACTACCTCGGTTTCCATTTCTGAATAATAGTAACACTTTTTAATTTCATGGGAATGTTGTAAAAAATAATTAATTAGTCACCTGACTCTCCTATGTGTGCCTATTAAAGACAGCAAAGATAATATTTAACCAGTGGGTCTTAACCTAAAAGATTCCAAGCATTTTGGCACTGATCCAAGGAAACACTTCAGCATGGCTTTCCTGGACCTGGACCAGAGTATTCAACATCTTTCAGGATCAAGTCAAGTGTCAATAAGATGAAAAGCAATATAGACAGACCATGATTATTATTTATTCCCTGACTGATCCTGAGGGAGGGTGAATCTTCCCCTCACCAAGTGATGAGTGCCTTCAAGTGAATAGCTTCCTTGTTGAGTTATTTATCTTCCAGCAGACTTTAAGAACTATAGAAAAAAGAACACAAAACCCCACCACCCTGGATCTCCAGGAAATATACTATTAAGAATACAGTAGGTAAGAGATGTTCAAAACAAAAACTGTTTCAAGAGATATTTTAATATAGCTGCGGTGTCTAATTTCGAGAATTTTGTTTTTTATTATGACTCTAGAATTTAGAGAGTTTTCATCACAACATATATGCCTTTAAAAGGAATTCCCAGAAAAGAAATTGTTTTCCCCTTATTTTGTATCAAAATAATTAAATGCATCACTGGTGATCTCAAACACATCTACTCACAGCATCCCAGGCTGTTTCATAATGAATCACATCTAATCCCAAAGTGACCATTCTGCAAAAACCCTGTTAGGAAATTAACTGCAGGCCAGGGAGTGGTACTAATCACACAACCAGACAAGACCACAGCTGCCCAGCTTAGCTGAGTAGCTCTTTTTCCTACTGAACAACCGGTAAGTTCTTCCTACCGAGTGAAGCTTCTGGTAGAGGCCACACGCGTTGCATACATATCCACCATTTGCATTCTTTCGCCAGAGAGAGGTCTTTGTGGTCAGGCAATTGGCACAGAAAACACCCGAGCCTCTACGTCTCTGAAATAGGGAAGAAAAAGGGAAAAAAAACAGGTCAGAGGTGAGTCACATGAGCTGTGGAGTTAGGACAAATCAACACAGGAGTTTTGTCTCTAGACTGGCAACAATGACAGTATAAAACCACACTGCCCATAATGAGGTCAGGTTCAATTGTGCTTAATAGGCACCACTGATTTTCATTATAATTAACCCCAGAATGATGGATGAGGTGTGTGAAACACCAAAGCCTTTTCAGAATAACAACTTTAACTTTTTGAACTTCAGGTTTTGTGCATTTAATGATGGTTTCTAAACAGCAAATTCTGAAAAAAAAAATCTTGGAAGCTGACAGAACATTCTGTAAACTCTCCTGGTTTCACAATGGATTATTTCTTTTTAGCTAGCTTTATTTAAAAGTGTGATTGGTCACAAGAATTCTGAAACATCACCAATTCAATTAATTACAGTTCATACCTGTGTCTTACTAATTAATTTAGCAGATATTATATCTGAATACATGATATTCGGTTCCAGTCTTTCCACTATTTCTGAAATCAGTATAAGCTACCATATATTCCTGCAGCCCACTATGAACAGATAAAAGTACACTATTCTTGAATGAGACCTCTTCTGAGCTTCATCTGAAATTCCAGAAAACAGTGTCTCATTGACAGATAGATTTATTTATTTATTTTATTTTAGTCAGGCGAAGGAGAGCACTGTAAAGCTTCCCTAAACACAAATTGATTTTAACCAGACTGAGCTGTGTATTCATCAGCTTTCATAATGATCCAGGAATATTTAAAAGTAGGCATGTTTATGAGTATTGCTCATTAAACTTTTTCTGTGGAGTAATGATTTCATTAAACTTCTCATTTAAACAAAAGTCAGGCTGTGTTTGTGGGCCCAAATACTAACAAGAAGGAAATAGAACTCTTTTGCTGAGAAGAAAATCTGAATTTTAACCCTGCTCCCTTTCTGCAAAGAGAAAAACTGATCAGTTAGAAACCTTCAGCATCTAAGATAAGAATGAGTGAATACAGGGAAAACAGTCTGGGTGAAAACTAATTTTATTATAAATAAAAAATTACTAACATTATAAGTAAAAAATAAGGGTTTCATAAAATTTAAGTAATTTATTTAACTTTACTTCATACTGAAGAAGACTGGTGTTCATGCCAAAAAAATACAATGGTTATAATTGTACTCTGATACATTTCAAATGGAAAGCTTTCTGCAGACATAATTTTGGCTTCAGGACTGGAACACTTTCTTGGCATTGAAAGGGCATTTGATTCATCGGGTGTTTCACAATGTATCACTAAAAAGACCTGGTGAGCAGCCAGTTCCCTATAGGGTAATTTTTCCATCCAGATGCAAGTGCTATCAGAGGCCCTCGTCAGCTAAACTAATTATGATCTTGCATTTGCTGATGCCTGCTCACTCTAACATTCGACATCCTCCATTAATCATCAATACAAGGAAAATGAATGAAACGTAAAGAAACGAGGGCTGGTAAGCTGCACAGCCATAAAAATCTAAAATGAGTGCAATAATTTAACAAGATTGGGGAAATATTTTTAGTGAGCACAAAGTCAGGCTAACAATTGCCCTTTTAAACCAAGAACACAATTTCATTTGTAGAGCAGGTTGTGCTCCTTTAAAGTGATACAATAAAATCAAGATTGTCATCAAGATAATCTCTTTCTCACTCCCTTACATCATACCCTACTTTGTCTCTTAAATCAGATGCAGTAGTACATGACATTTTTCTCAGTGTAGCTAAGGGGAGAACTAAACAGTAGTTGATGTCCTTCAGCAAACATCTAACTAGTTGTGCATACAGGATGCAGCTCACCCTGGAAAGGTGCACTCGTCTACAAGTATATTGAAGGTCCTAATTATTTTTGTCGCTTGATAGCCTCGACCAGCTTCACCTGGCTGCTGAAATATTTTCCATCAGAGTACAATAAAAGCCTCACTAGACTAATCCGGATTTGGTCTACTTGGAGGGTGAGAAGTTTCTAAGTGGAAATGACTGTATATGGCCAGGATTCAGCTGCAACTGCAGAACTGTTCCTTTTCATTCCTACTTCTTGTCCGCTGGCCTATAGTTTCTTGATGTGGTGTATTAACCAAGTGGAGTCTTAATCCAAGTCAGTCTTTCCACCCTTTAATTTCTGTTTGTGTTCCCCTAAGTTTGGGAAATACCCTCTACAAAGTCGTGAAAGACTATTAAAATATAGAAAGAGCAGTCTAGTTTGTGTGCTGCATTTTTATGCACCTGAAGGGGGACAGAAGGTAAAGTTACACAGAAATCTTCATTAAATGTAATGGAGCTAGTGTATCTGTAAAACACTGACAAAAGTAACTAATTTTTTCTCTCTTTTCTAAAGAAAGACTTGATTCAAACTGGGTGTTAGTTGCAGTGAAACTGTACAATGACTACAGCTGACAACAACTGACAAAATACACAGTAGTAGCTTTATGTATTGAAATCCTATACCTCTGCTTATTCACTGCTTGCAAATATTTATCTCTTTAAAATTTCAAGTAGTCCAGCTAAACATCCTTCCCTAAATTTAAAGCAAAGTATATAAATTTATCTTTTGGGCTGTTCTAAGTGTTGCATCATATCTTTCCTTAACTTCTCTTATTTCTGCAGTATTTAAGGACCTTACAGGATAATCAACATTGATTATTTCAGTATCAAAGTGCTTCAATATAGCTTATATATACTAATAAATAAAGAATTAAAACACCTCTGGAAAAACATAAATGCTGCTACTTTGTTGAGCATTTTGGTTATGGAACAGCTATTTATAGTGGGGACACACAGTTCAAAATGGATTTCCTGCCACAAAACAGGACTATGGCAGAAATGGACTAAAGAATTTCGACTCTCAGATGCTACTAACCACCAAATGGACTTGCTTGTCAAAATACACCTCAGAAATTCAGATGTCTGCAAGAAAAAAAAAATTGAGGGCTTTTGAAAAAGCCTACAACATAGTAAACCTTTTAACTTAAATACAGTTTCTTCAAAAGAAAAACAAAAACCTAAGCCTTTACTTCCCATATATTAAGTTTTCTGAGTTATTGGTCAGCAGAAATTATTTACATTTTATGTTGTTAATTAGCGATTCTGCTGTTAATAATGGTACTTCTGCACGGGTCTGTTTGGCTTTGCATACCCATCGCTTGAACTAGTCAATAATATTGGCCAATATTGCTGCTTTTCTGGGTAGTCTTGCAAAGAAACACTTGAGCTCAAATCCAGCAAAGTCTGTGCAGCAGCTACGGCCCACAGCCCTCATGAAACCCAGCCATGGGCTCAAGTGCTCTACTAAGCACCACCACCAGCATTCTCAAGAAATATGTTAGAGAACTTTCACTCTCCTTCTCATGTGATCTTACCACAGTTAATTTCGTAAATCAGCATAATAAAGGTAGGTCAACGTGACTAGTCATGAAAGTCTGAGCCATAGATAAAAAAGTTTTGGTCTGTGATCAATGCCACTAGCAGTAGCTGGAGTTATCAATGAAAATGTCATGTACATTCTTGGAAGAATAAGCCAAAAGGGTCTAAATAAATAAATATGTATCTACTAAGTCAAGCTTTAATCATCTGGAGCCTTACAGCCACTACATAATAATCTCAAATCCGGTAGGGGCCAGGGCAGAGAAGAGTGTGTCCCTATTTCCATTCCAGTTTTGAGGTCTGGGTGTTTAATATCACAGTTGTCTCAAATCACATTAGACTGAAACTTGGCGTATGTTTTTTCGTCAGCCCAGATGTAGCTGCTTTTTTTTCTTTCTTGGTACTGAAAACTTTATTTAAATCAGTTCAGCTGTTTATAATTTGGAGATTGGCCAAAAAGGGGGCTGGGGGAGAGGAGATTTCAAGTTTTTCAGCTAACTTTTAAACAAATCTACAGTTAGAGCAGCTTTTCTCTGGGGGGAAAAAAATAGTATGCACACATTTCACACATTTTAGTATTTTAGTAGTAGCAAAGGAACAAGTGGATTATTATTTTTATGTAGCTAAGTTATGAAAGTTTTTAATTATTCACTGAATATATCTTGCAGACCTCTCTACTGTTTTCCCTCAGTAAGAACCATGATGAAAGCATGTAATTGCATAACAACCCTTGATATGAGGAGTATTTACTCACATTTTTTATGGTTTCATATCTTGACCATTTCAAATTGAACAAGTCTGAAACTTGGGATATACAGCATCAAGCCTGAATGCCTAATTTTTTATTTTTTTTAACTCCTTAGATGGTTTTCACTAGTTACCAATACTTAAATGACACAAGGAAATTCTTAGTAGTCCTTTCTGCTAAGCAATAAGCCAGCAGAGAATAACAAGTGATTACAAGTGATAACAAGTGATTCACTCAGGTGTCTTGCCAGCCTCAGGCTCTTCTTCATAAAAGCTGCTTTTGATTTTAAACTATTGACTCTACAGTACCCATGATTTCAAAATTTGTAGCCGTGCAGAAGAATACTTATGCTCCATATTATACAAAAAGTACTTCATAGCATACTGAAATTTCAGTTTCAGGGTTTTTTTCAGTGGAACCTCGTGTAGCAAAATATATCCTGTAAGAGCACAGCCAAAAACACTGCTCAGGAACTGTGACTTTTTAGCTAGCTAGATGAAGCAATGGTGCCTGACTCTCTGCTAGTGCCAAATACATCCTGTTTTCAAAATTTCTGCCAGAAGATGCTTTTAGAAACTCAAATAGGCTCCACAAGCAGCAGCCAGGCGTTTTTCTTACATCACCCCCTTGGTTTTGGACACAACAAAACTTGTCTTATTGCTGATTACTTTCACTTTCCCGACACAAAAAGATAATATGATGAGGACTGAGTGAATTTTTTACCATCTCTAGCCTCCCTAACATGCCAGAAACAGAGCACACTGTAATCATGGCTCCAGAACAAAGTGTAGCTAAATCATAAGTGCTGCCCAAGAATAAGCATGAGCCTGACCTATTTCCGATGATGAAGATGGGGAATACAACCATATATGCCTCTCTGAAAAAAAGGCAAAGCGCCGGCTCTGGATGCTCTCTGGCAACATGGGAGGTCCAAAAGGAGAGCTCCAAGAAACCTGCACGCATGCTCAGTATGAGCCAGGTGCCTTGCTGTGGAGAACAACAATTTTAATCAGCTGGTCTCAAACCTTTAATCATCAGGCTGCTACCACACAGTACAGAAAAACAGTATAACGCACTGGTGATTGTGTCTGTCTTTGTTGAGTTTGCACTGCCCTAAGTATGAAAGAGTTTCTTGTTCCACACCTGCTATGTCATTTCTGCTTTGACCTTATATAAGCAGATATTTGATTATCTTGAGCTTTGGTGGGATTCATATTAATTAAAGTTTAAAACTTGGGCAGTAAGACAGCATCTGAATGTTGGAGTAAGTGCTACTTTCTTCTGTTTAAGATGGGAAAGGCATGTTTCAGACCTTATATCTTTTGGTTGCAAGGGCACTCAGATCTTTCTGAATGTTTTTAATCAAAACTGCTTTCTCTCTCTACTGCGGAAACAGACAAAACTATGTTTCTGTGAAGTTTCACATTTTAAAAATTTAGTTGCTTTTGCTGTAAATATGTCTAAAATTAAAAAGAAACTCATTGAGGTTTTCTTCCCTTTATAACCTCAACAGCTTTTAGGAATACACCAGACACCACAAAGTTTTGGCTCAGAAGTGAAAAACTGAAACATGAAAAGCAGAGTATTAAAGTAAAAGTTGTTTTCAACCTTAAGTATGAGTTAACAGATGCCTCTAAGTCAATTTAATGTGCCAAATCCAAGCTCTTTACCTAAGACATTTTCAAGAACAATTGTATTAAACAGCGGTATTTGAAAGACACATAAGAAAGACATTAGGAAAGACAAGGTAAAAAGAAACTAAAAATGCCAAAAAGGAAAGTCCAAATTACACACTTAATTCATACAGAAAGTTCAGTGGAATTTTTAATGCTCTATCGTGACAGCATCTTTTTATGATATATGCTATATCATAAACATTTAATGAGAGGAATCGGGGGGGGGGGGGTTGGGGGGTTAGAGAGAGAAAAACCCAGACAGTAAATTAAACATTACTGCTAGCACAGCCTTTCAGAGTCCTACCCCTGATCCCTTAGGGAGAGTATAAATATTTTAATGTGCATGTAAACTACAATTATTTTTTAACAGCAACAAAAATGAAGATGAGTAGATATTGCCCCAGCATTTGAAGCTGTATTTTGTAAAGCTACCTTAATGACAGTGGCATTCACTAAAAAAAAAAAAACCAAACAAAAAAAACTCCAAAAAAACAAACAAACAAACAAAAAAAAACCAAAAAACAAAAAACAAAACCAAAACCCAACTCCACCCCGAAAACCAGGCAGCAAACTGCAAGTCCTTTTGTGTTATACTGAGCAAGAATGGTTAATTAAGATACTAGTTTAGGATATTTGTACTGAAGTAAAACAATGATTGATCAAAATAAATTGCTAAATTAAAAAAAAACAAAACTAACAAAACAGAGCTATGAAAAGAAGCCAGTGAATCACTTGCTGGAATTCTTCACCCCCATCACCTCCTCACCTTTACATCCTCCCTCAAGTTACATCTGACCCAACGCCCGCCACTTTGCAGGGAGGGACCTGGCTTTGGACACCACCTTGAGCCAGAGCCTGAGCTCCACAGACAGGAATTTACCATCGCTTTCATCTTCTGTCAATAGCCATATGCAACCATAGGATCACTTAAATAATCACAATACACTTTACAATGACTTACTAATTTTTCATTCACTTGAGCATTTGTCAGTGAAAATCAGGTAGTTCATATCATATTTCCTCATCAATCCAAACAGTTATGGAAGGCAATTTCATAGTTTCCCCCTCAAGATCTGCAGTGACAGATATATGAAATAATAAAACTTTTTCTCTTTTTCTACTGGTAAGATTTCCTTGTCAGAGTTAGTGGCAGTTCACTTTTAAATACAGTATGTTAAAAATGTATGTGATCTTCTGACAGGCCAAATACATACACAAAGACTAAAATGATGCACATTTTAAACATGTGTATTATTATTTATATATTTATATCAGTTATTTATGATACTAGGCATTTGTAATGAACAATAAGTATTTTCTGATTAGCTATATGTTAGTCTGGTTTACAAAGAGCTAAATATTTATTTAATCATTTTTCACATAGTATGATTTTTTCAATAAAGCAGTTGCCTTCAACTGTCTTTTACTGCATATAATGTATTTTTATGGTCTTAGCCTTCAATTTGCACAAGGTGACTGCCATTAAATCTCTTCCAGTGCCCCAAAGCAGCAAACACACTATAGTATGGGCTCACTTCTGGTGTATTTTGCCACTGAATATCAACAGTATGACAAAGACTTCCATGAGGAAACCCAAAAATTTATTTTTAAGGTTTTACTAAGACCAATAGCAAACAGCAAAAAGCAACCTGGAAACCTGCATTTCCCGCACAAGAATGATGTCACTTTGCAGCAACTGAAACCTATTCAAGAGGAATAGAAATTCTGCCTCCAATAATTCACCGAGTCAATTACACAGGAAAGTACTGTAATGGGCTGTCCCCCGTCAAACAGCTCACGTACACCACTTCCTTCTCAATTACCAACTTGTCTCCATTGCCATCTGTAAAAACGAACGCATACCTTGCGCTGCCAGTTTCTGCTCTTGCACTTCCATTAGTGGAACTGGCTGCAGCTGCTCAAGAAGAAAGCATTGATTGTCTTTGTTTCCCCTCCATGTAGGCACAATTTTCCCCTTTCCTTTAGTACTTCAGCTCAAGGTAATGCATTATCCTCGTCAAGGTGTGCTCACAACTCTTTAAAGTCTGCCTAAATTTGAGTCCTATTATCTTTTCACAGTTTCTCTAAAACAATAAAAAGCTGCCAGCAACACCTCTCAGCATCTTCACCGGAATTATGGTGTTAGTTTTGCAAAAAGTTTTATCAATCCTTTTTAAGTACTGTGGTAAAAATTCCTAAGTTACTGGATAAACCACTTCGCACTTTCCTAAATCAGATTGACCACTTGGGTAATTTTAAAACAGCATTTTATTTATATGAAGCATTAAAAATTAGGATTAAAATAGAAGTCTAATTTAGGAATAATAATAATATTAATTGCAAAAAATGGTTAGGTAGACATTAGTGTACATAAGCGGGACAGAGGGAGCCTGGTTAGGGAACTGTGATCCTGGCCCCATAATCTTTCTCTGCTTAAATTTTACTGCAATAGATTCATGAAGCAGCTCCAATGCTGAATGGCTGCTTGAAATTTCAGTGCTCACACAGGGATGCCACTGCTCCTTCCCAAACACCATGTGCTTCCAAACAAACTCCAATTTACTTAGAGAACAAAACAAATTCATTATGAGTATCTTGCATTTTAGTTTCAAATTAGAAATGCAATATTAAATGATATAAAATGTACAAAATTAGACTACTCTTCTGATCAAAAACACGCTAAAAGTAATATTCTCAGAACTAAGTGTGTTGAAAGTGACATCAAGGAAGCTGGAAATGCCTCCAGACTCTTTTATGTCTTGGCACAAAGCAAAATTACCCTACCTTTGCTGTCTCAAACAGCGACTCTAAATCAATAATCAGACTTTTCTACAAACTAACTGACTTTCTGAGATAAAGACTCAAGTACGATGGTGCCTAAGTATGGAATTAGGTGCTTAAATGTAGGCATCAATACCAGAGGATTTATGTTCAAGAAGGCACTCCATGTACCCCTTCCTTCATGAGGTACTTACTCATTAAATGAACAGACAAAACTGGAGCAAGTTCTGTCCGTATTTCCTTAAACACCCCGGCTTTGACATGGCAGAAGCAGCAGACTGCTTTTGCAGATCTCAGCTACGAGCCAGTATGTAACTCTACATGTGATAGTAATTGAGGGTCCCAATCCCGCAAGTGCTCTGCTGCAAGCGTGAGCACAAAGCTGCTGGAGTTCTCAGCTTCTGGCATCTGTTCCCACTTCCACAGAAATCAGATGGGCAAAATTAAGTTTTGAGGAAAAAAAAAATACAGACATTTAAAAAACATTCCCTGACCTTATTAAAGCCCACGTGATCTCTATTTATACAGAAAATAGCTCAGAAAGCCAGCATCTGAGAAGAGGAACTCTCATTTGTAGATTTTGGCTGAGGGCTGCCAAAATCAGCAGGGGAAAGGCTCCTCAGGGGTAAAAATTTCAAAAGCCATTAAGAGCCTTAGAAGCCTCAGTCCCACTGACTTTTGATCACATACATCCTTCCAAATTTGCACCCCAAATCTGGAAACTACACTGTAAGAATAAATTTTAATTTGAAGTTACAAAATTAGCATCTGAAGTTTTCATAGAAGTCTTCAAGACTCACAGAGGAAATGTCAATTAAGTGTCTACTCTTTGGTGAAAATTGGTGAAGTAAAATTTACCTGTCACTTGTACTTTAAAAAATTCCCCTTAGGACCATTAATTTCATTTAAAGAAAAAAATGTAATGAGAAAATGTTTCATATGGGCAGCTATAGCTCACATACTTACACTTGTTCAGGAACTGTAGTAACTATAATTTGAGCCTCATGCAGTCCCCATGAGAAAGCTGTGCCTAGTATAAGATACAAAGCAGATTACGTCCACCTTTTATTTTCAGTACACTTAAAACTGCAGTCTTATTGCAGATCTTGTTACGCGCTCTTGCTAGAATGATTTCCATTCAGAAAAATCAACATTTGCCAGCCCATACCACAGAATTACCATAGTGATTTCCTATTATGAGCTTAGGGAGAAACTGTGGTATCCCAGACACCACGGTGTGGTAAATATTGAAAATTAGTGGCCTTTTTATAATGGACATTTTCATCGAATCCAATCCATTCCAAACACTCTCAGATAAAAAGACAATATGCCAGACTCTGTGTCTAAGTGGTTGCTTCAAACACAATCATCCTGTGATCACAATATCAGCAAAAACACTTGATAGCTTTCTTTCATGATAACTTTAGGAAGTAAGAATGGACTAGAGCTGTGATCAACTCCAACACCTAAGGAAGTAATTCCTGATAGAGCAAAGAGGAGGGGGAAAAACACCCAAATAGCATCTCTATATTTGTATTTTTTAAAAGCTAACCCATCTCAAATTGCCTGGAGCCTCCTAGGTTTCAATGGGCAAAGCACTGCCAGCAGGTCAAGGGAGGTGATCCTTCATTCTGTTCACTCCTGGCGAGGCCACACGTGGAGCCCTGTGTACAGTTCTGGGCTTACCAGTACACGAAATACCTGGATGTATCAGAGACAAGCTGCACAAAGATGATTAAGGTACACATCTTCCATCATACAAGGAGACCCTGAGAGAGCTAGGACTGTGCAACCTAAAGGAGAAGTCTCAGGGAGATCTTATCAGTAAGTGTCTGACGGGAGAAGGAAAAGACAGAGCCATGCTCTTCTCAGTGGCGCTCCATGAGGGGACAGACTAGAGGCAAAGGCACAAACTGAAATACAGGAAATTTCATGGGAACATAATGGAAAATCTTTGTTACTGTGAGGGTTGTTGAACACAAGAGCAGGTTGCCCTGAGAGACTGTGGAGTGTCTGTCCTTGGAGGAACTCCAAACTGACAGGACACAGAGCTTAGCACCATGTGCTAGGTGATCTTGCTATGGCCAGAGGGGTTAGATTAGATGACCTCCAGAGCTGCCTCCCAGTCTCAACTATTCTGTGAAGTTTTTGTCAGTGAGAGGCTATAGATTTCTTGTCACTCTTCTGTCTATTAATTTCTATACATTTTAGCCTTAATTCCTAATAATTTGCATAGCAACAGAAAGTATTTTAAAATTCAAGGCTATAAAAGTATTTATTAGAATACATCACACAAAAATGTACAGATTGGAAACTGCACAGCTATTAAAAATGGAGAAACCTACTTTGAAAATCCACTGTAAATATATTCAGAATGTTTACAATGAACATTGTAAAGTATCTAAAGGAGTTTTTACAAAAATATTTCACTGCTTTCTCTTTTCTATCCAGATCCTAATGCCTACTTGTAAATGAGACTCAACATACGGTGTTATATAGCTTTCCTTAAAAATACCATTAAGATGAGAAGGGAACAACTGTTCTACATTTTAGAGACATTTCTCCTTAAATAGTGTTTATGTACTGCAAGCATCCCTTCCATAAACAAACCAGGTCTTTGGAACAAGTGAACACAATCTCTGAAGAATCTTTACCAGCTTCTATTTCTGGTACATGATGCATTGTGAATTTTAGGCCAACATGGGCATATGGTATCCTAGTTTGATAGGAAACATTTCATGGAATTCAAGACAGAGCCACAGAACAATGATTAGAGACCTTAAAATCTGTGATAAAATGCAGGGTTAAAAAAAAAAAAAAAAAAAAGAAAAAAAAAAAAAAAAAAAAAAAGAGGAGAGGAGAAAAAGAAAAGAAAAA
>VWZN01001876.1:106120-111120 GCA_013396955.1 Regulus satrapa
ATCTGAATGTGATAAAGTAAAAATAAGAATGAATTTTACAGCAGCACAGAAAAACCTCGCCCATTCGAAAAAAGAAAAAAAAAAAAAGGAAGAAGAAAAAGAAAAAAGTTGTCAAGCATTTTAAGCATCAGAGAAATCTATTTTCATGAGTCTGTTCACCTGTGTAAAGTTAAGCACATCCACAAGCTTTTCCAAGACTAGACCTAGAGCTAAACCAAAAATCAGGAAAATACCTAATATTCTGTTTTCATTAAATGTTAGAGCCTTAGGCAGCAAAAAGGACATAACTATATGTTTCTTTAAAAGGTATAGGAGTGCTACATCAAATGAATGAGTCATCATTACAGATAAAAACTATTCATCTTGTTGTGGTGGGATGACTGTAAACAGTGGAGGATATGAAACTTCTTATTCTACACATATGGATTAATGGAAAAGCATTATGGAAAGCTGTTACTTATTTTACGAGGTAACTGCTTTCAAATCCAGTAAATTAAACATTTTTTTCCTGTTTTTTTCATCAGTCACCATTATTCACAAGATGGGATAGTCAAAGAAATTTCAGAGTTTTTCTCCTGGAGGTTTCTTCTGATGCCATGCATGGATTAGTTTAGACATGGAAGGTCACCTTTTAATTTTTCCTCTTCTTAAAGATGTTACAAAGAAGCCAGCAGAAGACAAGATTGCAAAAACACAACTTATTATCAACTTAGAAACAGTTGTGTTTTACTGACTCCAATTCTCAGACAGAAACTCTTTTAAGTTTGGTACTGGAGCATACACACAGCTTTTTCAGAATTTATTTTTAATGAGGGAACCTGATTTGAGCATTAAAGAGCCCTGGAAAAGACAATTCTATTTTGGTTCTTTGAGAAATTCTGGAATTAAACCCAAGTAATGTCTCCAAATGGGTGATCACCAGTAACCAAAGCATATGCAATATAGGCATGAAAAAAAAGCCACCAACCCTTTTCAATCCATGGCCAACTAGACCAAAATTAGTCTAATCTCCAGAGCCTATTTCAGTTAGTCAGGAGGACCAGTGAGCAGGCCACCTCACTGAACTCCAGGCACTGCCTCCACTGGGACTACAGGAACTGCTGCAACACTTCCCCTCTTAGGGGTAGGTAATATTTGACATTTTGCTTCATAACCAGAAACAGGAAAATATGGAAAAATGCAAAAATCTAAGAAGATGAACATCCCTGATAAAAGTAAGTCACCATTTTTCACAAAGCCTTGGTTGGTACAGAGGATGATGTCTAGATGAAGAAGCTGTATTTTATTGAACAGCTTTGCAATCTCAGGTTCAAAATCCTGCAGCTCCCTAAAAGACGTGACTGATTGTCTGGGTTACAGTGGCCACCTCAGCCTCTCAGCAAAGCTGGTTCATGTGGACTAAAGCAAGGAATCATGAATTGTCCCCGACCTCATTGACACAGCCTGTTAACATCAGGCTTCAGTATTCCCTGGCATGTTTTATTTCAGGTATGAAGAGCAGGATCCCAATGCAGAATAAGAGGAAGTCAGTGGTAAAACCTATTGCATGTGCAGCTCCTGCACACAATCCCCACTAACAATCCCAGGGTACATTCGGAGTGTGGTGGGAATTCAGACACGCGATTTTGATTAATGTTAATGCAAGTCGTGTGGCCAAATCCCTGTACACTACTTTGAGAGCTTATTCTAAAATCGAAATATAATTAAGGTTGCAACACAAACCAAATAAGGCAGGGAAATGACACTTCATTAGTAACCTATTGGGTGCAAGCGCCATAGGTAACCTGTTGCCTCAGTACTATAATAAAATGTTTAAAGTGTTTATATACCACCACTGTCAGCTGCATATGAAAATATGGTAAAGACATCCAGACACAATTAAAAAAGAGGTTAGCTTCTGCAACCATATAAATTACTTCTATAGATTATTCATTTGTGGTACTTAATCACAAGATTTTGCACACTCTTCCTAGTGACACTGCAAGACCAGCACATTTGTTCTCTTTGTAAATTAAAACTAAAGAGCAGCCATGTATAATACAACTGACTGTCAGCAGAAGATATGAAGAGCTGAAGGGAGTAGGAATGCATATGAGGAGTCAGTTCAGTCAAGCTCATAGGCAACAGATAATCTAAGGATTGTTTTCAGTTTTCCCCCTTCCACAAATCTGTATTCCAGATCCTTAAAACTGCGAATACCAAATTTGAAGTCTACAGCGAGAAAGGGTGCCATGCACAGTCCTTTGTCCCTAGCACTGCTTTTGCAGATGACTAAAGTGGTATTTCTGTCATCACTCTCTTATTCCTGCTCTGCAGAAAACTGCCAAGCCAGTTTGGGTTTTGATCTTTAGGGTTTTTTTGGTTCCTTTTGTTTGTTTTTGTTTTTGTTATTATTATTATTATTATTATTATTATTATTATTATTCTTATTATTATTATTATTATTGTTGTTGTTGTTGTTGTTGTTATGATTATAATCATCATTATCATTAACATTAGCATTAACACTATAATTCCTGGACTGTGGACTAAGGTTTTTCATCTTTCTCCATCACATACAAGTCAATAGGAAGAGGAGTTCTCTGAACTCTCTCATGGAGGCGATAAGAAACCTTTTTACTAAAGCTCAGTAGAAGATATCAGAGAAGCAAATAGCTACAAATTATAATCTGCAATAACTCCCTTTTACAGTGTTTGCAGTGTAGAAAGAATGGGGTGGTTTTGTTTGTGCACATGTGTGCATGAACAAGTCAGGGGAAAGAGAGGAAGTGACAACTGACTGCTGCAACATTCTGCTGTGCTTTGCAGAACACGGAGATCTCACAGTAGCAAGCAGGCCATGGGTTTGAGATCAAGCAACTTTCCTAATTATTGCTAAAAGCAAATGAAATTAAAGACACAAAATACAATTCAGTCCTTCATGTAAGATTTAGGATTATTATTAAAAACCTCAAGTATTTTGTGCTGGCATTCTGGACACGTGTAATGTTGCTAGAACTAAATTCAAAGCTTTTAACATACATACTACAAAACAAAATCTGAGAAAAAGAACTGCTTAATGGAAAAAATATTAGGGCAGTAAGTCTTAATCGCTATTACACATCTATTCATTATACTCCTTGCCATACTTCTAGCAAGTTCAGAAGAGAGGACTACTAAGGTAAATTTGACTTGAAGTCTGTAATATTACTTTATAAGCACATTTGGTAGATTAACATAAAATGTCCAAGTCAAATGATATAAATTACAATGAAGATTTTTTTTTCCTTTAAAAACTCATTGAGTGTGTCTTATATAGATAGGCTTTTCTTTAACATTATGGTGTCTTTAAAAACAGATGAGAGGTACACCGTCTTTTGACATAGTGCAAGAACCAGGAGTGTGCAGACAGCTCAGAGGATGTAATTTTTCCCCTCTAACATAAAAAGATGTGTGAAGTTACTATGGCTCTTCAAAAAGGCCTAGTAATTGAGCCTGGTTATGGTCTCATTAATGTGCAAGTTTCATTTATCACCTTCTTTCTTTGAGGATTATATGCATTGATTCATCAAGACTTGTGACACATGGTTTTCATTTGCTCTATTCAGTGCTTCTTTTTATATCAGTTTGTACTAGATTGTAAGAAAAAGTTTGAAAGTAAATCACACTAGCCTCTTGAAAACAGAAATGAAAAAGAATTCAGCTTTTTTTTTAAATTACAATTAAATGCACTTTTATTATCTTTTTATGCTCTTTACATGTTTTTCTTTCAAGTATGTTTAATAACATGCTTGCTGGAGTTAGTAATAACATAAAAAGAGCAAACAAAACAATGTACACTGAATATGCAGGGAAATGTAGTTGTCTAGTAAGTTCATTATCACAAAAAGCAATTGACTCTAATTCATGTAAATGCAAGTGACAAGAATAACACATGCAAGGTTTTTCCTGCTGATCTACAATATCCATGGTAAGTTTTACAGTTTAATAATGAGATGTCCTCATATAAATTTCCTTCTGCCTTCTTTTTTTTACTTTGCTTTTCTAAAATATGTATCACTTCAAGTATTTCCATTCTGCGTGTCACTGGCAAATGCCAAAAGTAGAGAAAGAGAGATCTGATAAAGATAAAGCATGACAAAAGTTTCACGGATAATTGCCTTCACATATCCAGTTCAGCTCTCATCTCTCCTAATTAGCCTCATTACCATACCTTAAGACAGACCAGCAGTCACTCAAACTCTGTGTTTTTAATGTCAAAACTAATGCTGACAGGCAAATGGACAACACATGCACTGAGTGAGTCTATTCTAGGCTATTCTTTTACAAGACTAGCCTCCAGCAGAAAATACTAAACAATAGGTCTTCTATAAATGTATAATGAAAGTATACATACAGTGTGTGAATACTCAATAAATTATTGTTCTATTCATTGCTCCATCATCTCTTAAAATGAAGACAATAAAAAAAAGAAAAATCATTCTCCAGAATATCAAAGAGATCAAACCATTGCAGTACTTCACTATTACTGACAGAGACTTTTAGAACTGCCTTGCCATAGTGACTGAAAAAATAAAATCACTTGAATTCTGTAGTTTGACTATGTCGGTAGAGTGCTGCTTTCAGCACACCCACGCAATCTCAGGAAGCTTTTCTGTTTTTATAAATCATGTTCCAATGAAAAAGCTTCATCCCATTTCTCATATTCATTTAAAATTAGCTCATAAAAAGTATCCACAAATAGTTCACAGGGGCACTAGAAATATTGAAATATTAAACTCCACTGACTATCAAAACATTAAACTGTAGAATGGGAAGGCATTGAAACCCCTCACAATGTCCATTTCTATTTCACTGCTGTTTTAGTCACACATTACATTATGTATAGAGTTTACCTACATGGTACTTTGTTTTCATTTTCTCTGTTTCTCTATAAATATCTTTCTGTCTAACATCTAACAATTTTTATATGTTTTATATGTTTTTCTACTAACATTCCTGGTGAAAGCTGCCATTTTTAG
>VWZN01001876.1:116120-121167 GCA_013396955.1 Regulus satrapa
ATTGGTAAATTTGTTTGTCTTCTGAGTTTTTTTAACATTGTTGGCTTTTACACAAAATTTGCTCCACTATGTAGAAGTTGTTTTGACATATTTAATTCCACAAGAGAATTCTAACCACTGGTTCTTTCATCAGCATTTATAATACTGCTATAATACTGTTCTCAATTACTTTTACTTTCATGGCAACTCTATTAATACAATTTTCTTTCTAAAAACATGATAAACTGATTATCTCTATGGCTATACATTAATAAGCTGAGTATATTCAAACCTCCCCGCATGCTCTTAAATTTGGTCTGTTTTACTCTTCAAATTGGGTGGTACCATTTTGTGGGGGGTACTAATTTTAATGTCTTTTAAATACATATTTTCAAATTTAAAACTTAATACTTTTTAAATAACATAACTATCCTATGAATTACATTTCTTAAGTATCTCAGAGATGCTGAACTCTCATCACATTTTTTTTCCTCATGTCTGTAAAAAAATCACTTTAAGCGGCCAGTTATTCACTAAGTCAAATAATATTTTGTCTATAGCCCCTACTCAGACAGTGAGCACAACTCTGGTAGCAGCAATCCTTTCGTTATTCATCTTTTGCAGGTTATTGTGTTAGTGCTGCGAGTTGTCACAATTACTGCTAGGTTCATTTGAGGATTTAATGAATGAATTTTGGGGCACTTAGGAATGCATTGAGCTACAGACCATTACTTTTTTATCAACTATTTAATACTTTACAGCAATAAAGTCTATACAAGTTCATTACTTAAATAATTTCCCAGGCCAGCTAATAAATTTTAAATCACATCTTCAAATGCCACATCAGCTGATTACTGGATGTATTTTGAACAACACACATTATGGATGCACAATAAGATTTTGAGTGTCATTGACTTACTCCTATGTTTCCACAGACAAGCAGAAAGAAAACACTGGAAATTTCTGGAAACTAAATATTAATGGCATCAAATAAAATTGTGTTTTTGAAAGATAAAGCAAGATGAATCCACAATCAAACCTGGCTCTTAAAGCAGGTTGTGACAGCAAGCAGAATGTTTCCTTTTTGGGGGTTTTATTTTCTTTTTTTTCCAATAAAATTTCCCTACTGATAAGAGCTGAGTGCTAGTACTCTTAGGACTCACAGCCTTTTACTATATAGTTCCAGTAGACGTTGCAGAAAGATGTACAGACAAAACTAGATTGCCTACTTTCCAAAATTATGAAATCCTGAACTAAAATAAGCTAAAGACAGATTGAATGTTTGAATAAAATACCATGAGGCCCTACAAGAGACTGAAAGTTACATTTAATTGATAGCTGGAGGGTCTCAAATAACACCCTGATGACTATAAGACAACTGACTTGAGAAAAGCAGGAAAAACAGAGCAAACTCCTCATTTGGAAAGAAAGTTCATCCTTCTATTTTCGGTATCTGTGATCACAATGTCAGTGAATTTATAGCAGCCTGTCTGAGATGAGTAATTCTGAACAATATCATTTTGCCATTTATTTTGCCTATCACTTTGAGGGAAAGTTGTTACAGGGTTGCAGCCAACACAGATTCTTTCTTTTGAGAGGTAAGGAGGAAAAACATGGAGAACAGCACAGTGAAGAGAAAAAGAGGAACATGCTGGCATCCTCACTGACTTCCTGGTAAGACAGATTCAGCAGCAGCCAACAGCAACATCATCCCACAGGACTGCAGGAGTGACCTGCCCCTCTGCTTTGCATCATGTAGGTGCTCAAATATTGTACAGAATTAGATCATATGAACAACATCATATGTCAATTTACACATATGGAATATAAATACCAACACCTGCTCTCTTACTCTGGCAGCCAGAAAAATGTCCCAGCTAAACCCCATGCTCGCCACTCTTTCCAGAGCTCCCTACCAGCTCTCCCTATCGTCTTCATGATAGCTGATGCCTACACTTCTGTACTTGGTTTTAAAACAGCAGAGCAGTAGTGGATTGAAGACAGCACTTTACAGAAACTGCCAGATTAAGAAAAAAACAAAAAAAAATTCCCAACCAAAAAAAAAAAAAAAACAAAAAAAAAAAAAAAAAAAAAAAAAAAAAAAAAAAAAAAAACAAAAAAAAAAAAAAAAAAACCAACAAAAACCCAAAACAAACAACCCTTTCCACTTCATTAATTGTCAGGTAGGTAAAACGCAAAGTAGCACAGGAGCATTGGGATGTAGGGCATGCTGTCTTCCATGGAAAGCATCTAGGTCCATAAAGGGATTAGAACTGTTTTTCAGACACAGACACTTATTTCTGACCAGTAATGTTAGTCATAAACTGAAATATATGTAACAATCACCCTCAAGCAACAGATGATGCATCAGATTTTTGTTATTCCTAGGTTTCGTTAATGAGGAAAACCAGTTAATTCCAAGTGAGAAGATCAGAGCAACATTTGCTGTTCTCCATCACTATTTACATGAAAATAGTAAAAATAATATATTTCCCAGCAAGAAAAATTAAAATCTCCAGCTGAAACTAGTATAAAAATGGATTCAGCTATTTTTCCCAAGAATATGCGGATAGTTAAACCATCCAAGGACCTTGAAAATTTATCATCTGACTTCAACCTCAACCTTTCAGCACAAACTCAAAAGAAAATCAAGACAGGCAACGAGAAACAATTGCTTTCATCACCTGAATCCCATTCTTTTTGATCCATATGCTCTGTGGTTTTCATTGCCTGAAAGCACCCGTTATGAAAGATCTACAAGGAGACAGACACAACTGCAACGTTACTGTTCTTCTGGATGTTAGTCTTACAATAAGAAGAAAGAAAAATTGAGTCAGAACAAAAATATTACCTATTCTTTGCATGTCTAAGACTCAGAAAGAGAACTCCATAATGTTCTTAAATTCAAGAAAGCCATTAAAAGTAAAATACCTAAAAAAACCCAATATGAAATAAAAGTGGGATAGTGAAATCTGAATATATGAGGTAACAGAGTTAATTCTATTTCTCTATATAGCATGTATAGAACAAATATTTAAATGGATCTTAAATAAATGCAGAAAGCATTGTCTACATTAAAGCCATTTTAACAGATTAGATTACTTTGATACATCTCTTACTTGTTTTTTTACTTTACAATCTAAGTTATCTCAAGAGAGGAGACATTTTGAAAATAAAAAAATGAGTGACAA
Source organism: Regulus satrapa (assembly GCA_013396955.1). Classification (NCBI taxonomy): domain Eukaryota; kingdom Metazoa; phylum Chordata; class Aves; order Passeriformes; family Regulidae; genus Regulus; species Regulus satrapa. Next base: position 119,291 of record VWZN01001876.1, read on the forward strand.
ACACTTCAGACAAGTTGATGTTTTCAGATGTTTGCTCCCTTTATTCAACATGGTCAATTAAAAATGAATGCACCAAAAATTCACTCTGCAATTTCAAGTCTTTTGAAAACTGGCACATAAAGAGAATAAATGCTGTTGCCATTACATCAATGCCTCTGCACAAATTTTTCCCACCATTATCTTGAAAGCTCTAAATGACTGTCTTTGGGAAAAGAGAGGAGAGGTATTTTTAAATGCAGTATATGGATGGGGGTTTTAAACAAACAAAACATGTTCATTATAAATACAGTGGATTCAAATGAGCATGCAGAGCTTCCCACTGTATGTACTCATGACAAACCAAATCTGCTTCTTGTGCTTCTTTGGCTTAAGGAGCCTCCAAAGTATTGGGTAAGATATGAGAGGAGGCCATTCTCCTACCCTTTGGCATTCTGTATCTATACAAAGGGCAGAGCAGCCAAGGTCTGTTATGTATTACTCTGAAAATATCCCACAAACAGTACATAAAAGCCCCATATTTTGGTCAAATCTATTCTAGATACATACATGCAAGTACAGAATTAGACCAGTGGAAATTAACTAAAGAGTTACAGATGGCCCTGTATATAAAGCAGTACAATATAAGAGAGACCATCTGGAAGTATGTTTTGTCCTTAACTGATTTTTTTTTTTTTTAACCAAAAAAACATCCTTCTTTCTGCTTTTCCTTTTCTAGCTGCAAGTTTTCACTGTGCAATGAAACTGTGCTTGTTTTAGTTTCCGAAAAAATGAGGACTTCATCTATACACCTGCCAAGTTCGGAATCTGAAGCAGAGGTGGAGGCTAAATATTGAGGAAGCCAATATTATAAGCATCAAACTTACTTGGTGATGCTTGGGATGTGCTTAAGGAGTACAGTTAGAGGGTGAATCCTTACTGATTTTTCGTTATTGAAAAAAGAAACATATTTAACAAATATGTTAAATTTTTGTTCAGGAAACAAGCAGATATTCTTTGAGTGGGATGCATGCAATTATTGTTGCTGTCTACAACTGGAAGGACATTCAAATGTAAGCATTAACCCAGCTTGTTAAAAAATGCACATTGGCACCCATCCTGTCTTGTGACAATTGCACAACATTTGTGCAACCAGAGTCAAGAGAGGAACTGTGGGATCAAACACAAACAGTGAAACACTTTTGTACTGCCACGCTTGTAGCATAATGTCACCTGCTGAGGTGTAGTGGGGTAAAAATTAGGTACTGGCTAGTGAAGAGTTGCCAAGTCTCCTGAGACTGTCAGCCTTGTTTCAAGTATCACATTTGTTGAGTTCTACCATTTCTCACATGGATTAAAGATCTTCAGGTGTATGATATTTTCAATTCACAGTAAAAAATATTTAATTAGCTTTGATTTGAGAGGAATGCCTTGCAATGAAACATTAGAGTATATTTTTTCCTATCCTCAAGTATGGGAATAAGTCCCTTTAGCATAAATGTCCCATTAGCAATACTGAACATGGTATGGTTTCTATTATATTCCCAGGCTAATATGCTATGGCCCTAGACAAATAAAACCAAAATAAATTATATCCACCTTTCAATAAATTCCATTATAGCTTAATTGTAAGATTTTCTTTCTTTCTTTCTCTTTCTTTCTTTCTTTCTTTCTTTCTTTCTTTCTTTCTTTCTTTCTTTCTTTCTTTCTTTCTTTCTTTCTTTCTTTCTTTCTTTCTTTCTTTNGCCATTTTTTTAATATCCAAATTGTTTGCATGTGCTCTTTCCCTTCTTGCTTCTCCTCTGCTTTCCCTCTCTGAGTCAACAGAGCCTGGCAATTTGTCATTATGATAGATGAAAATGGGGAGCAACTCAATGAGATTTTCTTTTTTTTTTTTTTTT
>VWZN01001876.1:122280-147602 GCA_013396955.1 Regulus satrapa
CCCCCAAACATATTTTAGCCATGGATTTCTTGGTTTGAAAACCTTTAGGTTTAACCCCAGGGCCAAAATTTCATAGCCTAAACCACTAACTAAAACATAAACACAAATATAAATTTCAGAATGTACCTAATCATTTCTAGTCTACAAACTATTATCATAGGACAGTCATTTTGATTACATTAATCTCATGGTGATAACAGAGTTGAATAAACTATCAAGTATGAAATCTGAGTTTTTGTATTCCTCTTTTCTCTATTTGTAAATATACATTGGTTTGCCTGCTACTGTACACAAGCCTGTATTAGACAAATAAAAAAGATGGGACTCTGCTTTCTTTTGCTTTGAACAACAGTGTCAGTTTTAAACATACACTCCTTATTGCTTAAGTGGTGAACATTACTAAAATTGGTAACAATATAGACATAAAAATTGCCTCCCTCTTTTTCAAACACTACTGTAAAGATCTGAGTAATTTGCAAATTAAACATTTCCAGTAATGATAAAGTTAAATCAAAGATCAACAAGTGATTGCCTCAGCTGTAAACAGCATATACTTGCAGATTTAAACTCTAAATTGTAAATAGAACTCGCCATGCTAGCAGTCCATTAATCCTATTTTAAATGCATGGAAAATACTTAACAGCAACTGTGCATACAGAGTGGTAATAATGCTCATTACATGCAGAACTGCAAGTAAAACATTTGTGCTTTAAGACACATTAAAAATGCCTTCTTCTGCACAAAAGAAGGATCTTTTATGAGTTCCTGGAAATCTGAGTGTTATATTCAGTTCTTGTGAGTCCAGTAAAACACAACATGCTACACAATCAACACTCATTAAAGCAGTTTCAAAAACCAAAATATTGAAATGGCTACATATCTGAAAAACATCAACTTCTTTAACATGCTACATTTTGAAAGACACAGGCCACACATTAAAATGTTTGTTTACTCTGTATTTATGAAACAGGCACTCAAGTACTCACCTGTGAATACTTTTGAAAAGAGAGATTCTTCACTGCTCTTTGGTTTTTTGGGATCTAGTCTCACAATGATAACTTATATACTTACATCAAATATCCACAGCGCACATAAATGCATAAAAAACTGAAGGGCGCTAATTTATTTATGATTTATCCCCTTTCCCCAGCCCCAAACAGAAAATCACTGTTTCCTGTAACAAAATGCTGAGATGAGTGTTCGGTGCTCAGAGACGAGGATTCCTATTCAGGACAAAGCTCCTCATCTTTCTAGAAATATTTCTTTATTTTAGAGGGAAAGAACAGTTTGGAAGAGGAAGAAAAGAAGCACTAAAAGAGCATTAGCTCATCCTAACTTGGTTGGCTGTTTTCAAATGTATATGTAGTCCCACCAAGCAAACAGAATAACTTTTAAAACAGACACCAACAGTTATTCTTTTTCACAATGCAGACATTGTTTGATGGAATTTATGCACCATGGGTGGCTTGTTACATAAATAATAGAAATACAAGTACATTATTACAGTATCTATTTTGAATGTTATTTTGGGATGCTGGAAGCAATAACCAAGATTTAAGTGTTTTTACAATATTGTATTAGAAAAATTAAGCTACCCCAAACTATCTCGTTTAAAATAATACATGTTCCAAATGACAAGAGAAATGAAAGGGCACGAGAAGCAGTACAGCTATAACAAACCACAGCATTAAGGCCAATGGTCTTTGTACATGTTACTGAAAACTAAGCAAGGTTCACAGCAGGCTCAGAAGGTTAACAAATCAAGCCCTGGTCAGCCAAAACCATAAAAGAGACAACATCTTTTTAACTGTATATATTGGTTTCAGAATAATAAACTGTTTCACATGAAGATAATAAACCCCAGTGGCAGATACAGAGACAAAGCGAGTTTGAGTCTAGTGGAGGAGGACAGAAAGACTGATATTAATAATCCCACCCCAGGATTTCCTTGATTTTTTAGGCTTAGATCTCAATCTGAATGTCTTTTAACACTAATTTATGCATAGGATTTTTGCTTTTTTCATTCTAATCAAGTTTAAGTATCTACATGCTGAAATCAGAAGCACTTATATTCTCCACAACACTTCTCCAAACAGAAAGCATTTGGTCCTGATCCCAAGTAGGCTTTAGGTATCTAAACCAGGACTTAATTCGTCTTGAGGTGCCTCAATCCAAAACTGTGAGCTACATTAGCCATGCTTTGCAGCCATTAACCCTGAAAACAGCTCTGGCTTTCACCTGAAAGCTTTTCAGCCACATGAAGTTCTCCCCCTAGTCAATAGAGCTCCCTGTGTCTCAAGAACTCTGTCTGTTTCCTACATAAGCTCAGCAGGAACCTGGAAAATAGGCAAAACACACTGAAATGTCTCTTAAGAAAATAATCAGAACAGTGAGTGCAGAAAAATTTCAGAGCAACTGGGGACATGTTGACTTGGAAACATGCATGGAAGTACTTTCCTCTAGCTTAGCTGGTACAACAACTGTAGAAAAAAATGAGGTGGATTCTAGATCTTTACTCAGAGTCAAGCTTTGTTGAAGCAAAGGCGATTTTTTCAGTAATGAATTCCAAAATCAAGGGAGAGAAGAAGAAAGGAAGAGCCTGGCTCTGGAGCTCAGCATCTGGTTCAAGAGGGCTACTTCTTTGGATTTGCTCCAGGAGCTACGTTTGTCTAACAACTGCTGTAACCAGCCATGTTAAACAGAAATTGTCATCCTCATTTACCAAACGTACAGTTGTGCTCCTCTTTTTGTGCTGCAGACATTAAAGAAACTGTTTAAAAAATTTGTCCCTAGACTATGCTTCCTGGGTGTCAATAATAACCTCCCTCCCTTTCAGACTCTTTTTGAGCAGTCTTCTGCTGTCTCATTTTGAGCCAGAAAAATCTCTTTTAATTACTCATAGTTAATTCCCAGAGAAAATCTACAACTTGCTTCAACAGTTCAAATTATATCTTACACTCCAAATCAAATGTAAGATCAATATTTGGAGACATAATGGATTTTCTTGTGCCTGCAGGTAAATTACCAAGCACAGTTAGCAGTGCTGTCCTGTGTTGACAAGAATCTCATCTTAATCTCAAGAACAGAGAAACATCATTCAAGTTCTGAAACTGAGCATTACTACCACCCAGAAAACCAATCCAAATATTTCTTGGATATCAACAGACTCCCATTCAAATTCCCAGATCCCACATATTCTTCTCAGTCTTTTAAAGTCAGTAATACAACAACTGAAGTTTACTAAGATGACACTCACCATAAATGGCGTACCACAAATGAGAATAAACAATTAATGATGTAAATTGTCTATTCTTTCATCAATTATGGTCAAGCATAAATTGAGGACAGAAAGGAGAAGATTTTTTTTTATGGCAAGCAGACTTCTAGAACACACTTTCCGCAAGAATAGCAGCAGAGGGGGAAAGAAAAAAAAGTTCTATGTATTTTAAAATAGAATGTGATCTAATTCTTAAAAGGCTGATGTGACATCCTATGATTGCATAGGACTGAAGCAAGTGATTTATGAGGTCTCTTTTTCAGTGTCTTCTTCTTCCTCTTATAGGTCCAAACAAGCGCAGTGTACAGAAAAAATTCTTTTTTCTCTTCTCCAAAGAACACCTAGCTTGATCATAATTTTGCAGTGGATCTTAGACATTCTGGAAAGCTGTCAGCAGCTTCATTACTCAGAAGGATGCAGATAAATAGAAGCTGAATTACAGATGCCGTTATACTATAACACTGTGCTCAGCTTCTTGGTAAAATATATGGATTTGCTGTACTGAATAAGCCCATATGGGAAAACCATAGTCCTGTTAACATAAAAAATGATCCAAAAACTCAGTCTGGACAAAAATCTAATTGTCAAGATGAGGCTGTCTGCAGCGCCCCAAGTTTCTCTCTCGCAGTTGCGTAACAGGCTTTTTGGGTTGCAGTATTCTTGGCAGTCCGAGCAAGAACAGAGACTGTTCAAGTTACACAACTGCAATGTCATCAGTGGCTTCTCAGGAGTGTGCCCAGAGCTGCCCGAGTAAGTTAGCATTACACTAGGACATAAGCTGCTAGTTGCAATGCCCCCGTTGCACACACAAGTCAGACTCTACCACTGATTCTCATGCACGACATCCCGGCAGGCGGCGGGAGCACTGCCCAGACTGCCCTGAGCTCTGTGCCTGCCCACTCGCCGGCTTCTCCCAAGACCTGAAAGACTGGATGCCCATTCACTTTTGTTCTTCATTTTTAGCAAGGTCAAGGGCTTTATCCAGATGCCATTTACATCAGTTATTGCTCCTTTTCACTGAGCAAGTCACTCTCTGATCTGTGCTGGGTATTTCTGTCCATCACCAACTTTTAGGTGAAATCTCTGCCTTTGTTACTGTGCAGACTTTCCCATTTGCTGCATGTTCTTTTGCTCTAGTGATCAACATTACTGATCACAGCCATTTAACTAAGAAATTTCACTTAGTCACTCACTTTATAGCATGCTAAACCATCTACTCAAACACCCACTCTGACATTATCAGAAGCACTATCAAGTATCAATTTCCTGTGCTTTAAAGCATTCAACAGTAGTGACACTAGCATGTAAAGCCATGAACTGCTATTTGCAGTTGTGTTTCAGTTTACTTTTTTTTTTAAAGGGTTTTTTTTTTTTTTTTTTTTTTTTTTTTTTTTAATACAGTGTTGTTCTTTTCCTGCACTGCAATAGGGTAAGAGGTATAACAGCACCTCATGGCTACTTCAAGCTTGTATTTTTAAAATACTCAACTGCTATGTGAGCTGCAATATTAACTGCAGTTATAACTCTAGTGGTTTTGGTACAGTCCAAAGCCCATCACAGAACCAAACTAAAAGTCTTCCTTTGTTACCTACTTTTCCCTTTGTTTCCTTTTTTAATTGTAGTAGATCATCTTTAAGGAAGAATGACATACATATGAGACCAAAATATCAAATTATATTTAATAAAGCAAGATTTTTAAAGTAATATTGACTTTAAAAAAAAAAAAAAATCATGCCATGCCTTTGTCTCAGCATGTACCCTTTAAAGTTTCTAAGGGTCTTAATAGCCTCAGGACAGGATTTTTTCTATTGACTTTAATCATGGTTATACAGTACTAAAGAAAATTAGAAGGTGTCTAAGCTATGAAGAATACCGAGATGACAAGTGAAGTTAAACATGTAGCAATGGTACAAGCATCTGTGAGATGTCTAACATTCCTACTGCCAGAACATGAGCTCCCTTTCTGACTTGTCTCCTTGCTGTATAAAGCTGCAATGTCTGAATTCATCTCAAGTTTTTCACTTAAGACTACCCTTTCCCATTTTTCTGAAAATTAATAACTTAGAAATATTCTAAACCCATCAAGGAACGTTTTGATCAAGTGAATGAGATTTTCCAAAAGAGAACTTTGAAGTGTCTAGTCTCATTGATTCATTTTTGGCAGCAGGGGCTGTCCCATTTGGAAAGCCAGTCTGTTTTACAGCGTCTCAGAGAACAACCCCAAACAGAATGCACTTGCAAGGTTTAATATTTACTTTTAATTTTTAAAAATTTTCTCTTCTTTTTTTCTCTTGACTGGTCAAAATACCCACAGCAAATCAAATGCTTTCACAAAGCAAACACTCCTGTTATGTCACTAAAAATCTGCACTCTAGAAAGGGAAGGCATAAGAGAAGGCATTTCACTTCGACATTTGTGGTTCCTGAAATCACTGACATAAGGGAAAACATTTTCACTTAAAGCAGTCAAAATGATAACTGACCTTTCACTTATGCTGACCAAATGTATTATGTGCCACTCAGTCACTGGGACCTATCAGTCTTAATTAGCATCTACAAAATAAAATAGCTCAGCTCAGAAGTGTATTAATTACTGTTTTATGACCCTGCTTTCTATTCTCCTGGCTGTACAGTACCAACCATAAAAATCTGAGGCCTTTTCTAGCACAAAGGGGCAGTATGTGTTATGTGTGATTCATGAAAGTTTCATTAATATTTAAGTTCATGTGGTTTTGAGGAGCAGAGGGGAATGAGCTGTTTCTTCTTACTTCACACCCGGAGGATTTAGCTCAATTTCAGGGCAGTACAAATCACACAGTGTGATAGGACAGAAAATCTGCGTTGTATATATACTTTGTTTCACATTGAAATCCATGAATCAAAACCACAAAAGAACCACATAAATTCAGGCAACTCTATTCAAAATTCTGTGTACTGATACAGAAATATAATGGAGGATAAATCAAAGACAAAATCATTCCTTTGAACCACCAGCCTTGGAGAGAGCAGAAGAATCATCTACCATATTCTTTGTATTTAAATTAATGTGGGATTTCCCCCTTTTTAATGATGTAGCAGTTCAAAGGACAGAGTGATAATAAACCATCATTTGCTAAAATATTTCTCATGATGTGTCATTTGAGACCATGTACCTCACACCCAGAGTTTAGAAATACAATCTATCTGAATGAACTGGCTGCAAGCTGAAACTAGAAAGAAGGATTCATTAGTCTTTTATTTCAGAGACCTGTCTGGGGCAAAGTGCATGACTATAGCTCAAAGGAAAACCAAAAGCAGCAGAAAGATGAAATACTGGGAGATTAAAAAAACCCTAAAAACTTGCTTAGCACCAAGAAAATCTATATACAGACTTCTAACCAGAAAATGTAAGATTTTCCTGCACAAGTCACTTGGCCTTGAACACATTAGTTAGACACCAAGTTGGATAAGGCTTTGAGCAACCTGGTCTGGTGGGAGGTATCAGGGCCCATGGCAGGGGGGCTGGGACTGGTTGACCTTTAAGGTCCATTCCAACCCTTAGCATTCTGTGTTTCTAATATATGCATAAAGATTTTTAACTTAAAGAAACCAGTGGGAAACCAGTATTGGGACTGTCCAGTTTCAGTCCTGCTCTGCAGCTCTGGCTTCCAGAGTGGATCCTGCTGCACACACAGCCTCATTTTCAGGGAGACAAACCCATCAGCAGCCACAGACAGACTGTGCTCTGAGCAAATGCAGAGTGTGCAGGAGAGATTCACGTCCCTGAGATCAGAGGAGACCTCAGCTTTAAGTTTTCAGAGAAGAGAGAAGGGATCAAGTACCTTTACCAGCTCTCTGCTTCACATGTTGTTTTTTTCCTAAGAACTCATCTTTACTGCAGAAGATATCACAGGTTCACAGATTTTTTAGGTTGAAAAAGACCTATGATCCTCAAGTCCAACACTTAACTCAGCAGAGAACATCAACAGTCTAATCAATAGATTTGAATTGGCAAATATTTGGCCTTATGATTATGCAGCAGCTGTACCTGAAGGGAGAATAAAGATTTAGAATATAAAACACTTAGATGGTCACCTCGATAACAGTGTTAAGTCAATTGAACTAAAGTGGATGCCTTTTTTCTGTCAGTCCTGGATTATTTTTAGCATTACTTCAGTAAAGCACTGATGACAGTATTAACCTTTTAATCATAAGATTCATCTGTCCTGGAGCCAAGAAAATTCAGTCTAGTGATATGGAACAGTAGGTTATGCAAGAAAATGGGGGGGCTGCTACCTCCTGAGAAGAGTAACCACAGCAAAAAAAATCAGAAGTCAGTTATACCTTTCTACCAATTTTGAAGGAGAAGAGAAACTGAGAAATACTGATGCTGATTTTAGTGGGACTAAGATTTCATTATTCATTTTTGGAAGTGTCAAATGTACAGCTGGAAAGGACTAAATTTCAAATCACTGCTGCTGGACAAAACCCAGTAATTTGTATTGGTTAAAACTTGTGTTGGGCTAAAGCAGTCCTGTGAAAAGACACCCCATTATGATCTTAAACCAAGAGATCCCACTGGCAGTTTCTCAAAGCTGATCTTTTCTAATTTGAATTTAGATGACTTCAGCTTCCATTAGATGACTTCAGCTTCCAGTCAGGACTTTTCCCCATGTTTGAAAAAAGATGTTTATTAGAACTTTGCGTTTCATACTCAGGAACATCCTATACATGGAAATGAAATAATCTCTGAAGCTTTCTTTCTGCCTACAAGCTAGAAGGACTTAACTGTAAATATCCCTCAAGCATTTGGGGATATGTGGAGTGATGTGATTCATCTTCCCAAGCCACTGTGATACTGATGGAGCCCTTCTTTTGTGGGAATGGCTGAACACCTGGCTGCCCATGGGAAGGGGTGAATGAATTCCTTGATTTGGTTTGCTTGTGCACATCATGCTTTACCTCTTCAACTGTCTTTATCTCAGTTCACAAGCTTTCTCAGTTTTACTCTTCAGATTCTTTCTCCTAGCCTGACTCAGGATGTATGGGATTGAGCAAGTGGCTATGTGAGGCTGAGTTGCTGGCTGGGGTAAAATGATCACAGTCCTTTGGGAATTTAATTAGTATTTGTGCATTTATCCTCTAAACATTTCTAATCAGCTGTGATTTCCTAATAACAACAATTTTTTTGAGATTTGTCAGTTAAGTAGTTCTTAACTCTGTACATTGCTGGTATTTTACAAATCTAAATTTTAAAGCAAGTATACAGCAAATCAGTTACCTCTAAGAAGCCTAAAAATATTTCTTATAAGTGTCAAATACACAAGTTATATTTTTTTTTCTTCTCTGATTTCTATACTTCTGCAAAAAACTAACTCAGATGGGACCCAGCCTTCTTGACAAGACATTCAACAATCACAATGTTACCTTTGGATTACAGTTCTCCTTAAATGATGCACAGTCAACTAGAAAAACATTCTGGTTCATGAAATATTTATAAACATTATTACATCAATACATAGGATATAATAAAAGAAGTTATTCTAAATAGATCTACTTTGCAATTAGTTTACTTCTGGTGAGACATGGAGATGAAATTTGGAATTAAAATGACAACTAAGAGGAAAAACTTTTTCCATCATATGTCAGAAGAATTTTGGTAATTTTTCTTTGTTCCCCTTAGGGAAATTAACTTTTCTTTAATACTTGTTGACACTCAGGGCTTCACTCTTCTGAAGTTTTGAAACTTGACTCCTATTTTGATTTTGAATTTTTTTTTTTCATTGCTTACACAAATTTTTCCTCAAAAGAATTCTTCCTTCAAGTCTAAATGGTAACACATACTTTTAAAAGATACTTTTAAAAGTAAGTTAAATACATAGACAAATAACATGAGAAGAACAGAGTCTTAACAGGAAACAAACCTGCAATGTGCTTTGTGTTAAAGGGTTGGAGGAATAATCAAATTACTAGAGATCTCTTTTGTGCTGGATGATTGACAAAGTATAATCTTGGTAAAGACACATTGTCTGCTCAGCCATACATGTGCATACCTGTTATGTTGTGCTAAACATTAAGAGTTACTTTCCACTTACATGAAGCACAAAACCCTCAGAACAAAGCAGTAAATCCTTTATAGACCCATAACGGCCCATTGGGCTTTTTAGAAAAACTGAATGTATTCTTCATTTATTGTTCTAAATTTTCCATTAAGGTTACAAGTACCTGATCACAAGAAAGCCACAGGAGTAAACCTGAAATCAAGAACCCTACCAATTCAAAACAGATGAACCAATACAATAGCCCATCTCCACCCAAATCAGAAGAGATCAATTGGTATGTAAAGAAAGATCATAGTTCCATTTATAGGTGAAATATGTCTTAGATAAAAAAAGATAGTTTATATAGGTTAAGCTCAAAATAATATTCAGATATTTGCATTAAACATTTCACCTGACTGATTAACATTTCTGAAGTATCTGATGGTAATATTCTGCTTAAAATAGAGTAACTCTTCATTATTATAGTTATTCTTATTACTACTATTACCATTTTCCTTTTTAGATTCCTCGGTGATACTCTTCAGACAATTATTAATTTGTCCAGGGCATAGGTTGCTGCTGCTGCTCTCATCTGCAGAAACATGCTGGTAAAACAACAGACACTAACTTCAGCCTTTACCCAAGATACTACAGTCAAGGGTTTACTTGAACTTGGGGCCTTGTCCATTTAGTACACCAAAGAGAAAAGTTTGCTATTTTAATCACTCCCTCTGATGTCAACATCATGATTTAAGGACTTTGCTTGGTGACCTGAAACCTTTGGGCACTGTTCTTTATTTTCCATTGCAGAAAAATAAGTGACTAGCTATTTCAAATCCCTTACCGCCAAGGGAGGCACCATGAAGGTGAAAGAGAAATTTACATGAGACGGATTTGCAGATTTTTATGTGTATTATTTGGGGTCAGACAGCAATTACACCTTCCAAAGAGAAATCTGGTGTGCCAATAGGTAACTCAGGATCAAGGAGAAAACAGAAAAGTCTAACACTTTCCATCTCTAGTTAAATGTCAGGTTCTGCAGCCTCATCAGTATAACACCTAACACTGCTTTTAAGAAGACCCAAGGAAGTTTCTTTCTTGAAAATGAGTCAGTCAGGAGGGCACTGGGTATATCACAAGACTGGCCTTTAAAGATCCATTAGACTATGAGAATGTATTTATTTGTTTACGTCCTCCTTTCCTGTATACTCCTTTTGTGATGCTTTTAAAACCAATACAACAAAGCTGGCAGCAGTTACAGTATCAGTTCTTCTGTGGCAATATTTCGGCAGAAGTGCCTGAAGTTATATTTAACTTATGCTTAAATTTCTCCTGCCTCTGGCTTGTGCAAAAAGTGGTAAAATCGAAACTTTCTCTACCAAAGAGAAAACACATAAAAATAATGAATACCAATTAAAGTAGCAAGAAGTATTTAAGATGGCTGTCTACTTTACATAATGCAGCTCGTCATAAGCTCCCCCACTACTGAACACTTAGATGTACTTTTTTGCAGACCGCAGAGATTTCCCTCCGCAACAAACCAGCTTAGTGTGCAGGCAGAAAAAAAATCTCCTTCTTCCTTAGCACGTCCCTCCTCAGACCAAGAAGGAAGGAGAAAGTTTAATGTGGGAAAATGTAAATGACTTACAAAGAGTACTGATGCGTTGGAAGAAGCAGTTGTCCTACAGGACCTGGCTAACTCTGAGTGGGGAGGTTTTGGAAATAAGCCAAATTGCCACACTTTACTTGCATCACCCCAGGCGGAGCCTGAAGATCCTCCCTTCATTGATTACTGTCCTAGGAAAGGAAGAAGTTTCTGCACACCTAGCTGCCTTGCAAATAGAAAAATTCCTCTCTAACACCAGGATCTAGAGATTAGTTCAATTCTCTGTGTGTGAGTGAATATTATTACTGTGTTTTCTGACAGCAATTCCGAGGACACCCTCTGTAGACTCCCCTAAAAATGAATGAGCCCCTGAAAGATTTCATTGTTCTGTAATTCCCACTTAAAGACATAATCCGTATTTTACGCCATAAGTGATTGACACAGAGAGGACTCTTACGCCACAACCTGAAGATTAGAGCTTAAATGTTCCTAGTAATAAAAATGGAGACCAGGGATGTATTAGCAGAATTATTTCTAAATAAATTCTTTCCAAAGCTTTCTGTCAGCCATTTCAAACACTATTTTGGGGTCACCCATGACTCATATTTCCTTTAGCTGTTTCACATGCATAGATCTTCTTTCTGCATTTTTTCAGCCTTATGATGCAAGGGCTAATAATCTGGCGGAGACAAGAAACAGTGCAGCAAATGGCATATTACACCCTCTCCAATGAGATTAGTTTTAAGTCTTCTTGCATGTTTAGGAATTTTTTACTTAATGTTTTAAGTAGATGACTGCCATGGTAAAACAAAATGAATTAAAGAGAAGTTTGATTTAGAAAAAATTCCAAATTCTAATTCTAATTCTGTATACCATCTAGCAGAGACTTGACACCATACCCACCAGCTCATCCTGACGCCTGCAAACTAACTTCTGAGCATCCTTGAATGGAGACATTATCTGTGAGATGGCAGAAAAATGACTTCAGCACATAAACTACTGATGGCCTCCTTGTGCTTACCCTGTCTCATCCCTATCTTACAGTTATTTATATTAGCAGCTCCCCCAGTTGGCAGCTGAAAAGAAAACCATTTGGACACAGCTCATTTCCTCTTTCGATCACCCATATTTTTGTTCATTTGAAAGTCTCTATAGTTTGATTCTTTTTAAGAGCAATGACTACTATAAAATAAATTGATTGCTTCAAAGCTCTGACCTAGCCCAAATAACAAAACTGTAGCCACCAGAGCAGCTGAATTTCCATCTCACCCCATGCTAGGAGTCTATTAAATAGAGGGCTAAAATGAACATATAGTTTGTATGGTTTGTCTTGGAAAACAGGTGGACTGAGTTGCAGTCTGGGACTTCAAGTGAAACTCAATACCAGAAGACTACACTAATTTTCCAAAGACTGTTTTACAAGGAATGATTTCCCTTGCCTCCCTGGAAGAGACAAGTCATCAGGTCATCAGAGCACACCAGAGAAGCTTCACTGACTTCAGACCTACATCATTCTGTACAATGGCAGAAGAGTCCTGCATCAGGGACTTACACACACACTAACTTGCTGGCTCCTTCTTCAGTGGGCCTGAAAACCACATTGCTTTATCATAACTTTATGGCAGGATTCACACTTAAATGCTTTATGTCACTCACTTTATAGAATCTGGAAACTCTTTTCCTCACTTTGACTTACTTTTCTAATGACTTTGCTAATGACTAGACCTTCTCTCAATACAGAACGTTCAAGACTTGCTTCAGACCTTTAAAACAAACCCCACTGTCAAATAGTGCATATTTGACAATATACAATCTATAGTTATATACAAGGTACAATATATGATGGCAATAGTGGCAGCACTTTCATGAAAGTATTAATTTCAAAATTGTATTATTTCTCAAAATGAGCCATTTTCTGGACATAAGAGGTCAGATGGAGAAATTTAATGAGACAGAAAGCAGTTTATTTCAAGCCACAGATGTTTAGCTTTTGCCTTGCTTATATATCATGGAGAACATGACAGGCTTGCTATGTGCAGAGCTAAGATCAGACATGTTCTACAAGCCTTTGTAGTAAAGAACTTAGATTTTGTCAGATGAAAGAGGTCTTGCTGCTTTCAGAAAAACACAAAACCCTGTAAAAAGGAGTTCCATGCAGTGAATTATTCCTCACAAGGTAAATTTTCATGATTTATTTCTTTCCCAGACAACTCACAAACATTCAAGTCCTCCTAGTCTGTGGAGCTGCCAACTGTGGTGATCTTCCTGTTAAACACCTAATTTTCTTTCTTTCTACCATGCTAACTAGAAATTTCACACAGAACTGCCTAGAATTAAAAATGGAAAAAAAGACATGAGAGTTGTGTGAAAGGTAGCTTACAACAAACACATCATGTTGTTTTCTTTTGATTTGTTTTCTGACAGACTCTGAGAAAAATGCATACACCTTTTAATGAAAAAGAAACATCATCTATGACCCACCTTACAAGTCCTATATTCCCATTTACATGGAAAAGAGTTGTTCCATATGAAGGAGATCCAGTTTAGAAGTTTTTTTAACTTAAATCTAAGAGGTTTTTACTCCATAGTCCACAAATAATCATGTAACAAAGGAATTATTTCATTTCTGAGTGAACATTAAATGATAAATTATCTGTGTAAGTCAAGTAAAAAATAAACAAAATATAAACAGTGGATTGTTCCATAAATATTATGAAAGATGTTGCTTGTATCTGAAGAGTATATAGCAATTACCACAAGCTGATGCATCATCTCTCTCACCCACTTTCTTTTTCTGTGTATAATAAATTTCATAACTTTAAAAAGAAAAAAAGTGGGTTTTATCACAGTGCTTTCAGAATTCCAAAGCAATAACATGAAAGTGCTACCTTTATTTTTTAATAAAGTAAAATTAACTTAATCTGAACATCCTCAGGGTAGTAAGGATATTATTTCTCATCACCACAAACCAATCCAACTGTTACACAGTTTTTAAGAACCACTTTTAGATTTTAATATGAAAATCCAGTAACTTCTCCTATTTTTAAATCCATTACTTACACAGTTTAGTCACATCATGCTGCTGGCATAGAGCAGCACTGTTAGGTATTGAAACTGAAATAATTTTCAGTTACTGTCACATCCACTATGCATTCATTATCCACTGGGCAGAATTCAAAGATGAGTGCAGGAATTTAAGAAAATGATGTGACTAATAAAGAAAAAAGCACAGTTTTTAGGAGAGCTTGCTATATTTCTAATATAGATATATGTATATATATTTGAGGGGTCCTGGGGGAAAAAAAAATATTGCATTATAGTCTGTTTAAATAACAGCTTTCGCCCACACACTTATTGATACTCTAGTTTTTCAGATAATAGTTGGAACCTTTTGCAAGTGGGCTATGACTTCTAAGGTAAATCCATGCCCCTGATAGGGCAAGTGACTTTCCATCATCATCCTCTCCAAAGCTGATGACTCTTCTTATCTAATTTTTAACATGGAGAGGGGACCAAGATAAGAGGAAGACTGACAGTCTGTGCCACAACAAGAGAGCTGTTCTGCTCAGGAATTGTTGCTGCCTTTCATATTCAAGGTACGCTAGCACACTTTCCAGGTAATGAATTGTTCCTTGTCCACAGGCAAAGTGAAGAGCTGGTATGAATCTCTAGTGAGCATGCAGGACATTGAAGCCTGTTTAAGAATTCAATTTTGCAATTTACAGAACATTACTAGTGATTTCAAGGGAATATTAAGATGTGTAGATGACTGCAAAGATCATATAAAGACAAGGCAAGAGGTGAGGAGTTCCTCACAGCACTACAATTTCTTTAGTACCCTAGGACGTTTTGTCCCACAATACCATTCGTACCCTGCCCATCTCACACAGCTCAGGCAGTGTCCAACCCAACAAGAGGGAGAGCTCTTACAGTACAGGTAGCTTTAACTTTCTGTTACTTTATGTGATAATTCCTGGTTGTTTCACTACAGTCACACTCATTCAAATAAAAACCACAGTATTCTCCTATGCTATTCAAGCCTGTGAAGCAATTTCAGATGTGTTTCTAGCTCTTCCACTGCTTGCATGTGTGGCCTTTAGGTGTGTCCATGTCTGTGGCTGTGCAAAATTGACTCACCTGATATCCCATAAACACAGCCTGATTTCAGCACTTGCCTCCTCCTGGTTCCAAGAAGACACTGCCTACATGACAGAATGTTCAGTGCCAGGCAGCCTGTATCAATGCACAGGCCCAGCATGGCTTGCACTAGCTGCAAGAGAGGAGCATGGCCAGCTTCAGAGGAGCTGCTCACACCATGCTTCACTACCTTATATCGGGCAGTGAACAATTCACTACTAATTTTTTATTTCATTTGACCAAGAAAGAAGGCACAAAAGCAGGAGAGTTGTAAATAAAACATCATCTACTTGAAGAGGTTATGTGGAGATGGAACATCTTCCGTGACTCCAAGACAGCCTTGCTAGCACTTAGAGTGGGTACAGGATGAGAAGCCAGTGCACAGACAAAGCTGTCTTTCTCAAGACAATGAACAGCAACCAGCCTTTTATGACCAGGTATTTAGACACTTGGGACTACATCACAGCAAAGATGGTGAAATTTAGATATCTGGATTCATGTTCTAACAAGTCTGTAATTATTACTATTAATTTGGGATTGCTACTATGCATGTGAAGATTTTTTTTAAAAATATGACATATCTTTAATATCTAACCCTACTTACATTTAAGCAGCCCTTCTTAAACGTTTTTCCCATTTAATATTTCAGTCCAGAATAGACCACCAGCCTTATCCATAACTTAAACGTACTCCCACCTGTAGCTGCAGTCAGATAACAAGGCTACAGTACAAAAAATCAGTTCCCCTGTCCATTAAGGAAACTAGAATTAATTCCACTGATCTGCACTCAGGCATCTTTAATTAAAAGATCACAAGCATATAAGTGGCTTTGATTTCTTACTCTAATGTCCTCCTCAATTATTTATTATACTCACCTTCTCACATCTGTACACATTTTTCTATTAGATGAATATAAAATATAAATGCTGTTGCACTTCTGAGTATTTCCAACTGCAGTGCAAATGTTATTAACTCCTTATTCAATTTAGGCAAATGTACATTCAAGTCAGCCAAAGTGAGGCTATGTGATGCAGAGATGTAGGCTATGCTGAATATACCTACAAAGCCAGCTGAGCTTTTGAAATGCTCTTTACCTACCTTATACCTGAATAACCACAAGAAAGCTTCTGTATTAGGTTTTTCAACAGCTGGATTCTCCTCCTCATGATTCACTTGCTAAATCATAGCCTGGGGGTTTTCCCTCCCTGTGCAAGTGCAAATGAAGTTTACAGGGCCTTAAGTACTTATCAGGTGTGAGTACCCTACTCCTATCTAGTTTGGAAAGCTCTAGAAAGAACTCAACAGTCTCTCCTAAAGGGCAATTTGGAGCAAGACTCCAACTGTATTTCCCCACTTATATTACTTACAAAAGATAAACAACAGCTAAAACTTTCCTGTGTCATCTATTACATTATTTGTTCTAAGCAATGGTAGGTACAAAGCATTTGCATTAAGTGCTATGCAATATAACATTTCTGTGTACTTCATTTTCCTTTCCTAATTATTTCTTAAATTTCATCCTTTACAACAGCTCATACTTACTTGTCCATATAACAGAATGCCTCAGTTCTATCCCCAAAGGAAATTTTTAAAAAATTAAACTGGTAAGCACATTCACAACTCTGAAATTTTAATCCAGGACTGCAGTATGTCTGCTCTATCACAGAAGATCTCTGAAAACCCTTACCAAGTAAAGCCAGTACTCTCGAGTGTACGGAGTTAATAGAGCAAAACCAGCTCACTAGAGTTTTTATTATAAACAAACATCTTCTGAAAATGCTAAATCAATATCTATCTGCAAACAAAAATATTCCATTAAAAAATCTACAGAGAAGGAGTCCCATTGCATTACAGAAGACTGGAAGGTCTTCATCCCTTTTCTTTTGAGCATGAATAATTTTATTTAAAAGAGCACACGTGCTTGTATCTGCACAGAACCTGAAAAATCAAACCATTAAGGGTTCTGGATAATAAATTACAGGAGACTTTTTTCTAAATGAAGGGAGAAGTTATGTAACTTCATTCCTCTTCTTGGAGGAATAGGATGGATAGAGAAGATGAAGGAAGCGCTTATTCATGTTCTAAGAATCAGGAAAAAAACTCCTAGAAAAATAGAGCTTTATTTCCATTTCAGAAGACTTGGAGCTTTAGCAAGAGCAAGGGACAACATACAATGCTATTTTGTTGAAAAAAAAAAAAAGTTTAAAAAAAACTTTTGCTCAATTTGTAACTCAGAAACAAATCAAAATGAGTAAATCTTGCTGAACTCAAATACAATTCCATCCCTTCAAATATAAGAATCCCACAATAAACACATGAACCTATCCAGATGTGTACACAGAAAGGCGCAGGAGTTTGTGACTATTCCCTGGACATCAGCATCACTTTTGGAACACCCCTTCCACTGCTGGCACTGTAGTTCCAGAATGAGACAGACAGCAGAGCTGGCTCACCTGCACTCTGGACTACCATCTCCACCACCACAAGAAATTTGGGCTAAATGCACCATTAAGATGACAAGACAGCTAAGGAGCTATACTGTTATTTCAGTCAGGGTAGCCATCAGGAGAAAATCTATGCTTTAGATTGCATTGTAAAGCACAACTTTTTACAGGAACACATAAATAAAAGAGAGATTATGAAGCATTCATTGCAGAGACCTTATGCTATCTGAATTCCTGAATTTTCCACAGACAAAGACTTTCATCTCCCTCAGAAGAAAATAAGCAAAATTAAACTTTGGTATTTCAAAGGATGCCTACAGGATTATACACCATTTCCCCCAGTGGACTGTCAGATGGGTCTGCATTTTAAATTTGTTTTTAAATGTATTAAAAATTAGGCAAATTTGCATTAATTGAAATTGGATTCATTGAAATCAGACTGATTAAATTGGATATTGACTATTATCTTGTTTTTTTCTAGATTAGTTGTCTATCCAATGAAATATGAATCTCAAAAGTATGTAATCTCAAAAGTACTGCTGACAACTACCTGGAGATCAAAGCAAAGACCCAATCCTCTTCCTTGGCTTTAAATGAAAGATGCCATTCCCACACTATTATGATCAGTACTGTCTCTGTTTTCAGGATAAACAGTTAATTCTAAAGTGATCAAGATTTCAGTAATACTAACAAGTGATCTAGAAGTGAATCTTGAGTCAAAATGCATTCTACAAAAAAGTTTTAAATCTTCCAGAAGTTCAGAAGCATAAAGACCAGAAAAACCTTCCTAATAAACTTTACAGAGTAATTAAGAGGATAAATAAATGCAGACTTTTTCTTTTTTTTTTTTTTTACTTTAAGCCTTTTTCCCGTAATTTGTATTATGTGGCAAAATTACACATTTTCATACTGGAAGGATCAGTTGCATAACTGTTGAGATTTTGCCCTGCCACAGAACCAGCATATACTTTAGAGCAGCTTATTATTATTATTATACCTGCATGTATTAACCATTTATTTTGATGTGACAGATCATTACTTAGCAATAACAAATGCCAAGTGGGCAGAATTCTTGTAAGTAAAGCTGAATAAAAAAGTACAGAAGTCAAGGCTGCACTTAAATTCTGAAGCTTCTTTATTCTTAACCTGCAATTCACTGTCTGTCACCTTGCCCAGGTGCCAATCTAAACCAAGTCCCTCCTGAATACTGATGTTTACTTGCCAACTCTTCCATTTATTTACATAATATGTTGATCTAAGTTAAGCATAACCACCCTCCTCTGATGCCCCTTGTGCTTTTGTGCATATTCACACACCTTAACATGTTCCTTCATTGCCTCTGAGAACTTACAAGCAGTACATCTGGAAGGAGAGAGAAGAGGAGAAACACATTTAAGAAAGGATAAAATAGAAGAGGGAGTATGCAGGGCAGGAGGAGGCTCTGCAGCAATTTTAGCCTTGCCTGCTGCTTGAGACTCCAAAAGACACTACAGCAGCAAGAGACGCTCTGCTAATATCCTGACTGTGGAACTACAGCTTGCTGAGAAACTGTGAAGAACAATGTGCATGCTTCTAACAGTCTTTAGAATAATCCCTCCCATGATTTTCTCAGGATAAGTCTGCAATCATTTAAAAATATCCAGCCCCATTACCACCCATGCTGCTCCACACCACTGCTCAGTGTGACACACATTACATCCATGTAGCTGGCCTATCATCCACACCCTGCTGCTGAGTTGAAAAATGCCCAACACCAACACTTTACCATGCCAGTGGAAATACATTTTTTGGCTCACTTCCACACGTGGTTTGAATGAATTTAACCTCAATTTAAGATTTCAGGAGAGTGGGGCGATTTAAAGAAGGTGATTGAATATGCTAACACCAAAGATGAGAAAAGAGTAAACTTTTAAAAACAATAACAACAAACAAACAAACAAACAAAAAAAACCAAACAAAAAAATCCCAAATAATAAAAAAAAAACCAAAACCCTTTCGCTAAAATTCACTTATATGTATTTCAGGAGCTGTTTCAAATGCTGACATCAATATAATTACATTTTGTTAACTATGCACTTTGATAGTTTTAATACTACATTTTTCACTGTTTCTTGGAAGTTAAAAAGAGTTAGATATATATGAAACACACATAAGCCCTATCTATCACTGATTAGCCAAATATATTTATTTTGGAAATGCATGAAAATAATTTCATGCTTTTTTAATGCTCTTATTAAGCCCCTAAAAACGTGAGGTTTTTTTTATTATTTTTTTTCTTTCTGTATTCAAAATATTATTTCTAAAGGATGGGCTTTAAGTGTCAATTCCTAAAACCCAAGCAAGAAAATAGTTTCGAATGAAGATACGGGCAGTAAGGGTCTACTGTCCCTCTCCTTGCCTGCAAGTCAGCCAGCAGTGGAGCCAGGGCAGTCTACAAAGGCCCTAAGGGGACCTTCCTCTGGTTTCTCCAGGCCCTGTTGTGCTTTACACCCCTGCCCAGAGGAAAGGCCCGGGGCTCAGGAAGGAGCTGTGTCCCCACCCGCCCCTCCCCGCTCCGGAGCTGCCGCTCCGCTGGGCACGGAGGAGAGCGGGGCTCGCCCCTTCCCCACCAAAATGCACAGAGCAGCATTTTGCTAAAATGGGAGCGATTTCACAGCCTAGCAGCACCGGGGAAGCGTTAAACAGCAACACGGCTGAAATTAAACACCGAATTTGAAAAAAAAAAAAAAAAANACCCCCAATTTAAAAAAAAAAAAAAAAAAAAAAAGAAAAAAAAAAGAAAAACCCAAACATTTCACTTCTTCCCCAGGAGATTTTCCCAGCCTACTCCTCGCCTGCCCAAACCCCTTATTCTATCAGTGCATTAACAAAGCCAAGGAGCTCACGCTGTGGCATCTCATCGGAGGGCACTGGAGTTAACAATGAGACTGTGAGCTCCAGTGGCCATGGCAACAGTAGCTAATTCTTCTTCCCAATCAGGGTGGCAATTCTCTCCCATGGCTTGAATCAGTTACAAAACAAAATACTCTCAAAGACCTTTCAGAGCCAATAGCCTCGCAGTTAATCTGCTAATAGGAAATAATCTGCAGCTAATATACACATTCCAGGGCAGCAGTGTGTTTTCTTAATACTTTGTTACATGGGCCTCTTTCCAAAGAAAGCAGAGCAAAGAATAGAAAACAGACATTCATTAAAAACAGTATAATACTACCTGGCCACTATTAATGCCTGAAACGTGCTACAACTTGCATGGCTCTTAAAATGGTGATTTGGAGTGCCAGCACTAGACAGACTGAGCTCAATGCAATTAGATCAAAAAAAGTTACATACAGTATTAGTTAGCAGCTAGTTCATGTGAAAAATCAGCCTTGAAATTATTTACACATTGCTCTCTTTTCATTTAAAGTATCTGCGAAGAAAAACACTGAGTTGACAGGAATGTGCATCAGCAATAAACAATTCTAGATGAATATATGAAAACAGATACTAATAAACATTCACTTAGAGCATACTTATCTAACTGTGTGGTGGGATTTTAGCCATACATTCTCTCACCTAGCTTAAACACAGGAGTAAACAGCAAATGGATGGTGGGTGAGCAAGTAAGTAGTGCAGAAAAATTAACAGTGAATCACCAATTCTGCATCAGTCATGTCAGTAAATCTACACAACATGCCTTAGCTTCAGTTTACTAAGGGAAGGACTGCACTTCTGAAAGCTGGAGTGTATCAGCTCCACTCTGCTGTGTTAAGGTGCAGGCACGAAGGCAGAGTGAGATTCAGGAACTTACACATTGCCTCTTATATGTGTAATTCAGACAAAAATGCAGCACTACTGTTGGACTAAGGGAAGAATTACACCTCCATTCCTAGCAAGTCTAAATGCTACCAGTGGAGGTGGTTGTCACAGGAAATAACTCTCCCAGCTTCACAACCGTGTTCGTTCACCACATCCAACCCAAACCACCACATTTGCACCACCAATACAGTTCAAGTGAAACTAAAAGTCGCTCAGATATATTTACACTTTTCTTTCTTTTTCCCCTCCAGGGGTAAAGCCAAGGACACCTGGTCATGTCAGGCCACTGCACAGGAATCAGAGTTAAAAGACTGATTGGAGATTCTGGCAAAGACTGAGAGAAACAGAAGTGACTAACACATCAGTCAGTGCAGTGTAACAGATTGTCTTCAACTTTCTGCTACAACTGTAGAGGCACCTCTCATTTGGGCTACCAAAATGTTTCATTTCTAGACCCTTTTGAAAACTTCTGAAACCTCGATTAATCAGAGCGACATTTCACAGATTTTTCTCTAGTTCCTAAAATTACTACTCTTCATAATAATTTTAAGCTCAAACATATAAAAATTCTGTGTCTATACTTAATATAAAAGCTGCTTTATTTTAAACTAAGAGAACAAAAACCATGTCTTTCCACTATGGTCTTATTTTTACTTTACTGAAAATTGCTTAAATAC
Source organism: Regulus satrapa (assembly GCA_013396955.1). Taxonomy (NCBI): domain Eukaryota; kingdom Metazoa; phylum Chordata; class Aves; order Passeriformes; family Regulidae; genus Regulus; species Regulus satrapa. Next base: position 144,239 of record VWZN01001876.1, read on the forward strand.
TTCAACGTGAAAAGGAAGGCAGCTCAGTGTAACTGTCAAACGACTTTAGCAGCAAAAACACTTCAAATGTTCCAATTCAGAAGTATTGTGCAAGTACCCAAGCCAAAGGCTTTAAAAATGGCAGCTCTCCCAGTTCACAAATATGAGAGATACAGCTTAAGAAATGTTCAGAGCATGACTTATGGTGGAAGACCTTCTTCACAACTGTGCTCATATCTTTTATAGGGAATTGCTGTAGTCTCTATCTCAAGATTTCATGTCATGCAATCCATTTCTACTCTGTGCCATTCCCCAGGAAAACGGGATGGTTTGCGAGAATAAGAGAAAATTGGTCACCTATACATCTTTCCAATGACTGCTTCCTGTGTGAGTTCTTTTTAAAGTCATCCCAGGTTCTCCTGCTGCACGCCCTGGAGCAGAAAGTTCCCAGGACATGATCCCTTCTCAAGGCAGTCTGTTTCCCAGAGACATCCAGGAACATTATCCCTGCATATCTGTATATTTGTCTGAAACAAGCTGAAATGCTGACAAGTCTGGGTAAGAGCAGGAGGAGCAGAAATGACTGTACAGATATATAAACATCCTTTCCTTCATAAATGCAAGAAAAGGATTGCATAAAGGCATGTTACAATGTATACAAGCCCAATGCACAGTGATAAATCAAATTTTGCTTGACCTTGCTCAAAACAAGTAGTTTCATTGATGGTCTGCAGTTTATACATAAGCATTTAGAGTTTGTTGACAGCTATTTTACACAAACTGACCAACTGCACAATTTACCTTTCTTTGTTTGTTTATTTTATCCTGATACTGAGGTTCAATCTCATCCTCAAAAGTCTGATTCATTCTAAGCACACTCTGCAAAGAGAATGGGATTTCAATAGTGGTCAGCACTAACCTACTTCTCCTCTCCAACCATTGGCACAATAAGTAAATGCTCTTTGATTTTGATGGGAGAAACAGAAACAGGTCATTGCTGAGGGCTCTTGAAATTCCACCAGAATCTCTAAACAGGTTGAATATGCTGCAGTCTCGCTGCTGCTTGTCCTTGACAAATCCAGACTGTGTGATATCTGTTTATCTTGATATATCTTTGAAGCAGTTGCTTGGGAGGAGATTGTGCAAATAGGCACAGACACCACCTTTTTATTACATTCTGTCTTTCCCTCAGTATTGGAGAGTGATGGTTTGGTCCAGTAATGTGCTTGCCTCCACATTTTAATTCTTTGCACCCTCTCTGTCTCAGTGAGGGAAAAAAAAAAAAATTAAAAAAAGAAAGGCTGCCTGAGTTGCTGTGTATTCCAAATCTTTACCTGCTGAGAGTCCTGAATGTTGCCCATTTCTTAGGTAAAAAAGGAGAGAGGCAGAGTAAAAGATAGAAAATAAAAGCTGAAATCTTTAATGTTAAAAGATTTTCATCATTGAACACTGCTTTTATTTTTCTTTAAATCAGTTTTTTATAATTTGAGTTGTCATGACAACATGATGCAACACTTCACTGCCATGACAATGTGACAACTTTCAAAAACAGTAAGTGCTGTTTTCACTCTGTTTTTCAATTGCTCCCAAGGAAACAAGCTGTTATTTACTTCTGTGACGAAACTCATACGATACCATAATGGATCCAATGTCAAGAAAAATTAAAGCATAGAATGGGGGAAACAGGGATGGAAAATGTGTTTTTGTGTACATAATTACTCCATAAAAAGTACACATTTTTTTTTCCACTGTCTTATCCCAATTCACCACTATAAGTCTGCTCGTTTCCAGCGACAAATTCACCGACTTTCTCCATAACCTTACCAGAACTGCTTAATCACAGCAGCATAATTGACTCAAAAGGGCCTGTTTTCTTAGCAGCAGTTTTAGTTGATGTTTTTATGCTTAGTACTGTGCATTTGGATACTACAAAACAAACTGAAATAAATAAAATCTCTGTATGACCACGGGCTAACTCCAGTGAAGCAATGTGTTTGTAAATCCCATCAATTTATGTGAGACTTGTGTCTAAATTCTATTGGGAGGATAAATCCACTGGCTAACTCTCTTCTAGATGGAGCCAAGAAAAATGTTTCTAGACACTAGAGCTTAGTTATCTATATTATGCAGTTGTGAGAAAAAAAAAAAAAATCACCGGGATGATACCTAGTCTATTTAGCAAAAATAATTCTCAAGAGCTAGGATGGACCAATGACCACTCCCGAAAAGACAGTATGGATGCAGTCATCTCGTTTTGGAAACAGAGGCAGTTTAAAACTACTAAAATACATTAGCTGGCCTCAGTGACATGTAATGATCCTTAGCACCATTTTCCATATGGATATAGACATAGCAATTGTCTTCCAAGCACTTTTTTTTTTTTTTGAGAAATGTGAAAAAAACCCAAAAAAGTTGATATCAAAACACATTACAGTAAAGACTCACTTCATGTGGGGGTGAGGGAGGCTTTGTTAAAGCACAGTGATGCATTCATATAGCAATTACTACAAGACCAAACTTAACCATGGAAAGTTGCTCTCTCAGTGCAGGGGAACACTTTGGCCCAGCCTAAGGGGGTAACCCCAGCCCTGCCTGCTGCCCAGCCCCTCCACCCTCAGCAGAACCAGCCAAGCCTGGACACAGACGGAGGGGCAGTGAGGAACCAGGGAGACTTTCAGCCTAATACAACTGTTGATGTGTTTTGAATATCAATGATCGCTTCCTTAAACAAAAGACAGTGCTGGAGCAAAGAAGCTGTACTACTTTTAGGACAAAACAGTTGAGAAATTGCTCTGTGTGTACGAACCCACCTCTATAACAAGTTATTAAAGATACATATATGTATGTGTGTCTGTGTGTTTGTACTTGATACATACATACATACTTGACTATATATATACTTGACATATATAGATCAGTATTTCTGGCAGCACAGGTAAATCTGTTTCACAGTATCAATATCTAATACGAGAAAATGAATCATTCTCTAAGAGAAAAAAGAAGTACATTCTCATGATTGATATTTTACACCATATAAAAGATTTCACGCACTTTCACCATTCTGTTCAGTGGTTTAGTGACTACTATTTACCCATGTCAGGCTCAGATAAAGTTAAGCTAAACTGGAGGTCACAGTGCTTTGCTTTGCTGTTCTGAAAGAGTTTAAGACTTAATTTGCAACCTTCCTAGAAGACATAAGGTCGTAAGGAGAAACAAAGCACAGAGGACCTAAAAAGTAGTCCCATCCTAAAGATCTCATCCAGCTCCCATTTTTCCATAAGGGAATCTTTCTATTGATTTCAGTATAACCAAAACCAGAAAATAAGAGAATTATACATCAGCTCTTCATTAAACAAAAAAACCAAAAACCAACCAACCAACCAAA
>VWZN01001876.1:153082-196676 GCA_013396955.1 Regulus satrapa
AAAAAAAAAATTTAAAAAAAATGGGTTTTTTTTTTTTTTTTTTTTTTTTTTTTTGGATTCAGTTGAGGGACTTTAGCCAAAGAGAACAAGAACAAAATATAGAATTGTATCTAATGAGAAATCTAACTAACAAAAATACTTTTAATGCAAAAGACAAATTTAAAAGGCCAAAAAAAGACATTATTCCCTTTCTGTAGCCTGATGTGGCCTGTTTTAGTGAGTACTGCCATGTCTTATAGCTCAAGTCTAAACATTCAGTGCTGATAGAGAAGGGTGCACTTTTGCATTCCTTTCTCAATATGGTAAAGCTGTAACTTATACCTCTGACTTATCACAGCATTGGAAAACACATGTTTTCCCCTTATTTGGTAGCACAGAACATCTGGAAAGGAAAAAGGGCATACTCCCCAATACCAACTGTGAGCAACCACCACAACAGGACCTACCTACAAAAGCTAACACTCCACTCCACCTCATTTGAACAACCTAGAAAACAAAACTCAGGCATACTTACGGCTGCAGAACATCTGAAACTCTACAAGTATAGAAATGAAACGGTGCACAAAAGGATAAAGGGACTTGCACACAGCATTCAAAAGAGCTCAGGGTTCAGCTGCCCATCTTGCTGCTGACACCCTGCAAGGCAGCACCCGCTTTTGCCAGTTTTCTAAGCAGCTCGTAAGACATCAAAATAAACAGTCAATGCACGGATAGCTATTTTACAGTGGAAGGCAAAAGGAGAAATGTTGCCTTCATTGGAACACTGAAGGTCACAAAGTTGCAATGGCCTTTTAACTGCAGTGCTTGCCAGGAGCTGCGGATGTGGCAATGCCTGGAAAAAGGGACGGGCCACGCTATCCTTTTGAGCATATAGGATAGAGCTGCAAGGCAGCTCAACAGATGCATGGAGAAATTGACTTCACAGGTAAAAATATGGATAATAAGGCAGATTTTAGCAATCTCAGCACCAACTGCCTTCTTAAAAGCTGTTTGGAGGCAACTAAGCTCCATGGGTGACAGGATTGGTGAAGTTAAAACTCAGAAATTATATCAGAAATTTTCAGTTCTGAACAAGAGTAGGAAACTGAGGTTTGGCCTCTCTCAGTAGCTCTGTACCAATCTTCTTGTTTGGAAGCAAAAGAACTGCCTGTTCTGTCCAGGTGCTGCAGCAGTATCAGCCTCCCTCCAGAACACTGCAACAGCTCTTGCTCTTCTCAAACTAGACTGCAACTTCTAGGATACAGCATAATAGGAAATAATTTAGTGGGAAGAGCAAACATTTAGTGGGTAAAGTTTTTAACAGTACAAATACAAGGATGAAGTATTTTCCTTCCTCAAAAAAATTTTCAGCCACACCTCCTATAAAGAGATCCTTAATTGCTGCACCAGAACCCAAGGCAGTTCCATGTGGGACATGCAAACCATGGGGGGACTGGCAAAGAAATACGTCTGAGCCGCTGAGTGCTTCCTCCTGCACATGCCAGCAGCTGGGAGCCGGTGCTGCTGCTGCAGCTGATGATGGCTTGAACATCAGCTCATTTGGAAACTCCTGGTGAGGGTGGTTCCAGGAAGGAAAGTCTCTCAGGTTCCAGTCCACACCCTAGCAGGGAGATGATCCTCCCTTCTGATTGCTGCCATTGGCACCTGATCTCTGTACTCTGGGGCATTTTTAAAAATCTCTTTAGAATCCTAAATTTTACTCGTTTCCAGTAGCAACACTGGTCACACACATGGCAGTGGGGAGGGAAGTAAGGTTTAACCTGAGCTGTAAAGAGGAGACAACACCTGGCAGAAAGCTGCTACCAGAACTAGCCTTGCCATTCTCTGCGGACAGCCTTCAGCTGGTCAGCATGGTGCTATTCCTAAGACTGCAAAGCAACCACCCACCATCTTGTCAGGAGCAGCTGGCAAGAGCCTTCCTGTCAGGACTTGTTTTGGAGCTGAACAGCTCCAACACACGCCCCCACAGCAGTCACATTTGCACAAGAGGCATGAAAATGTTGCTACAAAAAGTGATCACAAAGTGAAGTTAACATTTTGGTTCATTCCTGTCCCCTTGAACAGCGACTTTGCAGACAGTAGTTTCTCCATGAAGAAGGAGGTATTTTTAATACCATTTTCTGAATGGAAAATTAAAATAGAAGGCTAAGTGAATTTTCCGAGGACATGGGTCCAAGCAATGTCAGGCCCCAGAAGGGAAATTCCTTATAAAGTTACATAGCAGAAAGGCACTGCTGCCCCTTCCTCCCCACACCCTGCAGAGTTTGAATACATTTAGAAACACAACTGCAGAGTTCTGGGGTTTTTTTCTGTTTTCTGTTTCTAGATACATATATACACGCACCATTTCCCATCATGTATTAATTAAGTCAATCTCTTTTCTTCAGTTCCTTACTTGCTGAAAGATTGTTTTACAGAAGGAAAAGCAAAGCCAAACAAATTTCTTTATGGGTGCTTTTGAAGAAAACAGCTACAGAAATGTCTATCTGGCACAGACAAGACAGGAGACAACAACCAAGGGAAAGCATTCAAGAATCTCTGAGGATGAAGCAATTCCTACTGTTTTGAACTGCACACATGAACCCAGGGTTGTGCAACGAACACTCCCTAGGAGGAGCAGGACACGATGCACGGTGATACCGCTGGTGATGGTATCACTGTCTTACTGTTTCTGGTGAACTTTATTGAAGGAAGCTGCTGCAAAGGGTTTACAATGTCATAGCAGCCAGGATCTTGGACTATCCCTGTGGAGAATGATGGAAACAAATACATCCCCTTGCCACAGAGAAGCATCATCACAGTGTTAATGGCTCTGATGGTGCATCCGAGCTCACTTGAACTTCCCTGTACCCAAATCCAAACTTACAGCTACACACCTAAACTCTCCAAAATTAATATAACCTCCTGTCTTTGACATCTGAACCTGTTATCATTAAAAAGATATGTTCCAGCAATCTGACTGTGGTGGCTTGATTCAGGATTTGCTGTATGGAAAACCTGCAGCCATCAAACTAATCTAAGTGATCACAGCCACATCTTTTGAAAAAGACACCCAGGAATCAATTTTCCTCTCCTTAAGATGTTAAAGAAACAACTATAAAAATCTCTTCTAAATGCTCTAAAATGGGATACCTCTTTTAATCCTTGTTAGCATTGGGATTTTTAAAATCTCATTTATATATTGCAATTTGCCAGCATTAGTGAGGTGTTCATTAAATTAAAAAAAGAAACAAAGGCAAGAGAATCCCACTGAAAATATATTTTCATTATGAAAATCAAATAAACCAAGGAAAATATCAACCACAGTAAAGTATGTCCACAGTTTGAAATACATCCCTTCAAAGAAACAAATTGCTGATTACAAAAAAACCAAAACAAAACAAACCAACAAAAAAAACCACTTTAGTGACATAAGCATTACAAAGAATAATGCCTTTTATTCTTTGTCACACAGCATAATGACATGAATACTGAGATGACACAGGAAAAGAGAAGTTAGTAATTCATTGTAAAACACCATCGTGAGACAGAAAGCTAGCTTCTTGCACTACCCCAAGTTAATGAAGTTTTAAGGGTTTATTTTGTTCTTCTAATATGGACAGCACAATATGGTGCCTTGGTTTGTCCATTTCTGGGCAGGTTGATGCCAATCACATAGAACAGGCATTCATGGAAATGCATACTCTGCCACCACTGACTGAAATAAACACCAGTTGGATATCAGTAATAATACTCTCAAATCCAATAACAGAAGTTGAAAGGAAAATGGCAAATATAATCAAAATTTACTAAAATTCCTGAATTTCTCCAACAGGACCACAGGGGCCATGGCTTAACACCTAGAACTTAATTTAGGCAGCATATGAAACATTTTCAGGCAGGTACACACATCTTTATGCACATACAGAAGATGCTTATTTTGAGAAAAGCATCACAGGAATGTAGTAAGTGTGTTTGACACAATCTCTTTTCAGTTACGATAAGCCTTGCTTTAAAAGATCCCTGATAATGTTGTGACCATTTTTCCCAGAACAGATGAATCATAGATGCTAGAGATTAGCAAGGCAAGTCAAATCACCAACACCTACCACCTTTCTCCATACCAAACAGCTATTCCTGCAGCACAGGACTGTGAAGCACATGAATCACAAGCAATGCCCATTCACAGAAGCAAAACAAACATCCCTGTCACTCTGTGCCATCCTGTTTGATCTCACTGGAACATAAAAGCAATGCAAGGTCAGGCAGGGGCAAGAGCTGGAGAGAAAGATTGCTGTGCAATGCTGGGACACCCAGCAGGGTAGAGCATTAGAGGTACACTACATTTCTCTGCCTGTTTTCTGATCTCACATGACCGAAATCACAGCCAATTCAGCAGAAATGGATGATATCCCGGGTCAGCACTAAACCAGTGCCTCAGCATGATATCAGGGGCCACTCATCCACTGGACGTCTCGCTTCTGGTTTAAGTCAGGAGAATTTTCCAGCACCTGTGATCATTAAAGATTCCCTCATGCGTCAGGGGAGAGTTAACCCTCCTGACCTGGCCAGGTGATTACTTTTTACCTATTTAATTTCCACCTGGAATTTCAGATTATTTACTTTCTAGCACAAATTACTCTGTGTTCGTAAAGGGCGCTGTAAGTCACATTTCTGGAAGTGATCCCTGAAGAAAGCAATAGACCTTTTGGGAGTGAAATGCACAGAACTACTGAACAATTAAAAGTGACTCACAGAAGAATATAAAAAAAATATTCTTGGGAATACATGCTATAAAACCCTGATTATTTCCAGGGTCCATAAAGCCAATTCTGAATTTATAATGGATAAAGGAAGTACCATGCAATATGCCAGATAGATCAACAGTGAAGGAATGCCAAACTCTCCTCTCCAACTCAACAAGTCAGCATCACTGTAGTTTCACTGCCTTCAGATGCTTTACATTCACTTCACACAGGGCAAAGCAGAATCTCTCAGGTCTCCCTGCTCTTAAGCCAAAGAACAAAGAAAACACTTCCTAGAAAAATTACAGTATGGTCAATGACAGTCCCCTTGCAACTGCCCTAAAGTAAATGTAGTAGTTTGTGCACATATCTGCCTGAGGTTTGATCCAACTTGGTTTTTTACCATGAAATTGGAATTCACAGAAACACAAGATAAAATTTATTTAATTTTAATGTAATATCTTCTCTATTCCCCCCCCCTTTTTTTTTTTGTTTGTTTGTTTGTTTGTTTGTCTAAAGTGATTTGAATTTGAGGGCAGCTTTGGTCAAAAGGTTGGTGAGACAGCAAGCCCTGCCTGAACTGCAAACTAGTCCAAAAGTTGTGTTTGTCCCAGCTCTCATTCAGATGTGTTACACACGGCTCAAAAAAACTCTACAAAATCTCAGTGATTTTGACTCTGTTGCTTGTGCTCCTCTTCAATAAACAAAAAATAGTGCACATACCTATTAACTGGTTTGTGATATGACTCCTATGGGAGGGGAGAAACTCAAGCCAGAAAATCAAAGAAGCTGAACTCATTTCCATTTGTAAAGAGCTGCTTTACTGTCTGTCGGCAAATAAATCTCCTCAGTAAATAGCTCCAAGGTTGAACTAGAGAATATTGTATGGATCAAAGAATTCATGTCTTCCTGTGTAAAGTGAACAGGCCACAAGCTCACTTGTTTGTCTAAAACAATTAGAGTTNTGTACATCTAGGCTGAAGCCTGATTGATTCTGGTCATTATTTGGGCTGATCTCATTTGCACACATGGAACCAATATGCAGTCCAGATGTTCATTTGCAGTGAACCACTGAGTGAAACTACTCATCTACACGCAACTTTAATCCTGCAGTACAGCAGCACAGCCCCATTGCTTCTCTTCACCAATGCAAGGATTCATCCAGTACAAAAATCTATAAAACATTCTGCTAATATTTCTGTCAGCGGAATGACTTTTACAGTAATATATAAAGCTAACAGATAATGCATGCCAGTCCTAATTTGAGATAAACTTTTCTTTTGGGACTTTAACCATTGAACAAGCAAACAGATTGAGCAGTAACATTTATTACAATGCATAAATCACTTCCCTAAAACTACCATGGGTCTTGCCTGAGGGCAAAACTTCTGAGTAGCCCAAGAATTCTAATATACTGCATAAATTACTAAATTGTATTGTCACTCTGCCATTTGCTTATCAAAAGCAAATTCATAAAACTTTTCAAAAGTAATTTGACAACCTTTTTCCTTACTATGTGCAGCCTTTATAAATATGTAATAGTAACATTTTTCCAGGGCTTATAATAATAATTTTATAGTGTTTTCTCTTGTGTTAAGTGAAAGCACCTATTAATTCTGAATAAATATTAGGCTAATTGTACTTCATTGCACCAGTATTTACTGAAGTCCACTGTTCTAATCTACACAAATGTTCTTGCTTCTAATTTAAGCCTATATGGAAGGGCTTTTGAACCCAATATAAGAGAAGTGAACTTAGAGGGAACTTAGTTTCAGACAGATCAAGGCCCTTTTATATTGAGATCCATCGTAAAAGATCCTTCAAGTGTCTAAATGAAGCTGGTAAAGGAGAATCTGGTGCTTTATTTTTACAATGATTATGGGATTAGTGACAAAAGAAGTAATACTTAAGTACTTTTGTAAATGTAATCTAAGGTGGGGTAGTTTGAAATTCTCACCTTAGAAACAACCTGTAGATGAACCAACTACTGTAAATAGTGAATCATTCTTTAAAATTACAAAACCACTCTTTAACCTAAACCCCAAATTCTATACTGAAAAGTAACACCAATTCCTTCTTTACAAGTAATCTATAAAGTGATTGTAACTGCCTCTTCTTATAGTTGTTTGTGCTTTCTAGGGAAATACATTTATGTTTTAACTACTAAACTTGGATTTTTTTAAAAAAATAATGTTTTAAAAAAGGTCTTTCCTCACAATGATGATTCCATACTTTAAAATCCATCTGTTTCCTCTAGCTTTTCTGCCATTTTGGCCTCAGTGGAGTCTTTTTAATTGCATTTAGCCTTATCCTGGATTGTACGAGCCCATTCCCAAGGATGTCTGGTTTTTATCAGGTAATGACCATTAATTCTGGCTGCATTTCCTTGTAAATCTTGTTGAATGGCATAAGAAACAGAAGCCCTATGTATTTTCTTGTGTATCCTATTGTTGTGGAGACCAATTTTCTCTGAGTTTCAGATGGAGGTTGTTTCACCTAAAGGCACAGAGATAGCCTTCACACCAGAGAATCCTGTTTTCCACTCCTCACAGTTTGTTGTTGGTAACTATTGATCTCACCTCTGCTGCTGTCATACACACTTCATTCAGAGCTCCAGATCATTTCCCAGTATTTGCATCTGAAGCTGCTCCCTGCATCACTTGCAGGAATGTAGGAGAGCACAGCTTATGGTACCACACAGGTTCTCCTATGGGCCCCTCAAACTCAACCCCAAAAGACTCTGTAACTCAAGTAACATTTATAGGCTTTCAGTTCTAGGCTAAAGTCTTGCTATGGTGAGTTTATGGGATCCAGTAACAGTTAATAAAGGAAACATAACAGCGGAACACATCTTAGTAAACAAATCTTGCCGTCTGCAATTTACCCCTGTGGATATATATGTGTATGTTAAAGGACCAACTTTATCTTCCACTATAGCTAAAAGTGATTTTAATACCTTAAGTGACATATTTTCTTCTGTTAAATAATGCAATAATGATAGAGAGAAATAACTTCATAAACATGAGGATCTAAGGGTTTTGTTGTTTTTTTTTTTTTTTTAAAGTTAACATTGTAGCATCACTCACTGTTTGATTTGCAGCTAGTTTGCAGAAGATAAAAATATAAACCCCAACTTTTACAAGAAAGGATGACAATAATTTATTTTCCATTTCAGCTGGACCATGAACTAAGATTTGGGAAGTACAGTTCATATTAATGGATTTGGTCCACATAAAAAATTCAGGAACATGGATTCTATTAATTTGGCACCATTTTCCATAATTACGTCACTTTATCATGCCTACCAATCAAGTTTAAATCCCCCAAACAATATTTTACTTGAGCTGGACTCTTCAAATTCTCCCACAAGTCTACACAACTTCCTGAGGGCAAGGCCAGGTTTCAGCTGCCAGTAGGAGCACAGTGCTACCACTGCCATTTTATTACCAAAAGGAGAAAAAACACCAAGACTTCTGCCTGTCCCTAGCCATTGCTGTACTTCAGAAATCTTTGTTTGAATCCTACTGTGGAGATACCTTCTCTTCACATGCTCCTGATTTTGATAAGTACTACATATCTCAAAATAATACAGAAGTTTCACCAATTCAAGTTCACTTGATTACCTTTGAGTTGGTCATGAATGATCTGTACATGCCAAGAACCCAAGACCACTTCTTAACTTCCAATTTGAAAACACTTTCCCCTAAAATCCGCAAAGTTTCTGCTACTGAAAAGCAGGACTTGAGAAGTTCTGAATTCCAAGTTCTTGCATCAGCAAGAGTGTGCTTTAGGTTGAACTACTGTATTACTAAACATACAAGTTTCCATTATTTTCATTATTTTGAGGCAGAAATAAACATCTACATCTATTTATAAGGAAGTAAAACGTATGAAAAAGCACATCATCTCAGAAAAATTGTTTAAGAAAAATAAATTATGATTTATCTGTGCATGTTTTACCCCTTCCTCCCTTTTTCTGCCTTCTATGTTTTACTGTCCCTCTGCAGGTTCTTATCTTGACATGCAAGACTAAAGAGTTAAGCAAATATAACCTCAAAGGTCTCCACTTGCACTGACAACCATGGGTGGGTTACAAGCGAAGTTTGATTCAGGGCCCAGCCTCACAGGAAGAAAAAGTACTTTGCTGCAATAAAGTGGGAAAAAAATCTTCCTAATGAGGTGCCCAGGACACTGTCACTGTATCAACATGCCTATTGAAAAATCCTTTGAGTTTTAGGTTGCTTTTGCAGCCATGACTTTTAATAGGAGAGACTGAAGCTGGTGGGTGAAGCTCATTTAACTAAAAGAACAGTCAAATGTTTGATATAAATTCTATCACATTTTCTTTCCACCTCTGCTGGAGTTCGTACTACATGAAGACGGAATTTGGTTGCCTTAATTAAATTTTAAAACTGCATTTGCCAAGCAGCAAATGTTCAAGATCTCAAAGAGTGAGCATTAGATTTGTAATAAGCAAGTCTTCTAAGAAAACATCAACCTATAAAAGGAGGACAACCTATAAAACAGAGGACAGGAGATTCTTTCCATATTGGCTTTTATCTGGTCTTTACATGATGTGAGCTTGTCCTCTTTTTAAGGGAGAAAAAGAGGATTACTAGAATGCTCAGTCACTTTTTTCAGCCATTTGGTAGCTCAGGCTTTTCTCCAGCACTGAGTAATCTGCTGCTTCTAACCCTTAAATTGCAAAGAAACAGTTTCCTGGGAGTTAGTCTCCTGGGTTCAACGAAGTACTTCCAATTTCTTCAGATGACAGCATCCCCAGCTGTCAATTTCTTCCTGTGAAGAAGGGCTTTTATTAGGCTTGAAATTCCCTTCCATTAAGTCATACACTAAAGTCTGACCTTGGCTGTACTTAGTTAATTTCACATCCACTTCTTTGGGCTTCCTCTGCCATTCATTCAGTCAACTGGACTTGCTCTACTGCCAATCATTTGTTCAACTTTTTAGTCTTAGATATTTTTCCTCCCAAACCAAAGACTTTTCATGAATCTCTCTATCCTGACTCTTTTTTTTTTGAACTTTAGTTATCAGAAATTCTGTTTCAGACATTGAGGCTATGGTGCTTTGTTATACAGCAGAGTTAAACTCCTGGCTTCTGATTCCACAACTACACAACGTCCAAGGGGAAGCAAACCTGTCTGGAGTTCTAAATGGCTTTCCTTGGATTAAATGCAGAGCCACGCTTCTCTGGATAAGCTTCCCCCTTCTGCTTTACCTCTCTGTGGTAAATTAAGTGTAATATTAATACATATCTCAATTAATACTACTTCCTTAGCTTTGATAACTAATTTTTAATTAGATTGTTATGTAGAAGCACTTAATGTATTTCTGTAAGTGACACCTACACTGGCAGATTTAAAAAGTGTCTGTTACAATGTCAAAGTTTAATTAGCTTTCACTGCAAATAAAAGACATATTAACTTACAGTTTGCTTAGAAAGCCATATAATACATGATCATTATTTTTCCAAAGGTGAAGCTACTAATTTTTTAATATGGGATCTTTTTCTCATTTACTTCATAAAAAGTCCCTCAACTCCTTATGCATACTGTAAATCACTTCTCATGCCTTTGACCCCATTACAAATCAAAGTCCTATTTCTAGTGTTAATAAAAAGAAAATTTATATATAATTTCTAAAGCAAATCTCTTGTGTAAGAGCCAACATTCATTGGAATTTACTTGCCATCAGTTTATGGCCTCTTGCACACAGCAGATGATAAGCTATCTCTGAAGGAATTGTTATAGCAATAACAGAAGGTTTTAAATGCGCTTTTCTCAGACTACAGTATTTAATCTTTTTCTATATTAAGAAAAATTATTTAATTCAGTAATTGTTATAGGTAGCCAATAGGAAAGGTGTGGAGCAGAGTATATTAATCAAAAAAAAAGGTTGTTTTCCCTATTTTCTATTTCATATGGGAAATGACACTGACAAAATAGAAATGGAACATAACTAATTCTCTAGGAATAGAAAGTGGGATGACTCTGTAATACATATGATCCCTTAAACCTACATTTATCATAGCACATATAACTGGTATATTTTGGAAAAGTACATATCAAACACAAAAACCATATTGCAACAGCATAAGTAGACTTTTGCATGAACAGAACTGCCCTGGATGAACCCAGCTAATTTATGAATTAAGATTAAAATCTGGCCTGTAGACATTTTGATTTCAATGCATCTTTTGTAAAACATAGACTGACACAGAAACACAGCTGCTCTCATGTATATAAACCTCATGTATGCTATCTTTATAATCCGTTTTTCTAAGTTCACTCATTCTCTTAGATGTAAACTCCGTGTCTTTGTATTTTCCGCAATAAAATTCTCAGAATGAATTTTGATTCTGTTTCCTCTAGACATCTCTACAGAGGGCAATAGAAATACACAGATCTATTTCTACACTTATTTTGAAAACAGACATATTATTTTGTTGTCGAAAATAATATTGAGTATTGTTACTAAGCCTGTTTCTTTTTTTGTTTTGTTTTTTTGGAGGGTTTTTGGTGTTTGGGGGGTTTTTTTGTTTTGGATTTTTTTGCTTTGTTTTGTTTTGTTTTTTTGGTAATAACTGAAGTACCATCTTTCCCTCTGCATTGATATATTGAATTCAATGCTCTTCAAAGCAGAAGAATTATGCAAAAGAAAAACAAACCACAGACAAGTAGAAAAAATACAATAACAGCTGTCTTGCAATAAATGAGGAAATCTTCTTCTAGATGCAATTACACTAGTGGGACAACTGATCTGACAGCAAACTTTTTCTGCCAATGCTGTAATCCACATTTAAACTTATAGGTACCTTAAAAACTAATGGATAAGGTAAATACAATTTGAGTAAGCTCAACTAATTAAGAGAAGAAGAATAATATTTTGAAAATCTACATTTTCTAAGATTTCATATTATATAAATGATATTTTAATGACTACAGACTAATGTCCCACTGAACATGTATATCCACACTCATCTTTTTGCAGCATTCTGCTATTTATCTATGAGGTCAGACTTTACATGAAAGGTACATTAACTGTGATTAAGAGATGACAGAACAAATAGCCAAGGAAGTGCTATGGGATCTACTAAGTCAAGAAGTTGCTGATTATCACAAATAACCCATTCTGTCTGTGACACTGACACTGCTCACATCTTGAGCTATACTGTACCAACCCTTTCTAATGACTGATGATCTCCTAATAGAGCATGAGACCATATAAGGATCCCATTATGGTGCTGTGAGAACCACAGAACACATCTAATTCAAAAAGTAGTTATATTTAACCATCCAACATTCCTGAAGCATTATTTTTGAAGCATTTCAAAATCTGTCAATAATGGAAGCACACATTTTACAAAACCAGTTACCTGACCACGCAACACTCTCTGACAGGAGAACTAAACGGCATATTTTTAAAACAGTGGCTGATTTGCACATGTCATGCAAAACAAAGCAGTCAAGTCATTAAGTTGGGTCAAGGCTTCAGATTCTATTCCAAGAGCCTGTCCTAATAATTGAGGGAAGCATGGATCAAATTATTCATTTTAGTGAAGAGAGTATTCAAAATCCGTAGATCTTGGAGGTTTTTCAAACTGAGTCTGCAGCAAACAATACAATAAAAAAGTATTTTTCTTCTTATCTTGATATAATTTTAACTGTAGAAATTGGCAATTTTAATACTTTCCAAGTGCACTGAAACCAGCACCCCACATTTTATACTAATGCAGTAGCACTGCATTTCTCATTTTTTTGATTCAAGAATACAGGGTGAAAAGAATTTTTTCTGTTTAAGCTTACTAAACATTTTACACAAACCAGTAGCAGGGATGAATTAACTTCATAAATTTGCAGCCTCCAGGAATGCTTTTATAATTTAGTTTTCTGATAATATTTTTCTACATTTCAGAAACAATTCAGGAAAAATAAAAAAATCTTTCTCTGTTACCCTCTTTACCATATTTTTTTTCTAACAGCTCTATTATTGTCTCCAGGTAAAATTTTCTTATTTCCACTACAATGAGGACCATAAAGAAGGACCCAGTGGCTGCAGAAAGCTCTAATTAACTTTCCAGCCTGAGTCCATTCTGTTCTCAGGGTCTGATTGTTCAACAGCACTGGTTAAATATATATATTTGTATATAAATGTTGAACTCACCAGAAATTATAGAAATATTATTGTTGCAAATCTGCCTGGCAGAAACTACTGTCAAATTCTTTCCTATTTCTCTAAAATAATTATATTGGAAACTCACCGATTTGCTTGGTTTTAATAGCAAGAATGAGACAAGATCAACCTGCCAAAGATTTTGAGTATTTTGCACACTAACATGGATTACCCTTCAAGGTTCTTATTGCCATTTAGATAGATAATCCTAGCTGCTCCCTTAGGTCAGCAAGTATTCAAATCACTGGAACGGGTTTGTGTTAACACATGCTGTAGACAGATGCAGCAGAAATGTATGTATTCTCTAAAAAGTAAAACAAAACCAAAAATATCCACTGCACCTTAACGGCATAGAAGTGCTCTCTTCATGAAAAAGGCTGCAATCTGCTTAAATTTCTGCTCACATTTAATACTTCCTTTCATCATCAGAAGATATCTAAGGTCCATTCCAACCTAACCCATTGTATGATTCTATAATTTTAAGATTTCCCTTGAGTGGTCAACTTCACATTAACTTACATGAACATGGGGTAAATGTAAATAAAAAGGGTGCATTCTTGTTCCCTGAGGGATTTTTACCTCTTTCTATGGCTGCAGTGTAGAAGGAGGGAAGTGGACCATCTGTACACTCCAGCTAAATCCTCATAGTCCAACAGTTGTTTGTTATTGTTATTATTAATATATTATTTCTCCTAAAAACAACCTCACCTCCATCTAAGCACTGCTAAAATGAAATGCCTACAGGCATGAGAATACACACTACTTCAAACCAGAAGAAGATCAATAATTCAGAGGTAGGTGATTTAAATTGATAAAGAGAAATAGCAAAATATATTCTGGCATGTATTCTTGTATAGGTTACTTTATTGCAGGAAAAACTAAACAACCATGCTATTAAATGCGTAGACTTTTTGAGTCAAGCAGAATAAGAGAGAGATCAATTTCAGGAGTAAAATTAAAAACCTTCCCAGATAAGTTTGTTCCCACCTAACGCCATATTATGTATTCTTATTACAGTATTTAACCCATTGCTGAAATCATGACCTGATTTCAAAATATTCTGTATTTCTAAAGTATGAAGTTTTGGTAGCATCCACTTTCAGTTTCTTATACTAAGTCAAAATACATATCAGAAAAAGTGACAGAGGTTGTGATATCCAGTAATAATGCTGCATGCAAGCCAAGGTCAAAGCAATATACAAAGTTAAATACATCAGCTACCTGACATAAACAAACCAAACCTTTGTTGATCCAGAGTATTTTCCTTGCATGTTTCATGATAAGCCATGGTTTACATAGTCATCTATTATGGTCATGCTTATTTCCCATTTTTGACATCCTCTAGTCTGGTAGACACTGATATTTAAACCAGACCAACCTTGCCAAATACAGCTGCTGTGTTATCTTCATAACACACTAAAAAGCATATCTGCTTTGTTCCAAAGAATGCCTGTGTAGGCAACTGGGTCAAAAAGCAAACATTGTTTTACAGTGATTTAGTGGCTATTGTTAGTAGCCTGAAGTAAAAAAATACCACACTTGCTTTGACTGACTGTGAATAAGGAAGATCAACATGAAACTTGATTCAACTGCTAGAGATTCCAAGGAGGATCTTCTAAGGACTACAGTAAGAGATGGCTAAGGCCATGAAGAGTCAAAATCAGGAGTAAATGCAGCTGGGCAAAGGAATGCTTTGATGGAAGGGATGTGCCATAATTCCCCCTCTTTCAAACTGACAATATTCCTCTTAGGGCAGCAACCTGTTTAGGTGACTTCAGTTGCAGGGTACCTTATGACTTTTTCTGCACAGTACTTTCAGACTAACTGTAGCTGAAGCCTTTTACCCACAGCCACAGGCAATAAAATATAAGAAACTTTATTCTTAAAATGTTTTTAGTATCATAAAACTTTTCTCTCAGTATTAAATGTGACAGTAATTTCGAACAAACAACTTAAGCTCTGAAGGTTACAGAATTACAAGATGCTTAATACAAAGAATACACTAATCCCATTCCAATGCAGAAGCTGGAATTAAAGTTGTGTTTCAGTCATACTGCTTGCAAAGCAAGAACAGCAGGATTCCTTTTGCTATTATATCCTTACAAATCATGGTCAATGTTGTGTCTGCTAATGAACCTCCTCTTGTATTAATAAAATATAAAAGGTTTCTCCTTTTATCACATCAGCCCTATATGTTGTATATGTTAGCATTTCTCAGCCTCCAGAATATCATATATGTCAACCAAATGCTCTCTGCTGAAGTCTCTAGAAAATAGTGAAAAAGTAAGTTGATCCAATACTTGAAAGACCAGTTTAGGTAGTGTTAGAGATGTAGAGTCAACACAAAAACCCTGAAACAATGAGAAAGCACTGGAAGGTCCAAGTGCTGTTTAGTGGGTGATAAAAATCTGGGGGTGTTTCTCATATCTACAAATTCGATTGGGAAATACTCTTAAATCACACGCAGGAAATGCAGAAAAATACTATGAGTTCACTTAACAGCACTAATGTCTTATATACTATTTCTAACTTGTGCAAACTCTGAACTACATGTATCTGCTTTTTTAAAAAGTGAAATTAAATATCAAACTAATTTCCACTTTAAAAAAAAAATAAAAAAGAAAAAAAAAGATGAAAGAAAAGGACAGACAGAAGTGAGAAAGACAAGAAGACGTCTGCAAAATAATCACGTCTGCATATAAATTCTGTAATTTATATAGAAATTATATAAATCCAAATTAATAACCAGGCCAACTTAGGAGGCACCATTTAGCTGCTATAAATAAATAAATGTACCTGGGATATGAATCAGGCTGTCATGTAGGCACTTATCCCTTATTATTTGATTTGTAGAAGCAAGTAATGAAGCCAAGCATGCATTTAGACAGAAGCAGATGGAGAGGATACTCTGGAAAAAAGTTAATGGCAGAGGCAGGTATGTTTGCACAACTCAATAGTTAAAATTGCCTCAACAACCAGAGAATGTCACAGATGCAGCATTTTTACAGTTGGATCCTCTGCATGTATATATGCAAAAATATTTATGCAGATCCTATGCATAGGTTTTCCTTGGGAAAACAGGAAGCGGATTAATAAGGTATAAGCTGCATAATTGTTAAACAAAATCTGCTCTTTTTTTACCTCTTTTTTTTTTTTTTTGGAAGCTGCTGAACATCATTACAGAAAATCCACTTCTTCCCATTTTTGATGCAAAGGCCATTGCCCACAGCGAAGCTAATGCACAAGAGGAGACTGCAGTAACTTTGCTACACAACCCAGACACACTGCTCCTGAGAATGGCAGATCAGGGCAGAGTAAGAAGGAAAGGCCAGTTTGGCTGCTTCAGTATTTCCTACAAAATAAGGTAACATTCTCACATCACAGCTTAGCAAAGCCAAGGTCCAAAACCACACATAAGCCTCCCTGCACCTGAGCCTAGTCAAAAAATCTCAGAAGCAAGTAAAGAGATTGACCACATCTGCATTTTACTCTTCTTTGCAACAGTATTTTTTAATTCAAGCACTTCCACAAGCTATTGATACCACCTAGAAGGCTTGTACACAGGTCAGCCCTGATGCCCGAGCACACACCAGGCAAGCTGAAATACAGGAAAACTTATATTCCTTTATTTACTACATGGATTCAGAGTGGAGTTCATGACCTGTCCTACACACAAGTTTACATTTAAGTGTAAACCATCAAAGTTTAAAAAATTGTAGCTACAGATGAAACAGATAACTTTATACTAGTCAGAACAAAAAATATGAGTAGTAAATAGAAGTTCAAATTCTTCCTGGTATAAAATTTAATAGATCATAAACTCCAAGCAAAGAAAAAAACCCAACCCACAAAATATCAAAAAAAAAAAGAAAAAACAAACCCCAAAAACCCAGTAAAGCAGTACTTCTTAAGACATATTACCATAATCAATCAATGCAAGCTTGGAAAATCACATACTAATCTCCATGGCCCAGAGCTATAATTAACCCTATTAATAAATAATAACAAACAAAATGCCTAAATCTAGATTTATTTAATTGCTCATAGAAGCCAATAAAGCACACATATTATCACACCAAAAACTTCATATTTCTTGAAGCAAATTCACAAAAGATGTTTAATTATCTCTCATAGAGCAAAGTTTGAAAGCTGAAAGAGAAAAGAAATGGTGTTCTTAATATCTCTCCTCCACAAATTCAAGTAAAAATAAATTTCAAAGAAGCATTTATTTCTCTCTGCAATACTAGCCTTTGAGTGGTATGTCCATGCAAATTCCAAGTTACCAAATCCCTTGTTCTTGAGGTGGTCTCTGTGACCTTAGGGTTTTGTTAACAGCCTCTTCCTGCATTTCAAACTGCATTTATGCTGTGTTTGCTGTGGGCCTCAACCCTCCTTTGTGTTTGTGCTCTGCCCTTCCATGCCACATTGCTTCTTCAGCTAGGCACCATCCACCACCCATGGGTCACATAGATGACAATTCTTTTGGTTTCAGTTCTAAAAGATGCTTTTACAGCTCCAGAGTACGTGTGGATCTCAGAAGCTGTGTCCTCTACCCCACCAAACCCTGCCAGAAAAGCGTGGCAGAAAACAAACAAACAAAAAAAAACCCAAAAAAAAACAAACAAAAAAAAAACCCCAAAAAAACCCAAACAAGCTCCTTCCCTGTGTAGCTTCTGCTGTAGCTGATACTGACACTGTTACTATATTCAAATTCAAATTCCTCATAACCAAGTTTCAGATGCACATGCCTTGGTATCTCTCATATTGCTAAGACTGCATTATCATAGAAATTTCCAAGTGATTGCGCTGCTTTTTTACTGAGGAACATCTCTTGTTTCTATTAATAATATATTAGACAAGGTAGCACTGAAAATTTCTGAAAAGACAAGAGCTCTATTTGTTTCTGTCAGTTTATTATTTCAGAAACAAGAGCTATTACAGAGATAAATAATTTCATATACATGAAAAAAAAGACAATAAAGTGCACAACTTAGAAAAAAGAGGCGTAAAAATCACAGAATCACAGAAATGTTTAGGTTGGAAAAGCCCTCTAGGATCATGAAGTCCAGACAGTAGTCCAGAACTGCCTGGTCCATCACTAAACCATAGAATTAGGAATGGTTTGGGTTAGATGGTGCCTTAAAAACCATCCAGTTCCAACATCCCTTTGCCATGGGCAAGGACACCTTTTACTAGGCCAGGTTGCTCAGAGCCCATCCAACCTGGCCTTGAACACCTCCAGGGATGGGGCCTCCACAGCTTCACTGGGAAACCTGTGCCAGTGCCTCAACATCCCTACAGTAAAGAATTTTTCTGTAATATCTGGTCTTAATCTAACCTCCTTCAGCTTAGGACCATTTCTCCTTCTCCTATCACTACATGCCCTTGAGAAAAGTCCCTTTCCATCTTTCTTGTAGACCCTCTTTAAGCACTTTAAAGCTGCTCTAAGGTCTCCCTTGAAGCCTTCTCTTCTCCAGACTGAACAGCCCCAATGTTCTCAGCCTGTCTTCATAGGAGAGGTGGTCCAGCTCTCTGATCAACTTTGTGGCCTCCTTTGGAGTCACTCCAACATGAGTGACTTTCCACATGTCAACCATATCTCAAAGCACCACATCTACACACTTTCTGAACAGTTCCAGGGACAGTGTCTCCACCACTTCCCTGGGCAATCTGTTTTAATGCTTGACTACCCTTTCAGTGAAGACATTTCTCTCCAAAATCCAATTCTAGTAAGTTCCTTTAGTTGCTAGTCTTGTCTATGGATTTTTCTATTTGCCTATATACAGATGACCATGTTTTAAAATCTGGGTTTGCTTTGGGATGCTTCCATGTGGTCACAACATTTCCAGCTTTATTGCCTCTTCATCAAGAAGGATGAGTGTCGTCAACTTCACATGAAGCTACTAGGAGGTCTAAATCCTCATCTTTCCAGAATGATCAAACTGAAGCAAAAGTAAGAGTTAAGGGTGCTCCCAAAAGCAGAGACCACACATTAGGAAAACCCCTCAGCCACAGGTTATGCCTTTATTCTGAAATGGAGACACACATCTGCCTAGTTTTTCTAGATTACTGACACTCCTGAATAAGATATTCCCTACCAAGATACAATATAAACATGGATCTTCAAAATGGGTTGTGCTCTGTTTACTTCTTCTCCCATTAGTCAGTGCTAGAGATGGTGCAGGGAAGCATTCAGCTCCCAGCACCATGTGAGCAGCAGCTGGGAAACAGCAAAGGAACTCCGTATTTGTCATCTTAATGTGATCATATCAAAGAGTGGTGAGTGATTTCTTCCACCCCTATGCCCAGCGTCATTTCTCAGTGCCCCTGGAATCACAGATGGCAGACCAAAATGTGCAGTCTAGTCATGTAGCCCATCCTATTGCAGCAGTACAGCATTTTCCTTTACAGTCATCTCTTAATGGTACGTGCAGCCAAGTCCACTTTTAAATACGCCTACTTATTCCTCCATGAAAGTGAAAGAAAAATCAGTACTGTTACTTATATGTGGAAATATTCCTGCTATATTTATTTATGACACGCTCTTGTAGTAGACATCAGAGAAAATAAAGAGGAGGAAATGGGTTTTGAAAACATTTGGGACAGTTGTATATGTAGTATTACAATTAATTCTCATAAAACCCATCTGCCACACCAAGGGTTTGTGTTACCAGGAAATCATTTAAAAAGGGTTCTGAGGGAGAAAGAGATTATAATATCCCTTTCCTCTGTTTCTCACACTTCTCATCCCACCTTTTACAAAAATAGAGTTATGTGAGCTTTTCCACTCAGAGAGCTTACCCTGGGTTTTACATGAAGTACTGTGAAGATTAGAGGAAATGTTAGATGCTTCTAACCCAAAATGAGGTTTTTCCATCTGAATGATGCAATAGTTAGTTCTATGCATCCTATAGCTCACTATAAGACACCAAAACATTTGTATTATTCTATAAACCCGAAATATGGAAGTGAAAAGCCTCAGTCAAGTATATGGAGACAGGACAGACTGAATAGAGACCCTTCTTTTAAGCCCTAGAAGACAGCTGAGTTACAAATAGGTTCACATAGGTGTCATGGAAACAGATGAGCAGAAGAATGTACAAAAACAGGATAAATCACAAATATCTATGATAAAGCCTAGCACGCTTCTGCTTTTTGTCTTGCATGTATTGCTTCCTTTTTTACATCTTCACCTATGGTAGACTGCAGGTGTCTGACTGTAATGGAGAGAATCAGACACTCCACCTGGCCCAGACTGGGACCATCGTCTATAGATGCCTAGCCTCATCAGTTCAGCATCAAATAGACCCATTTAATTCACTGAAATTAGACTTCTATCACTAAAATCAGAACATTATTATCAGGCAAATAAATGTCACCCTAAAGTGTTCCATAAGTATCACAAAAAATTTAACTGCAACTGTTTCCACCAAACTCAAAGGTCCTTTTTAAATATTTGTCAAGGATAAACATAATGCAAGGCAGCTCCTCACTGAACCTAATTGCAGTCTTTCTTGTTAGCACTGCTGACATGGAGGTGGGAAAAGCAGGATTCATGCATCTGCTCTTGTCATGAAGAAGATGGGTTAGGAAAAGGAATAATATGTTATAAGGAAGACATGTAATATGTACCACAACTGAAATGTGCTGAAGTGTTAGAAATAAACACTAATGAAGTCATAGTCAGGACTGCAAATTAACTCTTATTTAGGCATTTTAAAAATTATCAGTAAAGGCAGAATTATGGCAATTCTAGTGTATTTAAATAAAGATTATTTATATTTTTAAGCATTTAAGAAACACTCCTTTCAGTATATTACCTAAAAATATGTCTCATATTTCATGATGTTTTTTTTCTAGTTTATCACCTAAAAGTTCCTACAAGACATGTGAAATCAACCTCACTAAAGGCTTATCACTGTAGAAACTTCAATATGAACTGCATGGAAACATTCTTAACTTAGATGATTTTACAAATTAACATTTCTAAACACTTCCCTTAAAACTCAAATTATCCAGAGCTTCTGAAATGCCAATGGCCTTACATCTGCTCCTAAACTGATGCAAAGATTGGAACAATCAGATCTAATTATGGCAGAAAGAAATTATGCAACTAATTAAGCTACTTCGTCAACTCCTGTTCCAACTGAAAACCTGTCTGGAAACATCAATAACACTAACAGTCCTAACTGCAGGTTTCCATCACATGAGCAATGGGAGTAGCTTGGTGCTAAATTTATGAGCAACAACTTTACCTCAAACAGCATAAAGAAGAGAACAAAATCATTGTTCAGCAGAACCATGAGTGCTCAAAAAAAAGGGCAGAGCAAAATCAGGCATCTTGTTAGCAGTTTATATTCCAGGATCAATCACCACCGGCTGGTTTGATGGGTTTTGGTGACCACTTGCAACCGTCCTGGGCCAGGAGGAAGAACTTTACTTCCTGCTATTTTGCAACAATGAGAAGTGAACATCAAGATTAACAAAATAAAGTCTGATTTGACAAAAGATCAGAGAAATTATTAAATACTGATCAAAATGTCAGCAAGAACATGGGTACTTGCCAGCACAACTAATAGGAAAGTTAAGACTTTCGGAAGACCGTGTAGCAGATTTTTTTATTCTGCGTTTGGGGTTTTTGTTGTTTCTTTTACTGCCTCCCCAAATCTGAACAGAACTTTTGTGTACATTTCTTGCATTTCAGATCCTGTAGGGCCATTTTGGGATGCACCATTGCAGACAGTATGTCTGGCAGGAACACATCTGTGACCAGGTGCCCATTAAATCATTTCCTGAGCTGTTTTAGGCCTCTTCTGAGGGCCATTTGGCAGCATGCCAGTTCTGCTCTAAAATCTGCAAAGAACCGCTGGTTAATTGGGCTTTTGCTATTTCACTCTTGTAAGGAACTGTGCTCCTCTTACATTCTTATGGGACTCCTTGAGTGATTTCATTGGCAATTGCAGTAAATTTACCCCCATGTCTATATAATTTTTAAATTAGATGGAGTAACTAATGAGCAGTAAAAATACTACTTTAGCAGTGCAACAATGCATTGTTCCTTCTCACAATCATATTTTGGATTCACTATCCTATCTGATGAACTACCCAACCTCTAAGCACACAAGTCTCACAAATTCAATTATTTCCTCTAATTTTCATCAAGTAAGATCTTGCTATTTTTCTTTTGCTGCACCTAAATCTCATTTTAATGTACACGGGTAGATAAATGACGGGATGATGAATACTCAGTAAGATCTCCTGGAGTAAAAGCAATCAGACATACACTCATAAGCAGATATGCAATCTGAAGAATCAAGACCTGAGAAAGGTGGCACAGCACAACAGGCTTCACCAAGGAGGAGTGAGCCTGTCCACAACCCAGGCTGCCAACCTGGCACTGCCATCCCAGGCCAAAGGAGCAAGAGCAACATTGCTAATTTTGCAAATGGACCTGAGAAACAAACAAATTTTATGAATTAACTCACAGTTTAGAAAATGTATTACTTCAGGACGCAAAGACACAGTTCTTATTTTTGCTTTTGAAAATCTACCCTTAAATCCCATACTACCTGTCAAAAATTTGACATTTGCTTTCAATTAAAGTAATGTATTAGATACACTCACTGGTCAGCAGTCAGTGAGCACCTGAAGAAACACCTGTTGGGCATCTTGGAAAGGAAGATCCTGACTTCTAATTCCAAGGAAGATGTATATCAGAAAACTCGTAGCAATCTGAGCATCCAGCCTCCTACAAGCAAAGTATTTTTATATCTCACCAAAGAGTGACTACAAAAATGTGGTAGATGTGATTGAGACTCTGGAACAGACTCCACTATGACTGTAGAAGGCTGGATGTGGCAAAGGTAGAGAAGTCAATGTCTTCAGCTCCTCTGTGTGACAAGAACCTATCTTGCCAGCCTGACACAGCAGCCACTGAAAATCTGTCACTACAAAGATCAAAAAGTATCTAAAATTATTGATCAATGGGATTCTTGCAACTGGACTTTTTTCATATGTCCAGAACACAAGACAAAATAGACTCTCTTAACAGAAATACTACCAGAGCCCTGCCTAACCTGCCCTGTTCTACTAAGAGTCCCATTGATCTGATTTAAAAATTCCTCCAGTATGAGAACAGGGTTCACCAAGTCCTCACAGAAGAGTTTTTCTCTCCATCAGTGCCTGTCATATGGAAGTAATAGATCTTCCAAAGTCAGTGGCATTCTACAGAGTGTAATACACGGCTTTCCTGACAACTTATCGCATGCAGTCTTGGAGAATGGCAGGTAGAAGAAGGTGGAACCTGCTCTCAGCTGTCTGTTAGTCACAAAGAGCCAGCAATGAAGAGCAGAAGGAGAGGTGTAACCCTGAGGGTTTTCTGTTACACACAACAGCTTGCAAACCTGGCCTCCCTCTGAAATAAGACTTGTGCCTGAAAACGAGTCCACCTCAATCTCCTGATGAGCCCAGTCACACATGCAGGGATGCTCAGCTATTAAATAGCAAATGGATCTTTTTTGGCTTGCTTTAGCTTGTTTGCAAAGCATCTTTATTCAAAACAAAGATAATAGCTCAAAAGATCAGATGCAGAATGATCCAGTAAATGTAAAAAGGAGCTTGTGGTGATTTTGCTACTCCTTAACCTTGAAAGTCACATCACAGAGCAAAAAAGACTGCTAAAAAAAAAAAAGGTGCTGAACATTTCTATTAACTTTGACTTTCTATCTGACTGGCCTCAGGGATTTTCTGTGGCTGTAGAATGACTATAGTATCACAGAGAAAGAAAGCAGTGCTGGCATAACAAGCACAGCTTCCACTTACATGAGTATGGAGGTTCAGAGCTGGATCCTATAATTCCATCTAGTTCTGTCAAGGCTAAGGGAGCTCCAGCCATTTATACTATTTTGACACTGGTCTAAATCAAAATTTAACAACAGGGTGGTAGGAAAAACACGCAACCTAAACAGTTATCTTTACTAGCTTTAGGAAATGGGGGACCACCCTCTTTTTTCCCTAAGGCTTTCCAAGAAGCATGTCAGAAAGACTCAAATACATAGACAAAAAGAATAAATCAGCAATGTCACAACAAATAAGAAAAAGAGAGCTATCAGTAAAACAGATGCTAGGGAAAAAAAGTACACTTTTACATTAGTAAGGGTTGGTTTTGTTCTGGCAAGTGGCAACTGTGACTGAGTTGGTGCTCCCGAAATATGTTTAAAAGAAGAAATCCAAATAATGGGGTATGCCTACAATTCTTGATAGAATCATAGAACATCCTGAGTTGAGACTTACAAGGATCATCAAACTCCACATATATAGACAGATATATACAGCTACATACACACAAAACCAACACATTCTATACACTGTTGTCTACATTTCTTTTCAAATACATTTTGTATTTTCCTATAGTTTCTCATCTAAACTCACTGCAATCAATGGAAAAACTTCCGTTGCTTTGAAGAGACGTTGGAAGAGACTCTTGCAAAACAGAATTGTTACCTATCTTGCTTATGTAGTAATTTTTTTCTTTATAATTATTGTTCAATTAACATATTTTTTTTATTTATTAAATTGATCTTATCAATGCTATTCTGTCCAGGCATGGCAACTGTACTATCCCCCTCTCCTAAACTGAAATGAAAGAAAACTTTTACACCCTTGGGCATTTTTTCCCTCTTGCAGCTATGTCTGTGTTTATCCAAGTTTTTGGTTTTTTGTTTGTTGCTTTTGTTTTGTTGTTATTTTTTTTTAAATTATTATTTTGTTTTGCTCTCTTTTTCATTCTCTGTAAATAAAAAAGTTTCCAAAGGAACTTCCTGGACTCTCAGTTTTGAATAAGAATAATCAGGTTCCCAAAGAACAATCTTGCTTTTTATGTCTATCTGCAGATTCTACACTCTTCAGGGCTGTTCAATAAAAAATATTTCAGATCTTCAGAACAAAAGTTGCTGAGCACCAGCTTCAGTTTTCTCTCAAGTTTCCTTTAACCCACTCCTTATACACAACTACTGCAGCAGCACACCATAGGATATTGTGCAGAGTGCCTCAACATAGAGCACTTAGATCCAAACAAAGAGTTCAGCTCTCTTTGATTACATTAACTTTTTTAATCCAAAAGGTTTTTGGTGAAGCATATGTTCTGCATCATTAAAATCAGATATTCTCACTTTGATCTTTAAGTTCCTTCAGTTGACTGCTTCTCCAAACTACAAACTATTTGAGCTTTTGAAGTTATCTTCTTGCTCCGTACAGAAAACCTGAGCCTTCAGCCAGATTTGATAGGGTTACAAGATAATAACCATATACTATTGCATTTACTTTTTCCCTATTGAAGTTTGCTTTACAAAAAATCTGAAGCTTTGTTAGAAAAATCTTAAATGCAACAACTGTAAAGCACATAGAATTTTCCATGTCAAGTTAGGTACCTATGTTTGCTCAGTAAATCTAGGAACATTTTGTTTCAATGTGCACTATCTTTTACACTCACTATTTATCAAAGTAATATGGTTTGGGTTTTTTTTTTTTTCCTTTTCTTTTCTTTCAAAGTCAACAAGAGCCTGGAGAGAAAAGGATAGGAACCCTGTGCATTTAAAGTAGTGCAAATGGCACACAGTGAATGTCAGCAGCCAGACTGCCACACAAATACAAACTTTCCTCAGCATGGAAAGCCAGAGAACAATTGCAGAAGTTGAAGTGTGACATTACAGCAAGATTCATTAGAGAAGCTGGGCCAGCTGAAAACAGCCGAGAAGGCCATTTGTCACTGGACTACCACAGGCATTAAATGGCTCACAAAAATAGCAGGACTACTGGTCCCATGACGCATCTCAGTGATCCTGGAAGGAAATACCTAGGCCAGCCAGAACACCCAGCCTGGAGATGTGGCACATGAGGCATCCAAGCTCCCAATCCCATTGACTGGATGTTGAAGGCTTTGTCTGGAACTATTTGGTTCTCAAATTTTACAAATAGTAAGAGAAGAAAACATTTAATCAGATGCAAAAAAAACTCTAGCTAAAATGAAAGTAAAGGGTAAATTCAAGATGGAGTTACTAACACTGATTGAAAAAGACAATATTTGTGATTCCATGAAGGAGGAGGGTCACCCAGGCAGTTTCTTAAAACATTTTAACATTACACTAAAGGTGGTGGACGTGTGATTGAATGTGAATGTTCATTTAATACAATCCACATATAGTGAGCAAGCATCAATTCATAAAATGGAATAAAAGCCTCAATGTTTTTGATGAAATAAAGTAATTCTGCACTAAAGTATACCAAAAAGCAACTTATAAATGTGACATTTGTCAAGAAACTATCATCAAATAAAATGCATTCCCTAGTATGTCCTGTCTTTGTCTATAAGAGTAACTATGTTTCTCTGTGTCTGTAAATAAAAAAAACTACACATTCTATTTTAATTTGGGAAGTTATTTTCATTTCAAGCATTCTCTGCATGGGGCAAATGACTTCTGAAGATGAAAACATTTCCCACACATGCTTCACATCATGTAACAAGAGAAAGATCACTCCCAAATTCAATCTCTCATTCATGTCTTCCCATCCCCCTTTTTCTCTCTGTTCCTTTTTCTCTTAAAGAAAAATAAGAAAGCAAGAAAGTGAGAGAGAACGAAGTATTTGGCAAATCAATAACAGAAATATTTCAGAAAATGTACAAGCCATACAATCCTAAAATTAATTCAGACTGAATTTACATGAGAAGAGACATCTTGTGAAGAAAAGTCATCTTTACATGCCATCTTTTTCCAATTACTTCCCAGTAACAATTTAATGAGAGCTGTAAAATACAGTGCATATCCACCACTGCATGACTGCAATACTCTACACTTCTGAAACTCAGGTACCTGAATTTACCAGTTTTCTATAATGCCAGCTCATCCAAATATTTTTATTTATTGTATATGTATTCACATACAGTTATTTAGCATAACTCTGTTCAAATGAGTAGTTCATCTGATATTTATATCTGTGATTCTAAAGCTATATATGATGATCCTTATCTGGCAGATGTTTAATAACTGAAACCCATTAAACTGATGATATTCTAAACTTAAAAAAATCAGTAGAGTTTAATGGCAGAAGCATTTAGTATGATAAAAGAAAATTATGTAAGCTTAATATCAATTTTTCTTGCCTAATTATATTTCCGTTATATACTTCCTAGATTAAGCTAAATCTATACTATCCAATAAACATAATTATAAGAAATATTCGTATAATAGACTAAAGAAAGTAACAATTAAATGTCCATTATTTAGTTACTCTGCGTAGCTCATCATTCTCAGAGAAGGAAATATTGGATTAATTCATTTACTTTCAACCAAGCACTTACAAGCAGTCTTCTAGAGATAGCTTAGATTTTCTTTGTTTTGTTTGCTATCTACTTCCATAAAAATAAAAAAAAATCTTACCTAAAATTCCTATCTTGTTGTGGAACATTGTTGTTGACCACATTAGAATAATTTCATAAGCAGTATATAAAGGGACATTAAATTATTTAAAATATTATAAACATGTTACTTCTTGTACCTCATAGAAATTTATAAAAATGATGCAATAGTCACTACAATATCAAAACTTACATGAACTTCATTTACATTAATTTTACTACATTTCTGCTCCTTTTCCTAGTAATACAGACAATAACTGTTTTCTGCAATTTCAAAACCAAACCCCTGTGAAGGATATTTCTTGTCTGTATGCATTGCAATGTTGCTGCCCTCACCAAGAAAATATATATACATACATACATACATACATATATATATATATGTGTGTGTGTGTGTGTGTGTGTGTGTGTGTGTGTGTGTATACACATACACACACTTTATCCTGGTAGTGCCTTCTCTTGTCTGTATTAATTTTTAAACAG
The DNA here is from genome assembly GCA_013396955.1 of Regulus satrapa. Classification (NCBI taxonomy): domain Eukaryota; kingdom Metazoa; phylum Chordata; class Aves; order Passeriformes; family Regulidae; genus Regulus; species Regulus satrapa. The sequence continues at coordinate 180,893 of VWZN01001876.1, forward strand.
TAGGGAAAGATTATATTCAACTAGGCAATAGCAATGCAACCTTGAAAATACAGGAGAAATTGCTTAGATGGTATCTGCACACAGAAAAAGAGGAAACAGAAGAGGAATCTGGGAAGAGCCTGTTTGAGGGGCGGCCTTCCTACAGGTCAGAAGAATAAATTCATGCTTGTCTTTGTAGAGCTTCCAGCTCAACAACATGCCACTATTTTACACTTTGGAGCAGGAGGAACTTTTATGCCATTAGAAAGTTTCTGTAGTTCTGGGGAACAAATGCTAAAAAATCAAAAGAAAGCCAGAACCTGAGCCTGAGCCGGTGGCTATTGAAAACCAGTGGAAGGGAATTCCATTGCCCTCAGTGGTCTCCTACGTGAACACAGCTACTTATGAGCTGCACACCTTAGCTGATCACTTGTTCTCAGCTTATTCTTAATCCTATTTTACAAAGCTAACAGTGATCTTCTAATGACAATCTAATTGCTTGATGCCATGTTTACTAGTGGGAATGAACCACAAGCCATGCCACTGTAAACTGAGGGGAGTATTCCAGTGACTGGGAGGTTAAAAACTCCCAATCTGTAGAGATGGAAAACTTGTTTAACTCTCTGGTACAAATTATTTCCAGGTGCTGATAATTATCACTCATGGAGCTTGATTTTCCGATTTCCACATCTAAATATATACTTGACAAGTTAAACTTTTCATCATGTGCAGCAGTTTCCTAAAGGCTGAGAAGGACAGGCTGCTGATGGTTGAAACCCCTTTCACTTAAAATAGCAACACTCAATTATGAGTCTTGTTGTTTATTCCTTTTAAAATTATTTCATATATATCTCTTTCCCAAAGGAAATAATATTGTGTACTATTAAACAGGTAAGTATTATTGCATCTGCTCATGAACAAGAATTTTGAATAGCCAAATAATTACTTAGGAAGGCCTAGAAACATCACAGAAAAAAAAAAAAAAAATCACATCTGTCAAAGCTAATGTTTTCCATTATGTAGACGTCTTGAAGTTACCTTACTGTATATACAGAATTATTCACATACAGAATTCACAGGAGTGTGCATGTGTTAACAGAGACATGACATATAGAAAGGCAACAGATTGAAGCACTAGGTGTTTAAATTTATGTTCAAAATACACATGCAACCCCTCATGTTAAGATATTTTTGTCACTAGCCAGACAAAAAAATATTCAAAGAAGATAAAAATGAGGTTTAGAAGCAAAAATTCAACAGAATTCAAAGAATTTAAGAATTTATAGAAGAAGCACCCTATACCCACACTAGTGTTTCTTAAGTTGTTGCCAGTTTTAACCTTCTGTGCAGCTTTCTGTCATCTTTCAGGAGTCTGCTTTTTGCCAATCTGGCCTAAGTGAAACTGACCAGTCAATCAGAGTTTTGAAGCAACTCTGACAAAAGTTTACCAAAGGTGACCCAGGAGAATCTATTAAAGTGAACTTTTAGCAAAAGCTATAAATGCAAGTGTTTTCCATGCAGTATTAGAATTATACATAAAATTGCCATAAAGATCTGTACTAGCCATTCTTATACTGGCTGCAAAATTACAACTCCTGAAACCCTAGAAAAGACCAACCTCATGATCTGCAGTGGCAGGATCATTCTAAAGGACATGCCTGAAATCAGGAAGATGTCTTTTTCCATTAAAGACTGCATTACAGGGGGGCGAAGGTGCTGCTTGTTTCCCCAACAGCAAACACCTGCAAGATTCCAGGCTCTCAATACCTGCAACATTATTAATGATTAAATTAATAGTGGCAAGGCTTGAAATTGAGTCCACTTGATCTTAGGGTCTCACAGATTAAAGTATTAGTCCACTGAACCATGTTACTAGACTTCACCTTAATCTATTAGATACTTCCTTGTCTTTGTTCAATAAGAATGGTAGAAAAAAACCAAAAGAGTAGAAATCTTGGAAGAGTGACAAGCAAATATGCAGAAATTTCAGCAGCCAGCCTAGTCAAAGGATATTTAACAGACTGTCTGCAAATTAAACTATATTGGGCTGTTCTAGGCCGAATCTTTAGCTTTTATAAATTAACAGGCCTCCAAGGCTCTGCAATTTTCATTTGCAAGGATATGAAAATATATTTTTTTATTACTTTGATGCTTTCATGCTAGAATGAAAACTCTGGGAAAACTGCAAGGAAAACATTCAATTGCTAGCTGGATAAAGTGTTGCACAGGCAAATTAAATGACTCAGAATCACACAACTGTTTGAAGACAGAAAAAGCCATAAAATTCATCACTCTGTTCTTCTGTTCTCATCATTAGTCTTATGGACCAGCGTACCTGAAGATGAAATACCATTAGTTAAACAATTCAGGTACTCAGTATGCATGCATTCCATGATTGTATTTTGGCTTGCATTTACCCCACCTAATTCCAGGGAATCATTGATGCACCCTTTCCAGGTACTTTGGTCACAGAGAAAAGAGAAGCAATTTCAGAGCTCGATTCAGACACCAGGTGAACACCCTTCCTAAAAGCACCACCCATCACCCTTCTTTCTCTCACAGCAAGAAAAACCCAGACCAGCTGCACTGGTTAGATGCACGTTACTGAAGGAGCAGTTAAAACCTATGTCTTTTGCTCTATTAAGTGTCAGAAGTGAACACATTATGCAGAATGACAAAAAACCCTGCATCTTTACTTATATGTAAAACTGTGGTTTGAGTTTCTTAGTCCACCAGTTCCAAAACCAGAAGCCTCTGTGAATACATAAACAAAGTCAGACACCATGGGGGTTGAACAGCTTGCAAAGTGCAAGACAAACAAAAAGAAATCAGAGATACCATTAGAAGCACACATAACAAAAGAAATTCAAGCCAGAAATATCCAGAAGCTTATTTCCTTCATGTTTCACAGAGCATATTGCAAAACTGCAGTGAGTTGGCATAAATTTGTTAACTTGAGCTATGGTAGGAAATGTCTGATAGTAGGAGATCACCCTTAAGAGGGTAGACGCAAAACGAACTAACACGAAAGGCAGGTGATGAGTGGCAGCAGAAAAGGCTGCTGCCAGTAACTGATTCTTTTCTTTTCTTTTCTTTTCTTTTCTTTTCTTTTCTTTTCTTTTCTTTTCTTTTCTTTTCTTTTCTTTTCTTTTCTTTTCTTTTCTTTTNCTTCCTCTTTTTCTCGCTCTGTCTTGCTCTCATTCTTTCTTTCACCACACCATCATGTACCCTCCAAGTCCCTCCTTAAACCGCATCCTGAGCACCATTCCTTGTTTGTCTGACCTTTGACTCAGCACAATGAGCCCCAGGGAGGAACACCTCCAGCACTTGGCCTGGGGCTGCAGGGAGCAAAGATACTGCAGTAACTCCCCATTTCTTTCCCACTGGATAAAACTTTAAATCTTAAATTGCAAAGGAATTAAACAATGCCTTGTAGTACATGACATCACTGCATTTAATCATCTCCAACATTCTTACACGTTCACTTAAGACTTAAAGAGGGAGAATTAATTTCACTTCCGATAATAGGTTCCTAAAGATTTACTTGTATACATTTAGGTTTTTTAAAGGACCACATTCCAGCACCATTTCTAAAGATATTCTTAACACAATTTAGCAAAAGCTCTGTAATCCAATACTTATGACATGAGCTGTCAGGCATAAAGTATGCCAGAATCTCTTAAGTCCACACACAGCAGGACGCAAACCTAGTAGCAACTGTACTGAATTACAACCAATAGGAGAAGTCACAGGTCACGGAAGCCACACAGAGTCCTGCTACAGCCAACAATGAACCTTAATGTACTTTCCATGTCCAGAACCATCCGCTATAGAACTTCTGTAAAACAGATTAATGATAATAGCAGCAGAAACTAGGAAAAAAGTGCAAGAAATGGAAGCCTGGCCAATATTCCATTTGTGATTTGTCACACTATCACACAATAAGACTTCAGAATGAATGTGTTGCTGATTTACAATTCAAATAAGCTTCCTTGAATTTTTAAAAGAATGGACTGTACACATTCACTCAGTATGACAAAAAAATGTCCTGTCAGGTTAATTTTAAATGCACTTTTTATTTGTTACTGGTAACTAATCCCTATAATAATTTCTGATTTTTAAAAGAGGTATAGATTATTAAATAAAATGCGTTTTCTTGACCCCAACTGGAATGGGGGGTTTTCTGTAAACCTGGCAGTACTCCCTAATTTTCAATATTTGTATTTCACCCTAGCTTGTTAAAGAGCATTTTTTTTTTCCACCACATATAACCAGCAAAAGGAGCACATTTGTTAAGAGATTTGCATAGGGTCTATTAAGGCAATAACAACATTTTCCATTTGCTTCAGAGGTCTATTGATCAGGAAAGAATTAGGAAAAAAATAAAATGTTCCTTTTTGTAAAACCCTGTTTATCTATAGATTATAAAATTCCTCCTGGCAATGAAATTCAGCAGATGGACTATCAGGGGGATGCATTTGGCCTACTGCACACTAGACACTCTTTCTGTCAGAAGGTGCAGGGCTTTGATGATGCAGAATATAAAGCCCATGCTGTTTCTATGTTCTGTTAAAAGGAAAGCCATTAAGATGATAGTTAAGTGGTCAAGGCTTAAAATTAGACTTGCCACAAAAGCCAGTGGTAAAAAATGGTATTTAAACAATTTCTTCATAAAATGAAAGCTACTCTGAGTTTCTGAAAAATAAAGCAAAAGACCACAGAGCAAAAAAATCCTTCCAATACCTGAACATCCATCTAGTTTTAACCATGAGAAGTCAGTGGCTTCAGCGTCACAAAAGACACTAAGAGAGCAAGTGGGCAGTTCCACTACAAGTTAAATAAGCGTAAGGGTCACTTATAGCATCTGCTAGGAAAAGCAGAAGCAGATTGTATCTTTTGTAGACTTCATGTACAGGAGTAAAGTACTTTCTCTGAGGGTTCACTCCAAAAGGTCACTGCTTACCTGGCAACATTTCACTTATTTGTGCGTGATACCCTAAGTCACGCATGCTATTTAAGAGAAAAATGTTAATTTTGCAGTGTCTTTAAGCAAGGCTACTTACAAAGGGGCATAGGAAGGCATTAAAACCAAAATAATCAACTGGACCACAGTAAGTGGTAGTAAGATGAACAACATGTAATAATTCATGAGTCTATTTAAACTCAGTTGTTTTACTCCAAATCAAATTTCCCATTACTTTGATACTTCTTTGGAAATAGCTTTCCTTTATTTTAACTCTTCAATTGAACATTGATTTAGAGCTTATGCACATCTTATAGTAGGAAAAACCTCCAAGTCTGTCTTATGCAATCCCTGAGTAGAAACAGAGGAGATTTATACACAGGGAAAAGTTTTATTGAATCAAAATGTAGAATATTCTGTATATTTTCCAAGACAGGATTAGTAACTAGGAACTCTGAAGTATTACTGCTAGTCCTGATACAGATTATATTCTGTATACATTGGCAGGTCCCTTAACCTTTCTATCTCTGATTGTAAAATGAGGATATTACTTATCAGCCCCACAGCAATGTTGAGAGGATTAGTTAAAGCTAGAAAAAGGACATATAGTGTTTTACTAAGTAAAATCCATCAAAAAACACATGTAGATTAAATGGCACCATGTAATTTGACCCAGAATTTAATTCAGTTATAGCCTATGATAGTCAAAGTCTTTTGGATAAACAAAAGTAAACTTACATTTCAACCAAAACTGGAACTAAACCTAAAATGGATTTTCAGTCAAGGTTCAAAAAAAAGTTATATTCAAGGGTTGTTCCTATTACCTGTGTCTTTCTCTCTAATTTCTAGTTCTAGCCTGTGGTCAGCGGCAGCTCTGATACCTTTCCTTGTAAGAAAACTTGTTCTTGCAGTTATTTCTGGCACATCCTGCAGGTTTAAGGTGGGTAACTTAGCTTAGCATCCCAACATTGGGGTATTTCTGCAAACTGAGGCAAAGCTTATGGCCTTTGCCAATTCCTTATTGTAATGCTTTTATGCTCTCCAGCACAAAAGAAAATTGTCTTCATTTTATTTGAAAATGTTAAAAGCAAAGTGAGTACAAGAAAAGGAGAACTGCAACTCCCTGAGGTGACATTCAAGTGGAGACTGAAAGAGGGTGGAGCTCTTAATCCTAAAATTAGGCTTGTAATACCTTCAGTACATACCACCTGGAAATGTACAGTTTTTCAAATATACTAATGTAGCAGATGAAGAGCACAGTTATTATTTCAGGGATACAGAGTTTAGCACTATTCAGTGAAACATGAAGGTCAGCTTATTTACTGGTCCAAATGCTGTTTTCTGCAATGCTTTTACTCAAAATTTTCCTCTGGACAGTGAGATGGTCAAGGAAAAACTGGCACTCAGGCTTGTACATGACAGCAGCTTTGCTACCTGATCTGAAAATCACTCCTTTAATAGAGCCAAGTCAGAATCAAGGTGAGATTTGTGCTGCTTCTGTAACTAGGGATAGTTCTGATTCGTCAAGACCTCTAATTTCATGCTGTCACTGAAGGGAAAAACACATTCTCTGTCAGGTTTTAGAAACACCATCTCTAAATTAAATTTTTTTAATTTTAGATGTTTCTTACAAACAGAAATCTTAGAAACAAACTAGATTAGATATGCAGCCCATTTCATCAACACAGTCTACAGCTGGAATTTTTGATCTTTTGCATATAAGGAAACTTCCTCAACTTGTGGAGCTAAAATGTCATCCAACACTACTCAGTAAAACAGTGGTGATTTTTTTTTTCTTTTACATTGTTTTCTATCATAACTGATACATCAGTATGAAAATTGAAACCATTACCTTTTTTTTCAGTTATGGACTCAATTCCTCCAGCAACTTACCAGAAATTTGGTTCTCATACAAATTGATAGGACCTCAGTGATGAAGAGGTCATGCAGTTCATTCACAGAAGAGGACTAACTGTGCTATTCACAGTTCCCAGTTGGGCAATTTAAAGAACACACTTTCATGAGCTGTGATTCTCAAATGATGACATATTAAAAGGCAGCCAAGTCCAGTGAAAGGTGTAGTTATTGACCGAAAGACTAATTTGATTACTCAGTGCAAAAACCAGACAAATGCAAAAAGCCTCAAAATCCACAAAGAAGGAGAAGAAAACTCATGTTGGTATATGTTCCAAACAAGTCTCCAAAATAAATCTACTGCAATGTGCAGTATAAACATGAGACCTGTATTAATTTACTTTCAAGTTATCTTTACTTTAAATATGATTTTTTATATTTAATGTATTTGGTCACTCACTTTGCTGATACATTCTTCTTTCTTCCTCTCTTGGCAGATCCCAGTTGGGCCCTCCAGGATGTAGTCTGAATGTGTCATAACTATTCAGTTCCTTCCTGCTAATGCATTTTACTCTCCTTTCTGACTCCACAGTTTTCACCTATTTGCCTTATTCTTGTTCCACCATTTCCCCTATCCTTCCTCAGTACACTTCTCTTCTGTTTCCTTTCTTATCAACTGTATCTATTTACATGCTGGGTTTGAAATTTTCCCGTGGGCTGAATGAACTGTTTGCTGTGCTGCTCTGATTATGAAGTACAACAGACAACAATACTAATAAAGCTAAGATAGGGTAATTCAAGTATGTTGAAGAAAAACTAACAACAACAGAACACAATGGAATAATCATTCCCTTAACTCAGTGATTTCCCCGCAGCAGAAAAAAGCTTTCTGGATTACATACAGAATAACCTTGGCACAGCTTCATATAAGTGCTGGGGCCTACTAAGGAAATGTTTGATATTATGCCAGCAATGGGCAATAAAACTGAAGTAAATCAGATACTAAATGGGCAGGACACAGCTTTCTTTTAGGGCTCTACAGCACCTAAAGCATGCTCATCATAGCTAGTTTGATTTTTTTTTAAGATTTCTAAAAAGTGTTAACTGTACTCAGTGTCAGAACTCTTTTCCATTAAGATATAGTTTGCCTATTTCTGATCTAAAATCACCCTCTAAAAATCCAAAGTAACAGGTCCTTATTTACCAGTGACATAATAGAATGAATTAATTTTTGCTCTTACCTTACAACTAATTTTATGCAAACCCAAGACAATGCATCTTTTGTTTATAATCTTGGACATCAATTATGGTTCCAATTAGACTCTTGTTTATAGACATATGGACTTCTGAGGTTTATTTCCTACAATTATAATGTGTACTGCATGCATAGTAACCTGAACTCCAAGGGCCAGATTCAGCTCTGTTTCAGGTGAGTGTAAATCTAATTTGTTCTGATTCTGACATCCACACTACCAGAGCAAAGAACAAAGTAGGCTTAAGTCCATGAAGTTAAACCCTTGAAAATATCAGATCATTTAGGTCAGATTTCTGTATAAAGTGAGGGATTACATTTCATATAATGATCCCTGTAGTGAGTCCAATACCTTGTATTTTTCAGAATTCTTGAGAAAGGCATTCAGTCTTCATCTCAAGTATCAAAAAATGGACACCCACCTTCCCATTCTAACAGTACTTTTTTCAATTGCCACCAGTCATCACTACTGAAATGTATCCCATACTTCTCATTTGAATGCATTTAATTTTGACTTTCAACACTACTGGTTTTTTGCTTTATTTTCAGAACAAGCACGGGAGAGTGGTGGCTATTAGTAGTCAGTAATTTTTCTCTGTGAAGATATTTAATGCCATTAATCAATTAAACTCTCAAGTTCCTTGTTGTTAAGGAAAGCAGATAATTTTCTAAATGTCTGTTCCTCTCTGTAAGACACTTGCTTCATTGAATAATTATGCATCTCTTTCCTGCTTGTCCCTTCATTTTTATTTATTTTTAAAGTTTATTTATTAGAAATGTTAGTAATTCTCTAGCTAACAAAACATGATGCAATGGAGAAGAGCCAGGTCTGGATTTGGATTTCAAGCTATTTGTGATCAAACATATGAAGACATATTGTAGAGACAGCTAATTGCATTTCCATTTATATCCATTACAGTAATTTTGTCCTCTAAAAGGGCTGCAGAGAAAGCTGGATTATTTTTACATGTTAAGTAAGACAAGTGGAAGCCATTTTTAGAGAAAAGCTGAGGCAACAGAGCACAAATAACAATACACCTTTGTGTTTCCAAGGTGTTCCTGAATATTTTATTCCCTATAGACTTCATGGAGTTGAGCCCACAGATGAAGCAGAGCATGGTCCTAAGCTATCAGAGGATGCCAGCAAGATAAATGCCATTTCCCCTTTCCCTTGGTCATGCTGGGCATGGCCTATTATCTTTAAATGCACTGAGCAGTAAAGAAAAGAACATGGATACTATCTCTACACAGGCTTGTCACAGTCTCCAGGTCAAAGACTGTGAGACCCTGCTGGTAAACAAAGCAACTTCAGAAACTAGTGCTGCTACTCTATGGACAAGACAGACAAGGAAAATATTTAGAAGTGGTTGTTCATAAATTATCATCATACCCACCCCAAATAAAAAGAATATTTTTCAGGCAAGTAAACTTTGCCTTAGGAAAACATGTTCATGACATTTTTTCAGGTTTAAGGCAAATTAAGGTCAGTGAGACCTTTAAGACCTTCCATTGTGATTTTTTTGTGCACTGGGAATGCAATAGGATACAACAGGCCAATGAATGAAAAACTCATTCAGCTTCAAGTCAGATTCACTCATCCCATCCTGAATAAATTACCTCTTACTTATGCTCATCTAGTTGAAATGCATCTCATATCACACTTTTTTCTCTCTTGTATTTCCCTTTTTTAGGTCTTTGCTTCCATTCAGTGTAAGTGGTCTAGTTCACCAGCTGCTTTAAATCAATTTAATTCAATTAACTTCAATAGGGTTGAATCAGGCTCCACCTCCCAGCCCATCACTGCTGGCAATGCCCTCTTCTCCCTGTCACTGAGTCCTTTGCTGGGAAGTAAACTGGTAGGACTCTGTGTCTTGACACCAGTATTGAGGTACCGCTCAGCTGCCTTTAGCTCTTCTGCCATAATATCTCGGTTTTCTAAATTTCAGACCTTTCTCTTCATTTATGTAATTTAAAACTCATTCAGATACATACCAATGTCTTTTGCTTTGTAAGAACAATGTGACGCACTCCCCATCTTATCTACTCAAAACACATGTGCCAAAGAATACTGTCTCATTCATCATTCTGGCCAACTCAAGTTTCCTTCTCCCAGTACTTCCCACCTACTCCTCCTCTAATATATAAACCTGAAAATGTTTTTCTGAGAAGGAAAATCCTTTTCCTCTCAAAGATGAGAATTGAACACCTTTGTGCTGATCACATATTTTTTTTTTATGTTGCGAAGTCTTAAATCAGAATGAAATCTCTTCTGAGAAAGTAGATAGCCCAATGATGTATTGCACTGTAACAAGTTGCTAACTTGAACTGCATCTGCTGGAAGCCACTGTAATTCTGGCTGCCCTTAGACAGAAACAGATACAGATGACCGCTTGTATTTTGTTGTTTCTGTGGGGATTAATCCACCTGTGACAATACAGAAAGGAGACTGTCCCCAGCCTACACTGAGTCACTTCACTAGGTGAAAAGGCAGGATGCTTGGACTTCCTCTGTTCCACAGGGAGTTACAATCCCTCTTTGGGTTCACTTTCTTACTGTTTCTGCCCTACACTGGACCTTTCCAAACTGAGGAAGAATGACATTTTTGAAAGTTCATAATCTGAAAATACCAATGCACAGCAATTAAAACTTCCCATGAAAAGTTAGCATTGGAGGGTTATGTTCTTTGTGGGCAGCAGGCAGCTTCCACACTAGAGAGGCAGAAGAGCTCCTTCTGCATCTTTCTATGGCAGCAGGTATCCTCAGCCACAACTGATGGGCTGTCCGAATCCTTGTTCTTCCCCCACCTTGTGACTTCCACAGTCCAGGTGAATATCCTAAATTTATCCAGAGTTATTTTTCACAATATATAACTAAGGTTAAATATTTAGGGCTTATTCCAGAATATAGAAAGAAAAAAAAAAGTGAATCCTCAATTTTTTTAATGTAGTATTTAGTTTTAAACATCTATGGCTTTGCTGTGATTTTAAAAGTCCTCTGAAGAGATATGGTGCCATCTGAGTGAGAAAGTAAGAATGGGAAGAACCCTTTTATGTTTTTTTCTTCACAGAGCTTTAGGAAGAATTCATGGTGTCTTTTTTTTCAATTTTCTATAACAGATTTTTGTGTTGTTTGCAGGATTTGGAAAAGCTGCTGCTAGATGTCTACATCACAGAAAAAGTGCTAGTGACCTGTGTCAGATGCAGGATACCTGTTCCATCCCCCTCGGTTGCATTTCCCAGGTTTCATAAATATTCCCTGCACTTTACAACAGTGCACTGCTAGCTCTGTACCTACCCATGGCAAATTTAATCACAAGAATTTTACAGCATTTGAGTTTAAATATTACTTACAAGTTTTTCATTATCATATGCCTCAGTAGGGCAATTTGAAATACAGTAATTAAGGAATGTCTTTATTCTTACATGGGCACTCTGGCTTACATACTTAATGCAGAATATAGTTCTGCAAGAAAATGATCATGAAGTCTTTGGAAATAAAGACTTTTTTTTTTTGTATTGACACAAGACTGTTTTTTTTTCTTGTGTTGACAATGGGTGCAGCTCACTCCACTCAGTTGCCAAGTCAGCAACCCAGAAATACTGATTTCTTTCAAAAGACAGATTATATTATTATCAACAAAATGCTCAGTCTGAAAGAAAGTGGTCCATAAGTCACAGGCCTCTTTCTAGTCGGGGAATCTGGATCTGAAATAAGCATTGAAATTTATTTTTAGGAGTCTTAAGCAATCGTTGAAAGCTGATTACTTGATTGTTCATGTTCATTTTTCTTAGGCATCACAACTTCTTTGGTTTTGATGAAAATCTCACTGTTAAGTTACTAACAAGTGGCATTGGACTACAAAAGGGCTCTATTAAAACAAATCATGCTGACTACACGATTAAAAAAAAAAATTGATTTAATAGTACTCCAATTAAAAACAGTGAGGGATGACGAGGAACACACAAAAAGGCAGAATATAAGTTTTGCTCCTTCCAGCAGACCTATTCCCAAAGGTAAGAAAACTGTATTGTCCACACAGCCTTAAGCCAAAATGATCTCAGAAAACATCAAGCCTGCAGGAGCAGAGTTCTCCAAACTTCAATTGGTCTCACACAAAGACTGGAAGCTTTTTGATAAAAGTATCTGGGTTTTTCACTGGTTTTATGTCATCCCCCAATGTCTGTGATCTTTAACAGCTCTCCATGAGAGAGGAGGCTGTTACCACTGTTTTTCTGAGGCTATGCTGTGAGCCACTGTAAAAGAGATCTGGGGGTCCACATTAATACTTTGAATGACTGAAGGTTATCACACAGGTATTGCTTGACTCTCTAGGAGTCCATTCTCTGTCATCTGACCCTACTGAAATGTCACAGAATGAAGACTTTAGAGATGGCTGTAGTGAAAAGGATAATTCTAGAGCAGGGAAGCATCGTCTTAATCCAGGGGGAAAATACAAGAGTTCACCCAGAAGACAGGTTTCTAGCTGAACTGTTGAATTTATCAGAATAACATATGTTAAAATGTGTGATTAAAACCATTTAAAGATAACCTGAAAGAACAAAACCAAAGTATTCATCAAGAAACTTGCCACATCCTCAATTTTCCGTTACATATTGTACTTTCATAACCAGTTTCACAGGGTTTGTCATAGTTAAATTGGTTTTGTCTACATTTATTTCTAAGTTTCTAAATGGTGTGGGTTTATTTTATTACTGTGAGTGTCAGAGAAAACTAGAGTTCCTCATGTTATTCACAATATGGAAGAATCTACAGGACTATCTCAATATAAGCCCCCAGAAACTCCTAATTCCATATAAATTTGAGGTTAATAATTCCAGGGAAAACACAGCATTACTATGCAAATACTGTTTCCCTGCTCTGATAAGCACTATCCATTCAAGCTGCCTCATTCAGAACACTTCCAGTCTGATTTTTCACTGAAATTAAAGTTTTACAGTCACTAGCATAAGTGGTGGGAATGAAATAAAAGGCAAAAAAACCCAACCCAAACCAAACAAACAAACAAAAACCCCAAACAAAACAAAACAAACAAACAAAAAAACAAACAAAAACCCCCCCCCCACTCCCCTCAAACCAGTCATTTTTTTAAAGGGCAAGTGTGAAAAATGTATGCTAATAAGCGCATTTATCATCAGAAAGCACAATAATTCCTTGAAGTTATCCAAGCAGACCCTTGAGAGTTCAAAGAAATTGAGAGATTACTAATATTATGATGTTTCCAGCTAAAATTATTGAAATGATTACTCAAGGATTGAGGAGAAAACCATTTGAATAGATATTGATGTACAACTCATTCTATAAATATTAAAAATAAAATTCTGTAAAGACAGAGGATAATGCAAACATCTTAAGGGGCAGACATCAAATAGAGTTTTGTGGCTTGATTCAAAGAGCATGTACATTCACCTCTTAATTTATTTACTTTTGGTTAGAGCTGTACCACTAACTCATCAGATAAACAAGCTGGTTGGTTGACTACATCCCACCAGGCAGTGTCAGCTTTTAGCAGGTGTGCCTGAAGGACTCTTCCTTTCTGCTCTTTGAATCATTCTGTAGACACTAATGAGCATCCCTCTTCAGCTTTAATTATTGGTCCCTGACAAGTCAACATAATAGGAATCAGCTTAACCAAGCATACTCCCCAGTGACATGTTCAATTACTCAGGTTGTACTTCTCTGCAAGAGGTCTGAGGGGTTGCTAATTTAACATTGTCAAAAAAATAAACAGAGGTATTGCTTACAGTTTATCTTTTGACCCTTATGTCACCAAATCTAGCAAGATACTCCCTCCTGGAATGGATCAGAAGATTAAACACTTCAAAATTACTATTCTGGTTTTACTTTTTAAATAAAATTAATTACTATCTGTAAAGTGATTTATGTCAAGCTATGTTTTATGAGGAGAGATACTGACATTCTGACAAGTGTTTTTGATGTACGATTATATTTATAAAGCTGTTTNAAAAGTAATTAGAAATTATATTCCATTTTTAGAGGGTACATTATTATTTAATCTGACCTCAACAGGTAACAAAGGACCTAGAACCTTTTCCAATAGTGTTAGCCTCAAGTGTTGCATTTCTGGACCTGGACAGGTTTATTGTCATCCAATTGGGTAGCAGAACAGTATTCTCCAGCAAAAAAACTATATTGTCAAATACAAAAATATAATAATATTAGTCTTTTCAAATTACTTTAGTGACATTCTGAACATATCCTAAACATTTACAGCTAGAAATATAAGCAAGTTTTTAGATATGTTTGAGTATTTAAGTTGAGAAGCCTGAAAATTTAGTATTGCTTTACAGAATACTTCCAAAGAATACAAATACTTTGCAATAGTCAGTATAATCTTGTATTGGTTCCTTTATGAACACATTTCACAAAAAATAAAATCTGAATGCAGTTCTGAAACATTAATGCAAGAAGTCTCACATTTCCTCAGTACATCAATGACCATCTTGACTGACCTACTGTACTATTTACCAAACATATACTAAAGCTTAATGCACATGAAAATTAACACTCGTTTTCTAGTAAATATTTATGTAAGCACTTTAGACCACAACTAAAAAATTCAGTAGAAACATGGACAAAGGACTTGCAAAATGGAAACTTCATGTACAAACCTTGGTTTGGGTGGAAGCAAGACACACCTTGTATCTCTTACTATTTCACAACTACACATTTACACATTCAATCTCTTCCAACCTTTTGATCTTCTTCCATGTTTGTTCCACTGTTCTTAAGCAGCAAAATCACATTTGAGTATGGCTTCATTTTTATGTTTAGCAACATCCTTCTTAATAGATCCAACATTTAGTTCTGCTTATGATTGGTGTTAACTACTTTCCTTAGCAGGGTTATTAACTGTAATAGCTGTTTTTTGGGTTTTGTTTTGTTTTGCTTGGGTTTTGGTTTTTTGGGTTTTTTTTTTTAGACTGTGGAGGTGTATCAGTAGAGAAAGACAGATGTCAGGCTCAGGGCTCAGTTCCTGGAGCTCATCGTAAGTTCCAGGCAATAGAGTTGTTCTGGGCAAATGATGAATATACACTATGACAAACATACACAACAGCACAGTATAAATACATATAATCAGATCTCATTTCTAGAATTTCTTCACAGATAAAACTAAAAAAATAGAACAGAAAATTATAGCCTTTAGAAATAAAAACTTTACTGCAAGTAATAATTCGTAGTAAGCCCAAAGGGCCCTTGGTAAACAGTAGAGATAAAAGCTTCTGCAGGATCCATAACATGCCCAACAAAGCCATAGCACAGTTATATCAGTGTCTAACAACAGACTGTGAGAGTTCTGCAAACAAACACCATATGGAAGAACAGAAATCTGTTATTTAACCTAAAGCTCTCTAATTGCCTGGGGTTTAGATGAAAAGATCTTCCCAGCATCACAGAAATTATTCTTCTGTTCTTGAGCTTCAGAAATCTAACCCTAGGCTCCCTTCATTGCCAGTGGGATGAGGCATTTCAAAACCTAAATATTCTGACATCTCCTGGAACCAAGTTCTCTCTTGATTACTCATTTGCTTTGGTACTAGGTTGTTGAAAATGGGGATACACTATCAAATGACAGAACACATTAGGTACTTCCCTTTGGCAAGCAGATCTCTTCATATCAAGCAATGAGACATGTTCCCAGCTAACTAATATTTTGGGTACTTGGGTAAAATTAATCCAATCCTTTACATTAGGCA